>CM024592.1:49663092-50153933 GCA_014182565.1 Eucalyptus marginata | reverse complement strand
GCCTTCCTAATCCACACTGGATGAGAAGATGAGCGATTCACACATCAAACAATTTTAGCACTCAGCTAACACAGACATGCACCGGCATGAATTTAAAGGCCTTTCCTACCAACTATCCCATGAACCATCGCTCCTTATCACTCCAATCTTGAACTTCGCTCTGATACCACAAAAAGGGGATGTCACGCCCCGATCCTCGGGCACGCGCCCATCCCTTACCTTGGTCGATTTTAAAGTGCGATATCCCAGGACTATGTATCGCCGACCCTTTCAATTAATTATACGCATGCGGAAGCGCTTAAGAATCCCTGACAATAAAACAATGGGATAGAAAAGCAGGCCATATTTTTCATATTGAAATTCACAACCACACTTTTATTTACAAAGATAAAGGTCTCACACCTATCTATACTCAGACAGGGTTCACAAAAGGAATGGGATCTCAATCCACATTCGAGTCGTACTCAAGATCCCTCTCTGGATCATCTTCTTCATCCAAGATCTTTTATCTCCTCAGGTTCCTCCTCTTCAGCTCCTCCTTAGGGCCCTGAAATGGTTATTCAATAACCAATGAGACCACGTCTCGGCGAGTTCTACCCCTAAGACTCGATTAGTAAGCCAATACACTACGGGCTGCCTAAACACGCACAGTCGAGGACTTACTTGGCCTCGATTCCACTCCGCAAATCGGTATAATTCATAATAGGCACCCAACTACTCATAACAAATCGAACTAGTCGATTACATGTCATAGAGCACACGTGCAATCTCTAAGGCACTAGTTCACCAAAGTGATGCGTCAAATCACCGAGCCCACGTGTCTCTTCCAAGATGCCTCACTTAATTCCATGGGCCCACGTGCATTCTCTAAGGCACTCGTCACCAAAGTGATGCATCAAGTCACCGAGCCACGTGCCCTTTTTTACGATGCCCCGCGCGTGCATTCTCAAGCACTCGTTCGCCAAAGTGATGCATCAAGTCACCGAGCCCATGCCCTTTTAGATGCCACTCTCAAGATCTAGTGGCTTTACTGGTCCCCACCCGACCCTCTCAAGATTTAGTGGCTTTACGGTCCCACCCGACCCTCTTAACATTTAGTGGCTTTACGGTCCCACCCGACCCTCTTAACATTTAGTGGCTTTACGGTCCCACCCGACCCTCTCAAGATCTAGTGGCTTTACGGTCCCACCCGACCTCTCAAGATCTAGTGGCTTTACGGTCCCACCCGACCCTCTCAAGATCTAGTGGCTTTACGGTCCCACCCGACCCTTTCAACTATGGCCAACAATATTGCACCTCATAATTAAATTCCTCAATTTCATAATATCTTGGCCTAATTTGTTGATATCAAAGATACTCGAAAAAATATTGTGTGTGGGTACACAATCGACCTTAGCCAAAATAGAATAGTTTCATTTTCTATAAATCCCACCATTTTCTATAGTCTACCAAAACATTTTTGGCATTGTCAACCGATGCCCGGTTATTTTTCAATCAATAACCAAAGATTATTCAATTTAGGAAGAAATCCTAAAATCACTCATAAATCAATTTAACACAAAATAAAGCTCAATTAAATAAACGGACTGCACCACGATCATCAGCACGAAATTCCGGTCACCGGCCATCCCGGTTGAATTTCCGGAAAAATAAATAATTAAATAATTAATTTCGAAAATTAAATAAATAAATACTAAAAATCCAATTTAGGCCCGTATTGCCTGATTGGAAGCCGAGACGAGCCCGGAAAATTACCGAGACTCGTTCAATAAATAACATGACACGTCTACTAGCTAATGGCTATTTCTAACCACCTAACATGCATCAATTAGTCTCTAATTTAATTTATCTAAATTAATCTAACCACCTAATTGCAATTAATTAAATCTAACCAACCCTAAGTATAATTAGCAAACTAAGAAAGCATTAGTGAGTAAAACTCACTTGGCAAAAGCGGAGACCGAATCACCGCAATGGCAACGCGACGGCGGCCGAAATCGGATTTTCGGCGACACCGGCGGGCTTGGGCCGGGCCTTAGACTCGGGCCCAACAAATCTCAGCCCAACTGAGATTTGTTCTTGCTTCAGACTGGGCTTCGCTTGATTGAATGGGCCTTGGCTACAATTGGGCTTTCTTCGCGGGCCGGTCTTCAATTGATTTGCTGAAATTGGGCTTGAAATAAAGCTGAATTGGGTCTGCCTTTGCTGGGCTCAATAACTGAAATTGCTGGGCTGTTGAAGATGGGCCGACCAAGGTAGAGATGGGCCTCGACAAATTCGTAAGGGCTGAGGGCACGCCGCTGGACGCACGAAGGAGCTGCTTCGTTGAAGCTGTGAAGACGAAAGCTGCTGGGGAAGACCGAAGACTGCTCAGGGACGCTGCTTCACTGGCCACTCGATTGGACCGAACAAGGAGAGGGAGACGCAGCTTCGGGCGTTGCTGGTTCGAAGGAAATAAAACGGAGAGAGAGAGAGATGGACGCTCGGTGGACTGGACTTCTCGCCGATTCTGCTTTTCCTTGTTGGTCACGCACGATTTGGAGAGAAGAAAAATATCAAGGCCCAAAATATCTTCAAAATTTAATCTTTGATGCAATTTTTAAACTTTCAACCTTATCCTTTTTCTAATACTTTCTATCAATTTAAATTCCACAAACTAAATCAAAATGAAGTAAAAAAAAAATGCTGTCCAAGCATAATTCCGAATTTCATTTAATTTAGCTTCAATTCTTCACTCAATTTCCCAAATTGAGGCTTGATTTCTTCGAAGGAAAATCCCGTACCAATCTCTCGCGTCCCCCAACACCCAAAGGCTCACTTTGGAAGTCGAAATTTCCTTTAATTTGGCTCATCCGAATTTCCGTTGATTTTCCGCGGCGTCCGAAACGGTTTTCCGTAAAAATCTCGAAATCTCCGAAAATCTTCGAGACCGAGTCGACACTCCTAGAATTTATTGTGACATGGCCAAAACTTCAATTTCTGAAATCGGACTCGAATTGGCGGTTAATTTCAATTCGACGCATTTTTAGCGTGACCTAGACTACCGGGTAATTTTCGGATATTTTTAAGTGCAATTGACTCGTGGTCGATTTTCTTCGAGCCACTATGAACCCACTCGACTCATTGGCGACTCTCGGTTGTCGTGAAAATCCCGAGGATCCGAATACGGACACAGGGTACCAAAACAATAAGAAAATCAGTCTAGTGCCGATCGACATGAATTTTCTAATTTAGTGGTGTCACCCACGATTAGCCACACATCACTGTCGATCCAGTCTATCTCTGATTTCAAATCGATTTTTTAACTGTGCCGAGCTGGCCTCTAAAGATGGACACGGTCGAGAAGCCGATTTCTGGTCGAATTCTCAAGTCTATTTGCCTTAAAATTCCTAATAATTTCCCCAGATAGTCTAGTTATCTCAAGAATGATCAGTTCTGAGAATAGCCCTATAAACACGTCAATGAAACGCCCGATTCAATCAGAAGAAAACAGAACCGAAAATTCGGGATGTCACAACTCTTCCCCTCTTATAAAAATTTCGTCCTCGAAATTTAAACCTTACAATTTAAGCAAATAGGTGGGGGTACAATTCTCTCATCGACTCTTCAGTCTCCCAAGTTGCTCCTTCTGTGCCGTGGTGTTGCCAGACCACTTTGACCAACGGAATGGTCTTTGTACGCAGCACTTGCTCTTTTCGCCTACAACTGGACCGGTCTCTCCACGTATGACACTCGTCATCCACGTCCAATTCCTCAAAATTGAGCACGTGTGTCGGGTCGCTCATACTTCCTCAACATCGACACGTGGAAGACGTCATGCACTTGTGCCAACCTCGGCGGCAATGCAAGACGATACGCTAAGGTCCCGATTCTCTCCATCTCAAATGGACCCACGTACTCGGACTCGGTTTGCCTTTCTTGCCAAAGCGCGAAGCTCCTCTCATTGGTGACACTTTTAGAAAAACGTGATCACCAACTTGGAATTCCAAAGGTCTCCGGCGCTTGTCTGCGTAACTTTTCTGTCTGCTCTGCGCGGTCTTTAGTCTGTTTCTGATCACTGTCACGGCATCCACTGACTATTGAACTAACTCTGGACCTGTGATCTTCCTTTCCCCAACTTCATCCCAACACACTGGTGTTCTGCATGCTCTGCCATACAACGCTTCGAATGGAGCCATCTGAATGCTCTGCTGATAACTGTTGTTGTAGGCGAATTCTACCAAGTGAAGCTGATCTTCCCAACTTCCCTTGAAGTCTATTACACAAGCTCTCAACATGTCCTTGAGGGTCTGAATTGTCCTCTCAGACTGGCCATCCGTCTGAGGATGATAATCCGTACTGTACTGAAGCTTTGTACCAAGAGCACTCTGCAAGCTTTTCCAAAAAGCAGCAATAAACCTCGGGTCTCTGTCTGAGGTTATCGTAACCGGCACTCCATGCATTCGAACTACCTGACATACGTACAGGTCTGCGTGCCTATCAAGACTGAGGTCTTTTCGAACTGCAATGAAGTGAGCCGACTTTGTCAGTCTGTCGACTACCACCCAAATTGAATCACTTCCTCTCTGACTTCTCGGTAGTCCAGTCACGAAGTCCATCGTGATATGCTCCCATTTCCATTCTGGGATCGAAAGAGGTTGCAGAAGTCCTCCCGGCTTACAATGCTGAGCTTTTACTTGCTGACACGTCAGACACTTGGCGACATGCTTGGCTACATCCGCCTTCATACCTGACCACCAATAGTGTTGACGCAGATTCTGATACATCTTGGTGCTTCCAGGGTGAACACTGTAACTGCTACGATGTGCTTCAGATAAAATATCTTCTCTAAGCTCTACATCGTCAGGTACAACCAAACGTCCTTGGAACCTTAAAATTCCGTCCTCAGAAATCTGAAAATCAACCTTTCTTTTCTCTGTGTCCTCCTGAAGAATCTTCTGTACATCTGGATCTGTCGGTTGAAGTTGTTTGATTCTCGACTGACATCCTGGTTCACCCGAGGGTGGCCATAAAACTAGAAAGGTGGCCTACCTCAAATTTGAATTCCGAATCCCGAGCTCTCTCGATTAAATTCCATTCTTTAATCAAGATCTGCGTTATTGAAGACTTCCGACTCAAAGCATCGGCGACCTTGTTCGCCTTTCCCGGATGATATAGGATATCACAGTCGTAGTCTTTCAACAATTCCATCCATCGGCGCTATCTCATGTTCAACTCCTTCTGAGAGAACAGGTACTTGAGACTCTGATGGTCCGTGAAGATCTGAAATTTCTCACCACACAAATAATGTCTCCAAATCTTCAGGGCAAAGATAATAGCTGCGAGCTCTAGGTCATGCGTCGGATAATTCAATTCATGCGGTCTCAACTGACGATAAGCGTACGCAACAACCCTACCATGTTGCATCAGCACGCAACCCAACCCTCTAAAAGACGCATCACTGTAGACCTCGAATCCTCCAGGACCGGATGGAATTGTCAGCACAGGTGCGGTAGTCAGCTTTTCCTTCAGCTCTTGAAAACTACGCTCGCACTTGTCTGATCATACAAATTTCTCTTCTTTCTTCGTGAGCTTAGTTAGAGGCGATGCTAACGCTGAGAAGCCTTCCACAAACCGTCTGTAATAACCCGCCAAACCCAGAAAACTTCGATCTCGTCACCGTAGTCGGTCTCGCCAATTGATCACGGCTTCTATCTTGCTCGGGTCGACGAAGATTCCTTCTCCGGAAATCACATGACCTAAGAACGCAACACTAGTCAACCAAAACTCGCATTTGCTAAACTTAGCATACAACTGATGCGTCCTTAAAGTCTGGAGCACTAATCTTAGGTGATTCTCATGTTCTTCATCACTTCTCGAATAGACCAAAATATCATCAATGAACACGATAACAAACTGATCTAAATATTCCTTGAATATTCGGTTCATCATATTCATGAAGGTAGTTGGAGTGTTCGCCAGGCCAAACAACCTTACAGTATTCTCGTGAAGTCCATATCAAGTACGAATAGCTATCTTCAGTATAACCTCCTTTCTGGTCCTCAACTGATGACTTCATAATCTCAAGTTGACCTTTAAAACATCAATACTCTATATAACTAGTCACACCATTCACTGATCTTTGGTAAAGAACACTTGTCCTTGATCTTCACTTAATTGAGTTGACCAAGGTTGATGCATGATTGCAACGAATCATATTTCTTTCTTTGGCAACAGTCTGACAGTTCTTATGACAACACATCTAGAAATTCTTAGACCACTGAGATGTCTTTCCATCTCCAATTCTCCAATCTGTCTTAACTATGACCATCATCAAGTAACCCTGGCAACCTTCGTCCAACAAGCGGGTTGCCTTCACCCGGCGAGATTAATGAAATCGAAGATTCTTTTCGACTTTCAATAAATTCGACACTTTCATGTGCTAATAGACTAAGCTGGATTATTCCATAACCATGATTCAATACCCCATGATGTTCCATGAGCCCACTCTACTCATGTAGCGCCAAAGCACACCTTAGCAGCTAGTCAAGCACAACTATAGTTAGTGATTCCCCTTTCTTCCGCTTTATTTCAACAAACTGAAAATCCCCGAACTTTAACCAAAACCCTGCTGTGCTAACCTTAGCAGCTAGTCAAGCACAACTATAGTTAGTGATTCCCCTTTCTTCCGCTTTATTTCAACAAACTGAAAATCCCCGAACTTTAACCAAAACCCTGCTGTGCTACCCTGATAACATTTTCCCAAAAACATTCTTCCTCTGATTGGTGCAGTTTCCATTCCTACCCTTCTCGCCATACCCAAGCACTGAATTCATCCATATTTCCTCCCACAATTTCAACACCTAACTGGTGAGTCTTCTACCTCCTGTTAGGTGCCAGCATGCACTATTTCTTGTATCGGAGACCTATCCCACAAATTCCACGGTGCGTTCTAAGGCGCACTTCTTCTAACCTGTCATATTGACGGTGACAGCAATAACCCTTGTCGAGATCTCATCTACTTATGCAGACAACCTATAATCACTGTCCGTGTTGGCGACACTTACCACTAATTCTTGTCCTCAGAATACACGAGTCTAATCCATACCATGTTCCATTTGTCTCAATGCTGACCTGACTATTCCACCTTGCCCACTGGGTGGAATAAAATACTCTTCCCTCAACATCAGTCTTTTCCCTGACCGAATTTCAAGTCTGCCTACACTGAATCTTGACTCAGATATCGAAATCTATTCCCTGATCATCCTTCCAGGTTGGACCTCGACAAAGGTAGCAATAACAATAACTTGATCCTGATCTTATTGGCTCATCCAGATCCCAAGGAACACTTGCATCAGAACGATCCTATTGAACTTAGGATCATTCGACGCTGCTACCCTAGTACCAACCTGCGGTGGTACTCTTACGCTCAAACTGGCCAGAGTCAACACTCTGGCACAACCACCTCGAGTACTGACCTTTCTCAGCAATTTACCCCGAGTTACAGAGGATACCGTCCTCTTACTAGAAGTTCTCAGCTCCTGCTCGCTCATGGTTCAGTCTTTTACTGACACCTGCCTTCCTAATCCACACTGGATGAGAAGATGAGCGATTCACACATCAAACAATTTTAGCACTCAGCTAACACAGACATGCACCGGCATGAATTTAAAGGCCTTTCCTACCAACTATCCCATGAACCATCGCTCCTTATCACTCCAATCTTGAACTTCGCTCTGATACCACAAAAGGGGATGTCACGCCCCGATCCTCGGGCACGCGCCCATCCCTTACCTTGGTCGATTTTAAAGTGCGATATCCCAGACTATGTATCGCCGACCCTTTCACTTAATTATACGCATGCGGAAGCGCTTAAGAATCCCTGCACAATAAAACAATGGGATAGAAAAGCAGGCCATATTTTTCATATTGAAATTCACAACCACACTTTTATTTACAGCATAAAGGTCTCACACCTATCTATACTCAGACAGGGTTCACAAAAGGAATGGGATCTCAATCCACATTCGAGTCGTACTCAAGATCCCTCTCTGGATCATCTTCTTCATCCAAGATCTTTTATCTCCTCAGGTTCCTCCTCTTCAGCTCCTCCTTAGGGCCCTGAAATGGTTATTCAATAACCACGAGACCACGTCTCGCCGAGTTCTACCCCTAAGACTCGATTAGTAAGCCAATACACTACGGCCGCCTAAACACGCACAAAGTCGAGGACTTACCTTGGCCTCGATTCCACCTCGCAAATCGCATAATTCATAATAGGCACCCAACTACTCATAACAAATCGAACTAGTCGATTACATGTCATAGAGCACACGTGCAATCTCTAAGGCACTAGTTCACCAAAGTGATGCATCAAATCACCGAGCCCACGTGTCTCTTCCAAGATGCCTCACTTAATTCCATGGGCCCACGTGCGTTCTAAGGCACTCGTTCACCAAAGTGATGCATCAAGTCACCGAGCCCACGTGCCCTTTTTACGATGCCCGGCCACGTGCATTCTCTAAGCGCACTCGTTCGCCAAAGTGATGCATCAGTCACCGAGCCCACATGCCCTTTTAGATGCCACTCTCAAGATCTAGTGGCTTTACGGTCCCACCCGACCCTCTCAAGATTTAGTGGCTTTACGGTCCCACCCGACCCTCTTAACATTTAGTGGCTTTACGGTCCCACCCGACCCTCTTAACATTTAGTGGCTTTACGGTCCCACCCGACCCTCTCAAGATCTAGTGGCTTTACGGTCCCACCCGACCCTCTCAAGATCTAGTGGCTTTACGGTCCCACCCGACCCTCTCAAGATCTAGTGGCTTTACGGTCCCACCCGACCCTTTCAACTATGGCCAACAATATTGCACCTCATAATTAAATTCCTCAATTTCATAATATCTTGGCCTAATTTGTTGATATCAAAGATACTTCGAAAAATATTGTGTGTGGGTACACAAATCGACCTTAGCCAAAAATAGAATAGTTTCATTTTCTATAAATCCCACCATTTTCTATAGTCTACCAAAACATTTTTGGCATTGTCAACCGATGCCCGGTTATTTTTCAATCAATAACCAAAGATTATTCAATTTAGGAAGAAATCCTAAAATCACTCATAAATCAATTTAACACAAAATAAAGCTCAATTAAATAAACGGACTGCACCACGATCATCGCACGAAATTCGGTCACCGGCCATCCCGGTTGAATTTCCGGAAAATAAATAATTAAATAATTAATTTCGAAAATTAAATAAATAAATACTAAAAATCCAATTTAGGCCCGTATTGCCTGATTGGAAGCCGAGACGAGCCCGGAAAATTACCGAGACTCGTTCAATAAATAACATGACACGTCTACTAGCTAATGGCTATTTCTAACCACCTAACATGCATCAATTAGTCTCTAATTTAATTTATCTAAATTAATCTAACCACCTAATTGCAATTAATTAAATCTAACCAACCCTAAGTATAATTAGCAAACTAAGAAAGCATTAGTGAGTAAAACTCACTTGGCAAAAGCGGAGACCGAATCACCGCAATGGCAACGCGACGGCGGCCGAAATCGGATTTTCGGCGACACCGGCGGGCTTGGGCCGGGCCTTAGACTCGGCTCAACAAATCTCAGCCAACTGAGATTTGTTCTTGCTTCAGACTGGGCTTCGCTGATTGAATGGGCCTTGGCTACAATTGGGCTTTCTTCGCGGGCCGGTCTTCAATGATTTGCTGAAATTGGGCTTGAAATAAAGCTGAATTGGGTCTGCCTTTGCTGGGCTCAATAACTGAAATTGCTGGGCTGTTGAAGATGGGCCGACCAAGGTAGAGATGGGCCTCGACAAATTCGTAAGGGCTGAGGGCACGCCGCTGGACGCACGAAGGAGCTGCTTCGTTGAAGCTGTGAAGACGAAAGCTGCTGGGGAAGACCGAAGACTGCTCAGGGACGCTGCTTCACTGGCCACTCGATTGGACCGAACAAGGAGAGGGAGACGCAGCTTCGGGCGTTGCTGGTTCGAAGGAAATAAAACGGAGAGAGAGAGAGATGGACGCTCGGTGGACTGGACTTCTCGCCGATTCTGCTTTTCCTTGTTGGTCACGCACGATTTGGAGAGAAGAAAAATATCAAGGCCCAAAATATCTTCAAAATTTAATGCTTGGTCCCCACTTTAGCTTTCAACCTTATCCTTTAGCTTCTAATACTTTCTATCAATTTAAATTCCACAAACTAAATCAAAATGAAGTAAAAAAAAAATGCTGTCCAAGCATAATTCCGAATTTCATTTAATTTAGCTTCAATTCTTCACTCAATTTCCCAAATTGAGGCTTGATTTCTTCGAAGGAAAATCCCGTACCAATCTCTGCCAGTCCCCAACACCCAAAGGCTCAGCTTGGAAGTCGAAATTTCCTTTAATTTGGCCTATCCGAATTTCCGTTGATTTTCCGCGGCGTCCGAAACGGTTTTCCGTAAAAATCTCGAAATCTCCGAAAAATCTTCTGAGACTCAGTCGACACTCCTAGAATTTATTGTGACATGGCCGAAACTTCAATTTCTGAAATCGGACTCGAATTGGCGGTTAATTTCAATTCGACGCATTTTTAGCGTGACCTAGACTACCGGGTAACTTTCGGATATTTTTAAGTGCAATTGACTCGTGGTCGATTTTCTTCGAGCCACTATGAACCCACTCGACTCATTGGCGACTCTCGGTTGTCGTGAAAATCCCGAGGATCCGAATACGGACACAGGGTACCAAAACAATAAGAAAATCAGTCTAGTGCCGATCGACATGAATTTTCTAATTTAGTGGTGTCACCCACGATTAGCCACACATCACTGTCGATCCGCCCATCTCTCGATTTCAAATCGATTTTTAACCGTGCCGAGCTGGCCTCTAAAGATGGACACGGTCGAGAAGCCGATTTCGGGTCAATTCTCAAGTCTATTTGCCTTAAAATTCCTAATAATTTCCCAGATAGTCTAGTTATCTCAAGAATGATCAGTTCTGAGAATAGCCCTATAAACACGTCAATGAAACGCCCGATTCAATCAGAAGAAAACAGAACCGAAAATTCGGGATGTCACAATCGTCTTCCAATATACCCATTGGACAGATCTGTATCTAAAAGATTTGGTAGCCGTTGAGTGACAAAGGTAAAATCCCAAATTGATTCCGATCGCCCATACAAACGAAATCTTGGTTTCCATAAGTAAAGCTTCTTCGTATAGAAAGTTCTTGTCTTCAAGATCTAATTGTCAATCAATTAGATTGAGTCAATCAAATCAATCTTGATGTAGAATCCAAACCAGATCACTAGCCGTTATATCTTCGGGGTTTGTGTTACGTTTTGTCGAGTTCTGGATGTAAAGTCTGAGAGCAATAGACTTTACAATCTGAGTCTGACTGCGATAAACTTTGCAATGCTGGTGCCGAACATTTAGCTTTAAGGTCGAACACGCTCGTTATGTTCCGCTTCAGATAGAGTCTGTCTTCGGTTCGGCTTCAAAGATAGAGTCTGTCTTCCGGTTCTTCATTCACGTTCGCCTAGAATTTGTCGAGTTAACGAGACTTCGATGTAGAACGACTTTGACACTAAAGTCCGGCAATCTTCGACTTTGACACGTAAACTGAAATCTTCGAATATACTTTGGACATGTGTTCCGTTCGGTTTTCCGGCCGTCTTCGACTTTGACAATATCCTTTACATGTTCTATCATCTGCATGGTCTATTACTTAACCATTAAACATGTTAGTAGCCTTTGATTTATTTTGTCATCTTCAAAACATCATAAGGGATTTCCCTAACACAAGGCTCCATACAACACCAGACATATCTAGAAAGCATTATCAAGACAGAATAGCAGCACCGTTAGAAGGTTATCCATAGGGCTTTTCTCCCATGGTCTCACCATTCGACATTTTCTGAGAGCTCTAGTGATAGTTCTCCTGCCTATAGCAGTGAATTGCCTTAATCTTGCGATATAATAATGACTTTGAATCACCCTATCAATAATATTAGATTCTCTTAAGCACTATGGATTCATGCACAACAAGTTGTAATCATCGTCGATAGGGCCTAGGGGTGTGCAAAAGAACCGGGACCCGCTCGGACTGCCCGGAACCGGTGGTTCTTGAGGGAACTGGTATGGTTTCCGGTTCCATGGGCGGATCAGCCCACCTGGACCGAACCGATTATATTATAATAATATATTAATTTTTAATATTAAAATAAAATTTGAAATTACTAATTAGCAAATCTAAATTTTAGGGCTCTATCTCCTCTCATGGTTTCCATGTTTTAATAAGAATTTAATAAAGTGTGTAAGTCGCCTTTCACAACTCAACAAATGGCTCATTCAAATGATACTTTCGAGACTCACATATGATACTGTGTTCAAGAATATGTGGAGTACCGGTAGAATTGTTTCTACAAAAAAAATTCAATAAAGCAAATGTTATAAGAGATTGAGCATTGTTAGGGGATAAAGGAAAAGACGATCTACATATGACAATCATCCAGAATCTTGAACTTAAAGATTATTTTAGGTTTCAACTGAAATGATTCAAAAATAGGAAAAAAAACCTATTTCTCTTCTTTGGTAGTGTTTTCCAATAAAATAAAGAAAAATGGTACCCTTAATTAAGCAGGTTCAATTTTAAGAAAAATATTACTCGATATGAAAAGTACTCACGGCGGGATTTGGAAAATGATATTATTATTGGTGAGACTAGTTTCATGGATCCACCCGGGAACTAGACTGGACTAGCGGTCCGGTTCTTGGGTGAATCCATGCAACAACGGGTAGTTCCCAATTCCAATTTTTTGGAACTGGTCCTTATTGGGCAGTTTCCGGTTTTAGGCCAGGAACCGCCCACCCGGACCATGCACACCCCTAATAGGGCCAAACATGGCCTAGGTTAAGGAATATCCGCCTCAAATCTACCGCCAAAAGCTCCACACATGCAAGGACTCTCAGATTTCTCAACTAGACATGGTATCGAGCGAAATGGGCCAATACCTAACAGAACATAGCATCTAAACTAAGCATCACTCATCCGAGGGCGAATAAGCAACTGTTGTAGCTATATCACTCGATGGATGAAGCTGAGAACCGGTCGACATGGTTTTCAGTGGCGACACGCCAGAGCTGTGGGCAAGAGAGACAACAGAGAAGAAGAAGAAATGCTGGAAAGAAATTGATTGAATCACCTGGGAAGGTAAAGCTTGGATAGCGAGGTCGTTGCCGACGCCGGAGAAGCAATTGATGGAGCGGGCCAAGGTCTTCAGGGCGCTGCCGCTGAGGGTGAACCCCATTTTTTAAGCTCTTCGCTTCCCTCTCTGCACTGATGCTAAAGATTTTTATGAGATGGTCGCTGAAAAAATTGGCGGAATGTGAAGAAGACGACGCTTGGTCTTTGGCTCGGTGAATCCATGATATAACACATTTAATTATCATTTTTGGCCCCCTGAAGATACCATTATATCACTGATGTTTACCCAATAAAATATTATATGTTATAGCATTAACACATAACTCACAACTTATAACTCGATGGGAAATCACAAAAATGGTTCATGTACGAGTAGTTTGGTTCAATTTTAATCGTGTCACATATTTAGTCAGTAAACTAATCTCCAATCTTGATTTTAGGATAAAAGTCGATTTCTTCATCCAAATGCAAACGAAAGATTCAAAGTGAGGGCTAAAGATTGTCATGTGGCATGTGTAAAACCGTGGGCACTCACTTGTTGTGGAAAAAAACTTGTTATTAGTTTGATACATCGAAAAATAATAAACACTTTTTTTTAGCTTGGTTCGACAGCTGCGTTCATTATCTTAAGAACATTTACAGATATTATCTATGATAGATAATATTGCAATTGTAAAATGCTTTAATTGCCACTTAATTTAATATTTATTAGTTTGAAGTGATAGAAAAATGCTTTTGTGTTGCATATACCTTCTATAAACTATTTAGGTCAATGCAAATAATTAAATATCCATTTGTTTCAATCAACCCCACAGAAAATTCTATTATTTTTCAGTAACTTCATAATTTTTTTTTTTTTTTTTGAAATAATATCCATTTTGAAGTTTTAGGAACCCTAGGATTTCATTAAAAAACAATAGCAAGTGTAAAATAAAAAGAACAAACCTACATATCTTTCTTTATCTTGTTGAATTTTCCTCCTCTTCAAAGGATTAATCAACAACGAGAGACAAAATAGGTACATATTTTTCATATTATTGATAAATGAAAAGAGCTTATTTAAGAAGAAGAAAAAGAGAAATGTGAAGGAAAAAAAAATTCAGGGCGAATGAGAAATTTGATGATTTTTTGCCACTATTTTACTATATATCAAAGGCTCATCAATACGGGAAAGACAAAATAATGGTACCATAGCATAACAAATTTTTTCTCACTATAGATTTATTGTCAAATACTAATTACATGTACAAAATACAATAGTCTAATTATATATAGGCACATGTATCATCATTATTCATGTAATTGGAAAAAATATAAAAAAAATATAAATATTAGAAAAGTTAAAAGATAATTAAAAAAAATATGAAAAAGCCTGGACATTCAAACCTGGCTCCCTCTGACCGTTTGCTAGCAATTCCTCTAACGCAATGTTTGTTAACCGACAAATTCTTGGTTATTTCTATTCTTTTGTTTCATGGAGTTAAAAAAAAAAAAACAAAAATTTGTTTGCAAACATCGGCTAATTTTTTTTTATTCCTAAGAACAAATCAGTGGATAGGAAATAGGTTTGGAATGAAATCAAGAAATTAAAAAAAAAAAAAAAAAATTACTTTTTTTTTTTTAGAAATAATTTCTGAAACAAGAGATATTTTTTTTTTTCTTTTTTTTTTTTTTCTTCTTTCTCCTATAGTCAGTCACAAGGCTCGGCAATGGCCAGCAACTGGCTAGAGACAAGGTCTTGCGACCTTGCTGTGGTTGGGTGAGGCCCCTCAATAGCAACCTGGTATTTAGTCCATTTGAACTAGGGGAAGCATTACAGGTATATGCTAAATTGTCCTTCATAAAATGATCATTCCACAGTAAATTGGGCAGTAGTCAAAACAACTGTGCTAATGCATGAGCAAAAGCGATATTATTGGATGTCCAAGGAAAGCCCGACTGAAAACACATGTGCAAATTTCTTTGCGTGAATCACCTTCGATAATTTCTTCAAATTGGGTGAACTGGTATATTGATTTGGCACTTACCCAGCAATTTCCATTTGCATATGGAAGAAAATATTTGAAATGAGCATCGAAAGTCAGGTTAAGGACTAAATCTACAATAAAATAAAGGACGGCCACCAAAATTAAACATCGACAATAGGACATGGACCATTTTATAATTTCTTTGAATAAATATTTTTTCCATCCATGTTAGCGCTACTTGTATATCACCGGTGCTTAGTCAACATATCGAGTCAATATTTGATTAGTTATATATTTTTTTGTCCTGATACTTATAGATGAATTTATTGACCCGATCCGTACAAGATAAAGTATGATGATCAAAATTGAATAGTGGCAACAGTATAGGAATCATTTTTGTAAGTTCTCCATGATACATTTTCCAATGCTTCATGAATTCTTTTCTCAAAGATCATCATTCATTTTTCATTTGATGTAGAGACATTAGTCTATCATACGATTAGTTTTCTGTATCAATTGTAAAAAATGCTAAGGAAAGAGAAGGTAATATTTAGAAAACTGAAATTACTTTATAAAATTTCAGTTACGGTGATATTATAAATTATAAGTGAATATCTAAAACTCTCTCTAAGTAGCATTGCAACAGGCCGCCCTTAGCCCAAAGAAAAAAAAAATCGAAACCCAAGTCCAAATATTATCTTCCGATCTCATTTTCGCCGAGCAATTTTGACCACAGTGTACATAACCATGGCGGTTAATTTGGCAAATTTGGTCGGACCGCTATGGGTATACTGTCCCTAATGGTTTGGATTACTCCATGGAATCAAGATGTTAGTTATCCATTTTAGCATGAGCTGCATGCTTTGCTCCATACTAGGAATTAAAATCAACAAAAAAATACTTATTATACGATAGTCTTTTGCAAAACCTCAAGTTATCGAGTTATTTGGAAATGTGTTAATGACCCGTCTTGTTAAGTACACTTCTCAAGTACTTTCAAAAATGGAATTTGCCTTTATACTTCACTAGTATATAAAATGGGCCTTGCACATGAAATGTGAGATGCAAAGATTTGAGCCCTTTAGTACCATAGAAGACAGCAGTTTTTTTCTAGTAACTAAAGTTATCAAGATACGTGTCTCAAACGAATATTGTCTGTACTTCTCAATATTACAAACTGTTGGGGAGAATCTGGACAACAATTCATCAAGAACTAAGCCAATCTAGGATCAATTTTTTCCACAAAACTAAACCAACGAAAATTGACCTAATCTCAGCAATAATCAACAATAAATAATGCCCAAATGATAAGAAACGAAGCCAATAATAATACAAAGGATTTAACATGAAAACCTAAGGTGGGAAAAACTATAGACTGTCTAAAAACTTCCATTAATCACTAAGAATAGTGGGATATATAAAGTATTATTATCTAGTCACACGTTAGAAGCTTAATATCAATATTACAATCGCATTTCCTCACTAAAAAGATGGATTAATATAAACGTGGCAAACAAATTCTAATTGCGATTGAAGAATTTGGAGGAGATTCTCAACAAATGAAGCCGATCAATTCGTAGTGTTTGGTCTCATGAATAACATACTCATATTTGAGTAAATTTTCTCGACGTTTGCCCTTCGAAGAGCCGTAAAGTTTCAGCCCCTTTTGCTTCTTTCTCCCATGTTCTCGGTGGGCTCTCACTTTTGTCGCCCTCTCTCCTCTCTCCAGCACACGCACGAAAGCCTCCTTCTCTCTCTCTCTCTTTCTCTGACTTTTTTTTTTTTTGACTTTTTTATCCTTTTTTATTTATTTTAATGTTAGCTGGGCCCACAGGTGGACCAGACAACACAAACTATAAATATTCACGTGAACACATATAGAGCTGTAAGTGGCAAAGTCACTTTACCTGGACCGCCTTAAATTTCTATCTGTTGACTAATTTCTGTTTGTGAGACTTGCAGTTCTATTTCTTTTTGTTAGACTTGTAGTTCCATATAGAAATTTGAGGCAGCCTATGTAAAGTGACTTTGCCACCTGCAGTTCTATATGTGAATATATATAGTTTGTTTGTTTCGGTGGACTTTGCAATAAGGCAACCAACCTAGCAGGGGTATTAAAGCCCCACCTTCTCACCTCAAGTGTGGGAAGCACTATACTTACCAACCCGACGGTCGTCAAGACTTCAGTCTTGACGTGGTGTCTACTTTCATCTTTGAAGGCATCCCAATTCCCTCTCAGATTTTTTTCTTACCCGAGGATGAGGGAATACGGGAAGTGACATTGCGAGATAGGTCTTCCACTTGTTTCCTCTATCTTGAGCCTTTTAAAGACTTGTTTAGGTCCGTTAATGCATGGTATTATAAATCATATCCAATGAGCATATGGATCGTTATAGGAGTATAACCTATATGGTGTATTTGGATATATATGAACAAAACTATGGATATATTAACACAAATAAAAATAGAGGCGGCAAATGCAAAGGCGATCACAAAAAAAAAAAAGAAGAAAAGCAATGGTCATCAAATCGTCAACGGGGGCCCCACACGAAAATACCCACAGCGTTCGCCGCACACTAGTTAATCTCCTGAAGAACTTCGTTCACGAGACAGCAATCCGCAAACACTCAAAGAAACGACATTTGCAGGAAAGAGAAGGAGAGATCGGGCAAATTCGAAAGGTTAATGGAGGACAATGGTCCAACTGATCACGGTGGCCGGACGTATGCCTCAGCGACCCTAAAAATATATAAAAGCTCTGTTAGCCCAGCTTCGTCAGTAAGTCCGAGGATTCCAAGGAAACTCATGGCAATATCTTGATATTCTTTTCTGTTTCTGTCTCTGATCATGACACATGGCATATACATTATGTGAATGCTGCTTTATGGCGAAGAAACCTGCATAGCCGATGGGAATCTTTCACTTGCCCGTAGAAAATGGCCTGTTTATCGAGTTAGATTGTGAGAGTCGGGTCAGTCGAGAAACTCATACTGAGAACACCGAATTAATTGAAAGTCTTCTTAGCTTTTCCTCCTAAAAAGAGAAGACATCCAGTTAGCTTTACTATGTTTTTACCCATAAACAGGGAGCTTACCTGGCAGTTTTGTGCAACTAAGTGGTCTTTTTTTTTTTTTTTTTTTTTTTTTTTGGTGGAAAGTGTTGTAAGAGAAGGTTATGAAAAGTTTATAGGTGTCAAGGAGGTATCCCTGATGCTCTGACGTTCCAGTTTGTTGAAAAGAAGAGTTTTTCTCTAACTTTATAGATGGGCTATACTCCTCCAGTGCATACGTAGGTTAGACTCCTGCAGTGCATACACTTGTTAGCTATGATTTGCACCAAAAGCTTGGTGTCATACGTAGTTCTTGAAAGCTTTTGGAAAGATTGCCCTCTTATGTGATGCAAAAAGAGCTCAAACTTGAGCTTTCCAAAAGGCTGTACACTAACAAATGGTTTACTGATTTTATTTCCAAGACCTGGAGCAAGTATGCAGGTCGAATTACTAAAATTCATTTCGTGGAGAAGATCTTGCTAAAGATTATGATTGTACCATTGGAATCATGGGTATTCTAGCCATCACTAATCTTGAAACCATTGTGTGTATCTACACAGTGCTCGCGATCATTGGGCAATTACTAATCCTCAATATGGGAAGGCAAAAATATGGACCCAAGGTTCCGACTTATGTCCGCTCGCATCGTTGTTAATCTTGGATGTGTCAGATGCTGTCTACCGATGTACATTCTACTTCGAGTCATGCCTTGGCTGATTTTCATTCTCTGCCCTATAAGCATTCATTGCGAATTAGAGAATTGTGACCATTTTCGGTTTTCCTAATATTGTGGTTTGCAGTTTGGGAAGTTGGTGTTGATGTGCATCGTGCTTATGTTTGGGACACGAACCTTGTGTTGTACTATTATTACCTCGAACATCTTATATATTGGAAAGCATAATATGTGATTTGATGAAGGCAATAGTAAATCCCGGTGCAATACAATGAAGTTGGAGACACGGGGGATTTTTTTTCCTTTTGGCTAGAGAGGAATAAGATATTGATTCACACTGTCCTCATTCACTAATTTTTCAATCCACAAATTGCAATTTTAACGTAGTGTGTAACCCGATCCTCATATCCAACCTTAACAATATTCTAGACAGTATCTTGACCTAAACTTCGATCTGATCCTTGATGTAAGGGCCAGCCCAGGCCCAAAATACTTGCCGCATGGGAACAATGAGTACATTTTGTCTCAGACTCGAGAAAATACATTTATGGCCCATGCTAGAAAAGGAATTTAATTGATTTTTCATAAATTGAGTGCCCATGACGACTTACATCAAATTGTGAAATAAACTATTTTGGATTTTTATTTTCTTTCTTTTTTCATATTTTAAAAGGGTGCAAGAGGCAACCGATGGTAGCAACTCCTTTGGACATTAGGATCACGATTCAAACTCCACTTATAAGAAAAGAAATTTTGGACTTTTTTTCTTTTCTCAAAGGACGAGAGGGGCAATCGACGGTGGCTACTCCTCCTGTCGTTTTCTAAACTCATTTGTATCTAGATAGACACATTGACTGTGGGGGAAAATACATTTTATTTATCAAATTGTGAAATAAATTATTAAAATGTCATAAACATATAAATTTGTTTTTGGATAAATTTCCTTGAATTATATATCGATTTCTTTATGTGGGAGCGAAATGTACGTTGCCTTATCAACAGCTATGGGCCACGTGGACTGAGCTGTAGGAGTTCCGTACGAAAGCTTCGCTTTTTTCCCGCAGCGGAAGCAAGCGGAGTCCACGTGTAATGAGCCCATTGCCCTCGTACGTTATAGTTCGTTAATCGAATATTATTATTTATAGTTATTATAAATATACTTCATGATAATGAATGCAGCAGTCGAACGACTCGAACCTTCCTCAAAAACGAACTATTTATTATTTTTTGACGTGCCAAACTACATAACAAAGTTATTTTTCTGTAACATGCCCACTAGTTTCGCACTATTATAACACGATGCCACGTATTCATCTTTGGCTCCTAGCCCTTACTTTTTGTTTGCATTTGGACGAATAAAAACACACGACATTTCTAAAATCAAGATTGGACATTGGTCCTCCAACCAATTACATGACAAAAATAGTGCCATATGTTCACCTCCAATGTTTTTTTTAGCATTTTCTATCAAAATTTGAACGAAAGAAAAATACGGAACTAATCCTGAATATGTATCTTGGGATTAGTTTGGGATCAAATTCGTCACAAAACAAAGTACAAGGACAAAAAATAATAGTGAATATCCGAGGTAGCATTGGCAAAGAGCAACCATTGATTCATATAAATGATGCACATATCGATGATAGAGAAATGTTAAAATACTCATGACCTATGGGAGTATTTTGCAGGACAAAGATATTATGTCCCAAGTATATTATCTTTCTTGTGAATCTCAGTCACTAGGAACATAAAGAGTAAAAATCTGGATATATTAATAAAAAGATAAAAGAAGAAGAAAAAGAATAGAGAACAAAATTTGGGGGTAAAAATTGGAGTTCCAACACTTCCATCTGCGAGTTTCTTGTAAATAAAAAGATGAGGTGCAAAGTAAATGGAATTTTCTTGTGGTTTGCTTTGGGCTTTTGAGGTTACACATTTGACACTTCGTCTCAAATAGACATAAAGTCGAGCAAGAGAAGACGGCATAGTCCGCTTCGCGGAAGCTTGAAACCCATTCTCTACTAGACAAAAAGAGACTTGAGACGACTTGCTTGCCCAGAATCTCAATGGATCAGGCCCCATCTCCTAGCAAATCTCTTATTTCCGCATTTTGTGTACATAGAAACGAAAAATCTTAGTCATCGACATCTAATTATATCTTGGTCCAGCTTTTCTGTCTCCCACCCCCATGGTCTTCCTAGTTACAGAACCTCACCATCTCCTATCAATTTGTGATTACTGGGACTGTCCCCTTATTTTGACCTTCTCGAGGGACCACGTTCCGCTTCATGAAAATTACCCATTAACCCAACCCACTCGGTCTCCTCAATTAACATTACACAGAATGGCTTGGGTTCAGGAGTGATTTTAACATTGGTACTGAGGAATCGGAATCGGTTAGACAAACCCTGCAGTTGTAGGGTCTGAGAAATCGGATTTCTCCGACCCAGCCTTGTCATTTAACATTGGGCCTTAGAAATCCGAGACATGGGGTCTGATTATAGGATGATCTCCCATTGTGTTTCTGTTTTTGAGGCGGCGTAGTCTATATATTCACGCGAGAAAGGAAGTCACTTAGCGATGCAAAAAGTGGAAAGGTTCATGGAGAACAACTATCCAGCTGATCACGGTCGTCGAAGGTAAGCTTCATCGTCCTCAAATACGTCTTAAGCAATGCAGCCCAGCCTCCATCAATAAGTTGGAGGATTGTGAATAAAATCATGTCAAAATCTTGATATTCTTTGCGGTTCCCATCCCTGATCATGTCCACTGCATATATTCCGTTACGTGGATGCTGTTTTACTAGGAAAACACTCGCACTAAATCAGGCGACCTTTGTACCACCCAGCTTTTTTCCTATGTTCTTTCTATCTTTCAGTTATTGATTCAGGTTTCTGTTATCCATGTTCATGATGACTCGATTCCCAGAACAAAGCATACTGGGTCGCACTTAAAACAGAGTATATTCAGTGAAGTGAAATTGTACTCATGGACAGTTTTTTTTGCGACTTGATCAATATTCGTGATATTCATTTGGTGATTGAATACGGTTGGATTCATAGCAGCAACAATCCCAAACGACAGAGTTTGTCCGAGGAGAGTGAAATATCGTAAAAACTGTTAGTTCTTTTTGAAAATCACAGATTTGGAAAGAATGCAACCTTCTTTTAAAATTACCTGGTGGAAAAATTCTGGATGGTGATGAAGAGACACGACTGCGCTTACACTCTGTTTCGTTCTTTTGTCCAGCGAAACTTATATCGAGAACAATGTAAAGTCTTGTTAGCTTTCCACATGAGTAAAGAAAAGACTTGCAATTGGTTTTACTCTGTTTCTACCCGATACGTACGGGAGCTTTCCTGGTAGTTTTGTGCTAGTGAGTGGTTTCGTTTTTGTGATTAAGTGTTATCGCGAGTGAGTTGGGAAAGGTTTGAAGGAGTTAAGGAGGTATCCCTTGTACTCTGGTGTTACATTTTGTCCAAAAGGAGAGCTTTCACCAGCTTAATTAGCTGTTGATCAATACATGGGTTCCACTCCTGCTGTGCATACATAGGTTAGACTCGTGCAATGCATAGACTCATTAGCTATGATTTGCACAAGATGCTTGACATCATACCATGAATTAGTTTTCCTTTTGAACTTAAATTGGTAGTTCTTGATGTGTTTCAGCGAGTTTATTAGTTAAAGAGGTCTTGGGAAACGCTTTATGTTTATTGTAGACTCGTATCTTGATATACTTTTTGGAAAAACTGCCATCATGTATGGTGTAAAAAGAGCTCACAACTTAAGCTTTTGCCAAAAACTAGCATCTAACTAGTAGTTTGCTTATTTTAATTCAAAGATATGGAGCAGAGCTTGTAATTCAAATTGCTACTACTTATAACGACCGTCTCGATTCCATGGAGGAGATCTTACTAGCCATCAGGGCCATGTATAGCTATACAAGTCCAACCAACACTACCGTTGCACCATCATGCTCATCTACACATTGGTCAAAAATGTCTGACACAAATTAATTTTCGAGATAGGAAGGCAAGATAGCCCAACGTTCCGATTTGCGTATGCTCTCACCTCTATTGCTCTTGGTTGTGTTGCATGTAGTCTGCTAATGCAGTATGCTGATATACATTCTGCTTGGTGACATGCCTTGCCTGATTCTCATTCCTTGTGTCCTGATGTTGATGATCCCATTCGAATTCGAATCGGAGGATTAATTGGACAATGGTGATAGTTTTCAGTTTTCCTAATGTTGTTGTGTGCTTCTTACGAAGTTTGTTTTGATGTGCGTCTTTCCATCATGTTGTACTATTATTACCTTAAACACTTTTTGCATGACATTGCAAAAATATATGAGGATGATGAAGACGATGGTACTACTTAGTTGAGATTCTGATGCAATCATGAAATTGGAGAAACAAGGATTTTTTCTTTGGCTTGAGAGAAACAGGGGAATTGATTCAAAGAATAAAACCCATATAGATTAAACAAAAAAAGAAGAATAGAGAACAAATCTTGGGGTAAAACTTGGTGTTCCAATGCTCCCCATCTATGAGTCGCTCGCGATCAAACAAGACCAAGGCTAGCAAATGGAATTTTTTGTGGTTTGCTTTGGACTTTTGAGTATCCCCATTTGACTCTTTATCTCAACAAATCAGGCCCATCTCTCTAGAAATCTCTATCTCCCAACCCATTTAAAACATAAACACCAAAAACAAAAAATTCCTAGTCATCTATATATTGAAGCAAAATTACTATGGCTCACTTTTTAATTTTTTCCACATATGCTTCAACTTACAAAAGGTCATGCATCTCCATTTTCTAATAGGATTCCTCTTTATCCTCAAGTGGGTAAATCTTTCGTTGAAGAATTTGGGCCCTGTTACTTCCCTCTCTCATAAATCGCATGCTTCCTTAATGCCAAGCTTAGTGGTTTCTTAAATATTGTTGAGGTTGGATATGAGGATCGGATTACAAATTATGCCTAAATTACAATTCGCGAATCGAAAGATTAATGAATGAGGATGATGTGATTTTTTTCTCAAATTTTTTGAATTGATACCCTATTTCTCTGTAGCCAAAGAAAAAAGGATTCCCTATGTCTCCAACTTCATTATATTGCACTAGGGTCTTAATTAAATAGTACTATTATCTTCATCACATCACATATTATGCTTTTTGATATTTACGATGTTCAAGGTAATAATAGTACAACACAAGGTTCATGTCCCTAAAGTAATAATAGTACAACAAAAGGTTCATGTCCAAGATAACATAAGCATGATGCACATCAATACCAATTTTCCAAAGAGCAAACCACAATATTAAGAAAATCGAAAACGGTCACAATTTTCTACTTCGTGATGAATGCTTGTGGGTTCATCAACTCAAGGATGTGGAGAATGAAAATCGACCAAGGCATGACATGAAGCAAAATGTACATCAATAGACAGCACCTGACACATCCGATAACAACAATGATGTGAGCAGATGTAAGTCGGAACCTTGGGTCCATATCTTGCCTTCCCATCTTAAAGATTAGTAATTGCCCGACGATTATGAGCACTACGTAAATGCACACGATGGTTTCAAGATTAGTGATGGTTGGAATACCCATGATTCCGATGGCACCAATCAAGATCTTTAGCAGGATCTTCTCCAGGAAATTAATTGTAGCAATTCGATCAGCATGCTCTGCTTCACGTCTACAAAATAAAATCAGCAAATCACTTGTTAGTGTACGTATAGTCTTTTGGAAAAGCTCAAATTTTGAGCTCTTTTTGCATCACGTAAGAGGGCAGTCTTTCCAAAAGCTTTCAAAAACTACCAATTTAAGTTCTAAAGGAAATTTGATGATGTATGAAAGCAAGCTTCTGGTGCAAATAGTAGCTAAGGCGTCTATGCATTGCAGGACTCTAAGCTATATATGCACCGCAAGAGTATAACCCATCTATTGATCCGCGTCTAATTAAGCTAGTGAAAGACTCTTCATCTCCACAAACCGGAACATCAGATCACAAGGGGATACCTCCTTAACACCTATAAACCTTTCCTAACCTTCTCTTACAACACATTCACAAAAACAAGACCACTCACATGCACAAAACTATCAAGTAAGCCCCCTGTTCAGTGGTTGAAACAGAGTAAAGCTAGCCGCGCGTCTTCTTTTTTCTTAGGAGGAAAAGCTACGAAGACTTTCAATTAATG
Source organism: Eucalyptus marginata (assembly GCA_014182565.1). Lineage (NCBI taxonomy): Eukaryota > Viridiplantae > Streptophyta > Magnoliopsida > Myrtales > Myrtaceae > Eucalyptus > Eucalyptus marginata. Next base: position 50,128,845 of record CM024592.1, on the reverse strand, counting down.
CGGTGTTCTCCATATGAGTTTCTCTTGACAAAAGAAGGCTGCAGAGTGCATATTAAGTCATGTCTCTTCATCACAGTGACAGAATTTTCCCTCTCGCCCAATAACTCTAGGAGAAGGTTAACATTATTTCCAACTTCACGATTTTCAGAAAGAAATGGCAGTTATTCCTGGTATGAGTCCTACTATATTCATACTTTTTCGATGGATTTACACCCACTGAATATACTCTATTATGAGTGCGAGCCCATATGCTCTGTCCCGAGAGTCTAAGCCACTATGAACGTCGAGTATAAAAACCAGCACCTGAGTGTTACAATATAACTAGCCCGATAAAGGAAATGATTTTACATCCACCAGATATGCCCCTAGGCACTCCCTTATTTAACATCCACCAGATATAACTACCTCAAACTGGCATCTAAGTGGTCATTACGAACATCGAGAACAAAAAGCCGGCTCAATCAACAAAAAGAGAAAAAACAAGCACAGGAACAAATCTGGACCGTAACAAGTCGGTATTCCAATCCGACTCTCAACAGCTTGCTACAAGAGACAAAGCCTTTCTTTTTTCCACAGGAAAGTGGAAGACCCCCATGGGGCTCGCAGGTGGAAGTGAACAGTACAAGCTCAGAGGTCTGCGATGACTTCACCCGCAGCTTTTTTCGCCGTGAAACAGCATTCACGCAGTGGAATACAGTGTGACATGATCAGAGGCAGGAATGGGAAGCAATATCAAGAATCCGGCGTGAGTTTGCCCGGGATCCTCCAACTTACTGAGGGAGCTGGGCTACAGAGCTCAAGATATATTCAAGGTTGTGGCAGCTTACCTCCGACCGCCGTGATCAGCTGGACGGTTATTGTTCTCCATTAACCTTCCGACTTCGCCTAGCCTCCCCTTCTTTCTTCCCGAGAACGAGGTTTCTTCAAGCACGGGGCGATTGCAGCGCGCTAGGAGTTCCTCATGGGAAGTCCTTCATGCTATTTGCTGGCGCTTTCTTGCGTTGCATGCGTCAGCTTTGTCAGCACTCAGCAGCCCAAGTTCACTTATAGTAAGGAAGAGGCTGCGGCATCTGTCCAAAGAAAACAAAAAGGCGAAAGCGACCTGAGGTCGCCCCCCAAGTTTTGTTCTCTAATCTCTTTTCTTATGGTTATCATATATATATATATATATATATATAAATATATATAATATATATATATATATATAATCAAATATTAAATTTTTTCGTCCAACAATTTTAAGGCAATAATAATCTCACAAAATTTTGCATGGTATCAGAGTTAGAGGTCTTAAAATTCAAATATTTACAAGCTCCATTTACCTCTCTAATTAAATATGTCAACATTTAATACTACTAAAAAAGACAAGACTAAACATGAGGATGAGTATTAAAATAATTAAATATTAAATCAAGCATTCATCTAATAGTTTAAGTTTTTAAAACATCGATAATGGTCCCACAAAATCTCATAATATCCGAATTTTAGTTTTAAAATCTTACTGTCCGTGCATATTGAATGCAAAATGCCAAGTGCCGGGCAATTACTTGAAAATAAAAAATAATTGAACCCATGATCCACTCTCCTTTGTTCTACTGTTTCCTTGACTAGAGGTGAACGTATCATCAACAAGCTCCACCGATATTTTTGTCCTCTATCCTTTTTTTTTTTTTTTTTTTTTTGTTAATATATCCAGATTATCATCCGCGATGGTCCTAATGACTGGGACTATCAGTGCAGACAATGTACTTATGGACATTCGATGATTGTATAGACCCATAAAAAAGTACTTATTGCTAATTCATGTTAACTTCAATTTTTTGTCTCTGTATTTGTAACCCCACACGATACTTCCATTGGTCATAAAGTGTCTCCACATATCTCAATCATTGACACATCTCTCATTTACTTGAATCAATGGTCAAGAATTAGTTGAAATACTAGAATCAACTTCGAGGTAGAGAATATCCATCCTCTTTTTCTTTATTTCTTTATTCATATTCAAAAATTTAAATGATATTAATTCGATAATCTAGACTCCGTTTGTTTCGTGGAAAAATTTAACATTTTTGGAAAATATTTTCCAAGAAATAGTTTTCTAAAAATCATTATATTTTTTGGTGTTTGGCCAATAACGGAAAATGAATTGGAAATTATATTTTGCTGTTTGGAAATGAAAACCTACTTTTATTTACCTAAATAAATATGCATTATTCAAACGATAGTAACTTGAGCACAGATAAGGAAAAACCAAGCATGAGCATGGGGTTTGGGATATGGCCTCTGTGGACTCATGAAAGGTGCTTGTGGCTGGTTCCATTGAGGTGGGGCCAAAGTCTATGCAAACCTGAGATTTTGGGCTCCTAGTGCTTGGGCCTTGATCAATCCATGTAGGGCTTGAGACCTTGGATTCTATGCCCATCTCCCCAAGCTTAGGCCCATCGAGGATGGGCAGGGAACCCAATGCTCGTGCCCGGATCTCTAGCACTCGGGGTTGGCCCCATTGAGCTAGTCAAGGTCCACAAAGGCTAGGTTTGGGACCCTAGTGCCCATGCTGAGATCCCTGATATCTAAGCCTAGGACTTGAGAGTGTTCCACCCTCGAACTCAATGGCCTCGAGCCTAAGCATTGAGGGCTTGGGACCGAGGGTATAAGCACCGATGTCCCAAGTTTGGACCTCAATGGACCTAAGCCTTGCCTCGATGAAATTAAGATTGGGCCCTTGGTCCCGAGTTTGGACCTCGATGGACCTAGGCCCTGCCTCAATGAAATTAAGATTGGGCGTCAAGCACTCAAGCACTAGCCGTGAGGTCTCAAGCTCAAGTGCCGAGGACTCAAGTCCTGTCCTTACTTATATTGAAGCAAAATTACTCTCACCTTTCTATTTCTTTCAAATATGCGTCAACAAAAAAAAGTCCGCGCATCTCCCTTTTCTGATGTGAGTCCGCTTTGTCCTCAAATGGGTAAATCTTTTGTTGAAATATTTGTGGATGGTTACTTCCCTCTCTCACATTTTACATGCTTCCTTATACTAGTGTAACAACCCCATAACGTCACGGCTACTGTAGAACTACTAGCATCATTATCTTTTCCATTTCATCTTTCTTAAGCATGTGGAAGTGTAAGAGACTAAAGAAAATCTTGCAATACACATGATTTTTTGTAAACATGGCAACTTCATTTCTTATTTATTTATATATGTACATCAAATAACAAGTGGGGTGCACTAAAGAATTCAAAAGGTTAGTATTACTAACTACACCGGACTATACATTGATCACCCATCTCCACCTAGCTGTACACGTTTCACCTAACCTAAGCCTCTGACATCGTCAAAATCTTCCCCACTGTAAAAGTCCCGCTTCCCTCCTACGTAAAGTCAACTGGCACCCCGTCATGGACGATCGAGGAGGTTGGTGGGATTGACTTTCTATTAATCAACCAATAAGTCACAACCCAACAAGTAAAAGGTCCACCAATCTATACTACATAAATCGACCACCATATTGACAAAGAAAGCCTTAATAGAAAGTTTAGTAAATCGCATGTACATCAACTCACTTGAGAACCTTTTCAAAATACATGGTACACCAATACGGTAATAACTTTTCCCAACATATAACTAGTAATTCAATTTAGAAATATCAAAGTCATAATCAAATAATTTCATGCTGTCATCATTATTAAGGCAACCCTATTACCCTTTGGGCATCTTGCACCCATTCGACATCGCAAGGGCATCTGGGGGAACTGCATTACACTCCCAAGGCATCCAGAGGTACCCAGTTACCCCTCAAGGCATCCCTACTACAACTCGGGACATTGTCCAAGGACCGACAACATTCTCAATCACATATTCACATCATGATACAACAATTTCATAATTCAATTAAACGTATGTTAACATCACTACTGTTCAGGGATCCAAGCATACATCTAATGAATCATTAGTCATTTTCATCCCTTAGACTAATATAAACTTATCCATACATAAATTAAGTGAATTGTAAGGAACGTCCCACATCCTAGCCCTAAATTAGCCTTATAGGGCGTCTCGTGTGCCTTTGGAAACGATGGCTATTATCTAGGTAAACGGTTTTCAAAAATCATAAAACTTTAATATGAGGTAGACATGACCTGCAGAGACATTTTTGTAAATGATTCAAAGTCCAATTCAGCTCATACAGTTCTAAATAATTTTCTACAAACCAGGCCCAAAAAAGTAAAAATTCCATAATGAACTTGAGTAGAAAGAATAAATATTTCGCCAACCAAATGAGACAAAAAAAAGTATGAAAATTTAATATGTGGTAGCCTAGGATGTATTCTACAACTTTGATGAAGGACACATGTTAGAATTCTGGACCAAAAAATCTGTGGAAAAAGAAAAACAAGAGTGGTCAGTGTAGTAAGTTCAAAAACAGATTTTGAATTCCAAAGTTTTCCAAATATATTTTTGTTGTATGTCATAGAACAGCCAATAAGAGACAACTTTCTTCAAAATGACTCATGAAATTTGCACCACATAAATCATTACAAAATTAGAAAGATTCAGCATTGGGCTAGGATCCAAACCTGCCCTCAGTCCCAGCACAGGTTTAATTCCAAATTCCAACCAATTTTTGAGGAAACTCTCCTCATCACTAGACAAGCAATCGGTATAGGATAGAATGGTAGATATCCACTTGTCTCGGGTCCTCATGGAAGGCGATCGTGACTTGACGAGATGGAGGTGAGGTTGACGGCGGCAGCGCGAGTAGCTGTGATGGAAAGGGACGGTCTTTGCTGCTTCTGCTTGTTGGCTTTCGCTGCGTCTGGTCTGCGGACGTGAGGTGCTGGCGTCGCAATAGAAAGGAAAGGGAAAGGGCTCCTTCGCTGGCTTCTCGTGTCACGGTTGCAACAGAAAAAGAGGGAGAGAAGAAATGAAGTTGGACTTGAGAGGGGAGAGGAGTGGACTGAGGTGTGGTAGTCAGTTTGCTCGTTCTGGGTATAGTCGAGAGGTGAGAAGGGGAAAGGAATCGAGGTAGTGGAGGATGGCGGTGGAATTAAGAGAGCGAGCGACTTTTCTCTCTCTCTCTCCGGCGGTGATTTTTTTTTGGTTGACTCAGCTGCTTCATTTCGTGCCAGCTGGAACCGGCAGCCATGGAGAAGATTCAAGACTCTTCACAGGAAATTTCAAGCGTCTTCGGTTGGTGTAGGGGACGTGGCAGCTTGGAAATTCCCAAAGTTATTGGGATATTTGGATCAGAATAGTTTATTGATGACGAGGTATTGACAGTGACTCTATAATGTAGATGCGTCCTCGTCTAAGGTGAAAATGGCATCGCTTGATGATGATGCGGTGAGAACACCAATGGCGTAGTCCAACAGTGAGCTCATTAACGAAGCGTAGACCATCATACATTTGGGACTCACTCGAATGAAAAATTCATATGTTACACCAGACTTAGTGGATTTCATTTGTGACTCGAAATTCATGTCAAGATAGTGTTTAGAATATTGCTGAGGTTGAATATAGGATCAAGTTATGAGCTAAGCCTAAATTGCAATTTGTGAATCGGAAGATTGGTGAATGAATAAAATGTGATTCTTTCTCAAATTTAATGAATCAATTTCTCTATTTCTCTTTAGCCAAAGGAAAAAAAATTTCCCATGTCTCCAACTTCATTGTGGAGCCCCAGGATTTTAACTAAGTAGTGCCATTATCTTTATCATGTCACATATTATGCATTCTTATACATAAGATGTTCAAGGTGATGATAGTACAACACAAGGTCATGTCCCAGCCAACATTTGCACGATGCACATCAATACCAACTTCCCAAAAAGCAAACCACAATATTTGGAAAACCCAAAAACGTCACAATTCTCTAATTTGTGATGAATGCTTATGGGTTCATCAACTCAAGGACATGGAGAACAAAAATCGGCCAAGGCATGACACGAAGCAAAATGTACATCAACAAACTACACATGACACATCCTTGAACAACAGTGATTTGAGCAGATGTAAGTCAGAACCTTGGGTCCATATCTGGCCTTCCGATCTTGAGGATTAGTAATTGCCCTACGATTATGAGTACCATGTAGATATACATGGTGATTTCAAGGTTAGTGATGGTTGGAATACCCGTGATTCTGATGAGACCAATTAGGATCTTTAGCAAGATCTTTTCTAGGAAATGAATTGTAGCAATCCAATCCGCATGCTCTGCTCCACATCTTGCAAATAAAATCAACAAAATCCTTGTTATTGTACAGTCTTTTGGAAAAGGTCAATTGTTAAGCTCTTTCTACATCATATAAGACGACAATCTTTCCAAAAGATTTCAGAGCTACCAGTTTAAGTTCAAAAGGAAATTAATGCGCAGTTTGACACCAAGCTTTTGGTGCAAATCATAGCTAATGAGTATGCGCTGCAGGCGTGAAATCCATTTGTTGATCCACGGCTAATTAAGCTAGTGAAAACTCTTCTTTTGGACAAAATGCAACATGAGAGTACTAAAGGGATACCACCTTAGCACTTACAAACCTTTCCCAACCCCCTCTAGAAACAGTTATTCACAAACAAAACCACCAGACAGCACGAAACTACTACGTAAGGCCCCATGCTTACCAGGTAGAAACAGATTAATGCTAATTGCAGGTCTCATCTTTTCTCAAGAGGAAAAGCTAATAAGACTTTCACGTAATACGTTGCTCTTGATATGACTTTCTCTTGAGAAATGAAAGAGAGTATATATACAATCGTGTCCCTTCATCAAAGTGACAGAATTTTCCCATCCAGTAACTAGAGGAGAAGGTTCACATTCTTTTCAAAGAAATGGCAGTTGTTGTGGCATTTCGCTTTTCTCAAACAAACAGCCCCAGCCCAGGAAATACAAGGAACAAGTCATTTTACATCCACCAGATATGCCCCTAAATGCGCCGTTCTGAGTAGAGCCCGTTATTTCTGCTCTTTGATATTCTGTCATTATGAACATCGAGAACAAAAACCTGGCTCAATCAACCAAAAGAAACAAAAAAAAAAAAAAAAAAAAAAAACGAATAGAGGACTAAAAATTATGGGCGGTACAAATCGGTGTTCCAATTCAATTCTCACGTTCTAATGCGAGAAACAGGTCATTTTCTACAGGCAACTCCCCATGAACTCGTAAGTTGAATGGTACAAGTTCAAGAATTCATGAACGAGTTCACCTGATTTACCTAGAGTGCTGGTTTTTTCGATATAAAACAGCATTTATGTAATGAAATATATGGTGTGACATGATCAGAGGTAGGAACGGGAAGAACATCAAGATTTTGACGTGAGTTTCCTCTGGATCCTCCGACTTACAGATAGAGAAGGACTACAGAGCTTAAAATATACATAAGGTCGCTGAGGCTTACCTTTGGCCACCATGATCAGCTGGATTGTTGTTCTCCATTTATCTTCCGATGCTGCCTTCCTGGAGAGTTAAAGAAGAAGGTGAAATGTGGAAACAGTGGATTCTCCTGGCATGATATGAAGAACTACAGCCGCCAGGGGGTGAGCTCCAGCACCAGGAAGGTTAATCCGGTCATTTCAGTGGATTGTTAAAACAAAATTATAAACCCCGCAGCATCAGTATTACATGACATAATCCTCTCTTCGACGTGAAAATGATTGTTAATATTTACACCATTAATTGATTAATTAAAATATATCATACTAGTTAAAACTCAAAATTTTAGTATGAGTATGATAACGTTCATTTTATTTTTAGTTTTTTAATAGAAAGCTTGCAAACAATAAAAGTATCATTGAAAAATGGTGTAATCGGATATTTTATAGTAAAAAACTTGCGAGTAATACTAATGAACCAAAAGAAATGCATTGTGCCATTTTTCCAATACTGCCAATTTTTCACGACCACCTCATGAAAATCTGTAGCGTGTCGGTGCAGAGTGGGGAAGCCAAGAACTCAAAAAAAATGGAGTTCACCCTCAGCGGCAACGCCTTGAAGACCTTTGCTCGCTCCATCACTTGCCTCTCCCGCGTTGGCAACAACCTCGCCATACAAGCTTCTCTTTCCCAAGAGACTCGATTTCTTCCCACGCCTCGTCTTCTCCTTCTCTCTCTCTCCCGCAGCTCCGACGTGTCGACATTGAAATCCATGTCGGTCACCATTCATCGGCTTCATCCATGAAATGAAATAGCTGCACAGTTGCTTAAAAGTGTTGCCGGAGCGGCCCGGAAAGATTTGTAGGTGGTAAGAGTAGCTCATCAAATTGATGAATCGGGCCAGGTTTAGATATGATTGAAATCGGTCTGACCCAATTAATTAATTTAACATGTATTGACCTATTTTTCGGCAATAAAATTTTAGTGACTTATAATGGCCCGACCCATATTATTGAAATACATAAATATTTAATTTAATTTACAAAAATTTATATCCACCCATAAAAGCTACCAAAAACGCCAAACTTTATCCAGAATGACAACTTTACCCCCAAACTTTTTTTGTGACGCAAAAATCACAAACTTTATCAACTGTAATACATTTATCCCAACCTCTATGGCCAAGGGTATTTTCATCTTTTAAGATTTTTTTCTTCTTTTTTCTTCTTTGTTCCCTTTGCTAGCCATGGCGGAGGGAAGCCGGACTCACCTTGCCTGACGCCGATGACGGTGGCCCTTGCCTGGGTTAGCGAGGTCAGGCGAGGACAGCCCTCACTAACCCTGGTGAGGACCTTGCCAGCATTGGGCGAGGGTTGCCCTCACCATATCCAGGGAGGGCCGCCCTCACTTGACGCAAGCGAGGGCGGCCCTTGCCCGATGCCAACAAGAGTGGCCCTTGCTTGAGTCTGGCTTTCCTCCATCGGCCCCGATGGAGGGAAGAGAGAAGAAGAAAAAAGAAAAGAAAACACAAAAAACAGAAAAATAAAATAAAATAAAATAAAAAATAAAAGTACCAAAATGCCTTATAATTTTGTGTAAACGTGTCACAAAAATTTTTTTTTTAAAAAAAAAAAAAAGATTTTATAAAAAAAGTTTAGAGTAAATTTGTCACACTTGGCAAAGTTTAGAGTTTATTATAGCTTTTTCTTTGCCCAAATAACCCACTTGAAGTTATAGGGTGGACGTGTTAGCATGTAGGTTGCAGTACACGAAATAGGCCCCAACGGCTAAAAAGCAATACATGGCCCAATTAAAATTGAAATACGGGTATGAGTCAAACCCATTTAAACCCACTTTTAATTGGGCTTGGATTTTTGTAATACTTTTTAAACCCCTCATAAAATTGGAGCGGCCTACCATAAACCCAACGCGGTAAATAGGGGTGGAAAATGGGTTGCCTTGTCTAGTGTTAAGGAGGCATTCCCTTGTACTAACGTTCTATTCTCTTGATTACCCGTGGATTAATAGATGAGTTGAGTTATGCACTCCTCTAGTGCATACATAGGTCAGACTTCTGCAATGCATAGACTCATTACTATTAGTTGCACTAGAATCTTGGCATCATACCATGCATTAAATTCCCTTTTAAACTTAAGTTTTGGTAGTTCTAATGTTTTTATGCGAGTATATTGATGTTCATCGTCAACCCACATCTTGATAGCTTTTGGAAAAACTGCCATCTTGTATGATGCAAAAAGCTTTTGTGAAAGACTATTGTCAAACAATAGTATGTTCATTTTAATTTCAAGATGTAGAGTAGAGCATGGAGCTCAAATTGCTGCATTATACAATCAAAATCTTGATTCCACAGAGTTGTCCTTGCTTCAAGCAATCAAGGACATGTATATCAATACAAATCCAGCCAACATTACCAATGCACCTGTCATGCTTATCTACACGGTGGTAAAAAATGTCCAGTCAAAATTAATATTTGAGATGTGAAGGCAAGATATCAACATAAGGTTTCAACTTACATACACTCTCACCGCTATTGCTCTTAGTTGTGTCGGGTGCAGTCTGTTGATATACATTCTATTCGGTGACATGTCTTGTCTAATTCTTATTCCCTACATTTTGATGGTGATAATGCCATTTACATTCAAAGCCGAGGTTTGCTCTTTCGCAAAGTTGGTTTTGATATGATTTCTACCAATGCTAGCTTGGACATGAACCTCGTGTTGTCTAATTATTCCCTTGAACACATTTCCCATCACAAAGCAAAGAATAATATGATGATGAAGCTAATGATACTACTTAGTTAAGAACCTAGTGCGATACAATTAAATTGGAGAAATAGGAAATATATAATTCCCTAATCTCGTTATCATTGTTCATTAATCTCTTGATACACTAATTAAGATTTTGTCATAGTTCATAAGTTGATCCTTGTGTCCCATCCTCTCTCTTGACTTGCACTTCAATCAACAATAAACGTGTTCACTTATACATATTCACGGTATTTTGGACAAAATCCTAATGGATGGTGGATTTGAATTAAGATAGCAGTTTATAATATTTTGTGTAAAAAAATTAATTTGAAGTAAATGTGTCATGTGAATTTTTTATGATAAAGAAACAGCCTCACTTTGAATCCCGTGAAAAAGAACTTAACCATGTCTTAGGAAAAGGTTGAAAATTCTACGGTACAAATTATTGTTATTTTTTTAAACAAAGTGAAAAAGTTCAATTTGTTATTATGATAAAAATTAGAAATGATGCCATTATGAATCATTTATATTGTAAGTTATAAAATATTGCATTTAACAATTTAAATTCTATAATAATTTCCAGCAATCTAATGATAAATGAAAATAAAAATATACTTACTTGCATCATTAGATGATATGATCATATTTTTGAAGTAAAAAATGATAATTAACACGTTATATCATTAATTGATTATATAATTAAAATCTATTGAATTTATGTGACGTGTATTTTAGGGTATGTTTGGAAAACATTTGCCTAAGAACAATTGCTTGTATCGCTTATAAAAAATGAAGTAACAATAAATAATCCCACCGTTCACAAGAATGTTTAAATATAAATTGTTATCGATAATGAAAATATTTATGAACTAATTATTTTGAGTGATATAAGTTATCATTTTTTTTTAAAATATTTTCTAAATCATTTATTTTTTGTGAAACAAACAAAGCCTTAGTGTAAGTTTAGTACAAACAAAAATATCCTTATATTATCACGTATAAGTGTAAAAAGTCACAAAAGGTGAATGCTAGTTTATTAAAGAAACTCATAATAGTAAAAGTATCAATCTAAGTTGAAAATATTACTTCTTTTGATTTGAAATGCGAAAAGACATAGATGAAGAAAACATGTGTTGACACCTAAATTTTACAATTTTATTTAGGACTTAATCGTGTACAAAATTAGGAATTAGTCACTAAAAAAACAACAAAACAAACAAAATAAAGAAAAAAGAAAACAAAAACAAAAAAAAAAGAGAAAAAAGAAAATGTGGAAGGGGTTGGGCCGAATCTCACCTTGGCCCGGCCCATGCCGCCTTCTCCCTCCTCCATCTTCGCGCAAGAACCCAGAAGCAGAGGGCTGAAGGAGAGAGCTCGAGGAAAGAAAAGCTCGAGAGAGGGAGAAACCGAGGGAGCTCGAAGGAGGACACAGGAGGAAGAAGGCAGAACCCAGCAGAGAGAGAGAGCTCGAGAGAGAGGAGGCCTCAACCCAACACCGTCGACGTCGCCGTCGACGCGCCTCCAACACCTCCGGAACCCAGTGGCGAAGCAGGGGCCGTAGCCGTCGGCCTCAACCGACGTCCTCGCCACATCCGCTGGCAAACCCCGACCTCAGAGGTCGAGGGTTGCCCCGCTCGCCCAGTCGAGGCGGCACCATCGCGGTCTTAGCCGGAGGGGCCCCCTGTGCCGCCACCGACCACACTTCTTCAGCAACCACCATCCCCGAAGACTGCTGCCGTGCTGGGTTCGAGCCACCGCCGTCCGACCCCGATGCCGTCTGAGCCGTCGTCCTCTAGCTCCAGACGCCGCCACCCTCAGCCCATCCGTCTGCAACCTCCCTACAACGCTTTCGCCCGCCGGTCGCCACTCCTTCACCTCTACTCCGCCCATGACTTACAGCAGCCGAGCCCCCGCCTGCCATCCTCCGTGCCAGTCGCCGCTACGTCTGCTCCGCAACGCAGCAGTCCGCCCTTGCCCAGGTGTGACGCCGCCGCTGCTCCCACCGTCTCTACTCGAAGCCAGCAACCCGCGCCGGCCACTACACCTCAGCCCCCCTGCCGCACCGCCGTGACCGACCTCCGGAACAGCGTCGCCATGCCTCACCACGCCACCGCCGCCAAGAAGCCCTAAAGAGGAGGTACGAGCCGGGTCAAAGAAACGGGTAGGGTTTTGGGCGAATCTGGATCGGGCCTTGGCTGTTTTAGGCTGTGGCCTACTGTGGGCCCGCGGTGGGCCCATTTTTGCAAAAGAGGGATTGGGCCCAACCCCATTTTAAGTGAGGGCCCGACCAAAGGTGGTCAGGCCCAGCCCTTTTCGGGCGGGCTGACCGGCCCACCCCGGACCGGATCCGGCGAGTCCGATCGACCGGGTCGGGTCAGATCGACTCGACCCAGCCCGGCCGAGTTTTTTAAAAATATTTTTAAAAAAATTAAAAAAATTTAAAAAAAATTCGAAAAATCCAAAAATGCAGTGTTTGATTATGAATTGCTGTGTATTGCATTTTTAGTGTAATTAGGCATTTATTTGCTTGTATATTGATTATATTGCATGTTTAATTTACATGTTCAACTATGTTTGCAATTGCTTAGTTACATGTGTTAATTTTGTTGTAATTAGAGTCTTGGTAGCTATAATTATTGTTTTAATGATTACGCACCCGCATGATCACTTCATATGTTAGTGGATAGGTATAAAATTAATTCAAACTGTCTGACAAAAATCATTTCTTTTAAAATGAATAAGATTAGGTACCGAAATGGCACTAATTGGTCAATTAGTGTAATCAAGTCCCCGACCCTAGATTTTCTAGTTGCGTAGGAAGTGAGGCACACTCCCATGCCTCATTTGGTTTCTATCCGACCCCGATAGGCTAGTGGTGGTGACTCCTTTTGTGCAAAATTCCTAAAAAATATTCCAACATCACGCGGGGTACGGGCTTGGGAGAGCCCATGCCTGATCATGGGCCTTAGGCCCATCTTTTAGGCAATACCTCTAAACCTGTTCCCTCCCCCTGAGGGTAGGTCGCGACAACATGTTTTGAAATAACTTCTAAGTAATATATGTTATTTTTTAATATAACTCATAATGGGAAAATATTAATTTAGTTTGATGCTAAGGTAAAGTGACAACCATTACTCATTATGTGAATGACATTGACGATGCAGGTTATTCCAAATATAATTGCTAATATCAAACTATATACAATTACGATTAAAAACAATGCAAATGAATCGTAAGCTGATTATTCTGAATTTTAAATACAGCTCATCTCATAACGTTATTTAATTTCAATTAATAATAACTTAGTTGAACTATTACAATGATATTAGCTAAAGAACAATTAAAAAGAAATTCTTATTGGCTTTGAATGTGAATGGCATTATCAACATCAAGATATAGGAATGAGAATTAGACAAGACATGTTACTAAATAGAATATATATCAGCAGATTGCACCTGACACATCCAAGAGTAATAGCGGTGAGAGTAAGTTGAAACCTTGGGTTGATATCTTGTCTTCGCATCTTGAATATTAATTTCTATTGGACATTTTTTACTACTGTGTAGATAAGCATGACTAGTGTACTGGTAATGTTGGCTGGATTTGTATCGATATACATGATATACATGTCCCTGATTGCTTGAAGCAAGGACAACTCCATGGAATGAGGATTTTGATTGTATAACGCAGCAATTTGAGCTCCATGCTCTACTCTATATCTTGAAATTAAAATGAGCATACTATTGTTTGACAATAGTCTTTGACAAAAGCTTTTTGCATCATACAAGACGGCAATTTTTCCTAAAGCTATCAAGATGTGGGTCTATGATGAACATCGATATACTCGCATAAACACATTAGAACTACCAAAACTTAAGTTTAGAAGGAAATTTAATGCATGGTATGCTGCCACGATTCTAGTGCAACTAATAGTAATGACTCTATGCATTGCAGAAGTCTGACCTATGTATGCACTAGAGGAGTGCATTACTCATCTATTAATCCAGGGTTAATCAAGAGAATAAAACGTTAGTACAAGGGAATGCCTCCTTAACACGAGACAAGGCAACCCATTTTCCACAAGGGATTTACGGCGTTGAGTTTATGGTAGGCCGCTCCAATTTTATGAGTGGGTTAAAAAGTATTACAAAATTCAAAGCCCAATTAAAAGTGGGTTTAAATGGGTTTAACTCATACCCATATTTCAATTTTAATTGGGCCATGTATTGCTTTTTAGCCGTTGGGGCCTATTTCGTGTATCGCAATCTACATGCTAGCACGTCAACCCTATAACTTCAAGTGGATTACATGGGCGGGGAAAAAAGTCATTACAAACTCCAAACTTTATCTAGTTTGACAAATTTATCCAAAACTTTTTTTTGTGATATCAAAAACCCCAAACTTTATTTAATGTGATAAATTTATCTCAAACTTTTTTTGTGACACAAAAATTCCAAAATTTTGCCAGCTGTGAAATATTTACTTAAAAATTTTTTTCGTGACACAAAAACTCCAAACTTATATCTATGTGACACATTCACCTCAAACTATAAGGCATTTTCATTTTTTACTTTTAAAATTAATTTCTTTTTCTATTCTTTTTTTCTTCTTCTTCTTCTCTCTTCCCTCCGCCATGGCCAGTAGAGGGAAGCCGGACTCAGGCGAAGGCCACCCTCGCCAGTGTCGAGCAAGGGCCGCCCTCACCCAGTCGGGCAAGGGCCGCCCTGCTGACATCGGGTGAGGGTGGCCCTCCTCAGATTTGACGAGGGCAACCCTTGCCCAACGCTAGTGAGGGCGGCCCTCGCCAGATTTGGGAAGGGCAACCCTTGCTTGACACAGGTGAGGGTTGCCCTCGTTGAGTCTGGCGAGGGCTGTCCTCACTTAGGTCGACGAGGGTTGTCCTTGCCCGACCTTGCCGACCCAGGCAAGGGCTGCCATTACCAATGTTAGGTGAGGGTCGCTTCGCCTGATGCTGGCGACGACGACCCTCGCTTGAGTCCATCTTCCCTCCACGATGGCTGGCGGAGGGAAGAGAGAAGAAGAAGAAAAGAGTAAAAAAAGAAAAAAGAAAAGAAAAAAAGGAAAAAACATAAAAAGGAAAGAAAATTATAAAATTTAGAAGAAAATGCCCACGGCCATAGAGTTTGGGATAAATGTGTCACAGTTAGCAAAGTTTGTGGTAAATTTGTCATTCTGAACAAAGTTTGGTGTTTTTGATTGTTTTTATGGGTGGATATAAATTTTTGTAAATTGAATTAAATATTGATGTTTTCAATAATATGGATTGGGTCGTTATAAGTCACTAAAATTTTATTGCTGAAAAATAGGTCAATACACATTAAATTAATTAATTTTGGTTGGACCAATTTCAATCATATCTAAATCCGGCCTGATTCACCTATTTGAAGAGCTGCTTTTACTACCTACAAATCTTTCCGGGCCCGCTCCAACAACACTTTTAAGCAACCGTGTAGCTATTTCACTTTATGGATGAAGCCGAGGAATGATGATCAACATGGATTTCAGTGGCGACACGTCCGAGCTGCGGGCGAGAGAGAGACGGAGAAGACGAAGCGTGTGAAGAAATCGAGTCGCTTGGGAAAGAGAAGCCTGAATGGGGAGGTCGTTGCCAACGCGGGAGAGGCAAGTGATGGGGCGAGCGAAGGTCTTCAAGGCGTTGCCGCTCAGGGTGAACTCCATTTTTTTGAGTTATTTATTTCCCCACTCTGCACCGACACACTACAGATTTTCATGATGTTGTCGCTGAAAAATTTGGAAAAATGACACAATTTTCTTTTGGTTCATTAGTATTACTCGCAATTTTTTACTATAAAATATCCGATTACACCATTTTTCAATGATACTTTTATTGTTTGCAAGCTTTCTATTAAAAAAATAAAAATAAAATGAACGTTATCATACTCATACTAAAATTTTGAGTTTTAACCAATATGATATATTTTAATTGATCAATTAATGGTGTAAATATTAACAATCATTTTCACGTCGAAGGGAGGATTATGTCATGTAATACTAATGCTACGGGGTTTATAATTTTATTTTAACAATCCACTAAAATGACCGGATTAACCTTCCTGGTGCTGGAGCTCACCTCCTGGCAGCTGTAGTTCTTCATATCATGCCAGGAGAATCCACTGTTTCCACATTTCACCTTCTTCTTTAACTCTCCAGGAAGGCAACATCGGAAGCTAAATGGAGAACAACAATCCAGCTGATCATGGTGGCCGGAGGTAAGCCTCAGCGACCTTATGTATATCTTAAGCTCTGTAGTCCTTCTCCGTCTGTAAGTCGGAGGATCCAGGGGAAACTCACGTCAAAATCTTGATGTTCTTCCCCGTTCCTACCTCTGATCATGTCACACCACATATTCCATTACGTGAAAGCTGTTTTATAGCGAAAAAACCAGCACTCTAGGTAAATCAGGTGAACTCGTTCATGAATTCTTGAACTTGTACCATTCAACTTACGAGCTCATGGGGAGTTGCCCGTAGAAAATGACATTTCTCGCATTAGATCGTGAGAATTGGATTGGAACACCAATTTGTACCGCCCATAATTTTTTTGTCCTCTATTCGTTTTGTTTTGGTTGATTGAGCCAGGTTTTTGTTCTCGATGTTCATAATGACAGAATATCAAAGAGCAGAAATAACGGGCTCTACTCCGAACGGCGCATTTAGGGGCATATCTGGTGGATGTAAAATGACTTGTTCCTTGTATTTCCTGGGCTGGGGCTGTTTGTCTGAGAAAAGCGAAATGCCACAACAACTGTCATTTCTTTGAAAAGAATGTGAACCTTCTCCTCAAGTTACTGGTGGGAAAATTCTGTCACTTTGATGAAGGGACACGATTGTATATATACTCTCTTTCTTTCATTTCTCAAGAGAAAGTCATATCAAGAGCAACGTATTAAGTGAAAGTCTTATTAGCTTTTCCTCTTAAGAAAAGATGAGACCTGCAATTAGCATTAATCTGTTTCTACCTGGTAAGCATGGGGCCTTACGTAGTAGTTTGGTGCTGTCTGGTGGTTTTGTTTGTGAATAACTGTTTCTAGAGGGGGTTGGGAAAGGTTTGTAAGTGCTAAGGTGGTATCCCTTTAGTACTCTCATGTTGCATTTTGTCCAAAAGAAGAGTTTTCACTAGCTTAATTAGCCGTGGATCAACAAATGGATTACACGCCTGCAGCGCATACTCATTAGCTATGATTTGCACCAAAAGCTTGGTGTCAAACTACGCATTAATTTCCTTTTGAACTTAAATTGGTAGCTCTGAAATCTTTTGGAAAGATTGTCTGTCTTATATGATGTAGAAAGAGCTTAACAATTAAGCTTTTCCGAAAGACTGTACAACAACAGGGATTTTGTCGATTTTATTTCCAAGATGTGGAGCAGAGCATGCAGATTGGATTGCTACAATTCATTTCCTAGAAAAGATCATGCTAAAGATCCTAATTGGTGTCATCTGAATCACGGGAAATCACCGCGTATATCTACACAGTACTCATAATCGTAGGGCAGTTACTAATCCTCAAGATGGGAAGGCCAAATATGGACCCAAGGTTCTGACTTATGTCTGCTCAAATCACTGTCGTTCAAGGATGTGTCAGGTGTAGTTTGTTGATGAATATTCTGCTTCATGTCATGCCTTGGTCAATTTTCGTTCTCCACGTCCTTGAGTTGATGAAACCATAAGCATTCATCACGAATTAGAGAATTGTGACATTTTTGGGCTTTCCAAATATTGTGGTTTGCTCTTTGGGAAGTTGGTATTGATGTGCATCGTGCAAATGTTGGCCGGGACATGACCTTGTGTTGTATTATCATTACCTTGAACATCTTATGTATAAGAATGCATAATATGTGATGTGATAAACATAATGGTACTACTTAGTTAAAATCCTAGTTCTCCACAATGAAGTTGGAGGCATGGGAATTTTTTTCCTTTGGCTAAAGAGAAATAGGGGAATTGATTCATAAAATTTGAGAAAGAACCATATTATATTCATTCACCAATCTTCCGATTCACAAATTGCAATTTAGGCGTAGTTCATAACCCAATCCTCATATCCAACCTCGGTAATATTCTGGACACTAGCTTGACATGAATTTCGAGTCACAAATGAAATCCACTAAGTCTGTGTAACATATGGATTTTTCGTTCGAGCGAGTCCCAAATGACCGTCGGACTACGCCATTTGTGTTCTCGCCACATCATCATCGAGCGATGACATTTTCACCTCAGACGAGGACGCATCTACATTATGGAGTCACTGTCAATACCTCGTCGTCAATCAACTATTTTGATCCAAATATCCCAATAACTTTAGGAATTTCCAAGCTGCCACGGCCCCTACACCAACTGAAGACGCTTGAATTTTCCTATGAAGACTCTTGAATCTTCTCCATGGCTGCCGCTTCCAGCTGGCACGAAATGAAGCAGCTGAGGCAACCATAAAAAAAGAAAAAATCACCGCCGGAGAGAGAGAGAGAGAGAAATGTCGCTCGCTCTCTTAAATCCACCGCCAGCCTCCACTATCTCGATTTCTTTCGCCTTCTCACCTCTTGACTATACCCAGAACGAGCAAACTGACTACCACACCTCAGTCCACTCCTCTCCCCTCTCGAGTCCAACTTCATTTCTTCTCTCCCTCTTTTTTCTGTTGCAACCGTGACACGAGAAGCCAGCGGAGGAGCCCTTCCCCTTTCCTTTCTATTGTGACGCCAGCACCTCACGTCCGCAGACCAGACGCAGTGAAAGCCAACAAGCAGAAGCAGCAAAGACCGTCCCTTTCCGTCACAGCTACTCGCGTCACCACCGTCAACCCCGTTTTCATCTCGTCAAGTCGCGACCGCCTTCCATGAGGACTGAGGCAATTGGATATCCTCCATTCTTCCTATACCGATCGCTTATCGTGTGATGAGGAGAGTTTCCTCAAAAATTGGTTGGAATTTGGAATTAAACCTGTGCTGGGACTGAGGGCAGGTTCGGATGCTAGCCCAATGCCGAATCTTTCTAATTTTGTAATGACTTATGGGGTGAAAATTTCATGAGTCATTCTCAAGAAAGTTGTCTCATTGGCTGTTCTACGACATACTTTAATTTCAAAATTTTTGAACTTCGTACGACAAAAATATATTTGGAAAACTTCGGAACTCAAAATCTGTTTTTGGACTTACTGCACCGACCACTCCTCATTTTTCTTTTTCCACAGATTTTTTGGTCCAGAATTCTAACACATGTCCTTCATGAAAGTTGTAGAATACATCCTAGGCTACCGCATTAAATTTTCATACTTTTTGGTCTCATTTGGTTGGCGAAATATTTATTTTTTTACTCAATTTTGTTCTGAAAATTTTGACTGTTTTGGCCCAGTTTGTAAAAAATTATTTAGAACTGTATGAGCTGAATTGAACTTTGAATCATTCACAAAAATGTCTCTATAGGTCATGTCTACCTCATATTAAAGTTTCATGATTTTTGAAAACCATTTATTTAGATAACAGCCATCATTTCCAAAGGCAAGCGGGATGCCCTATAAGGCTTAGTTTAGGCCTAGGATGTGGGACGTTCCTTACGGTTCACTTAATTTCTATACGGATAAGATTATATTAGTCTAAGGGATGAAAATGACTAATGATTCATTTGATGTATGCTTGGATCCTTGAATAGTAGTGATGTTAATGTATTTTTAATTGAATTATGAAATTGTTGTTTCATGGTGTGAATATGTGATTGAGAATGTTGTCGATGTTGTCAGTCCTTGGGATGACAATGCCCTAAGTTGTAGTAGGGATGCCTAAAGGGGTAACTTGGTACCTCCAGAGGCCTTGGGAGTGTAACGCGGTTCCCCCATATGCCCTCGCAATGCCGGATGGGTGTGAGATGCCCGAAGGGTAACATGGTTTCCTTAATGATGATGGCAACATGAAATTATATTGATTATGACTTTGGTATTCTTGAATTGAATTACTAGTTATATGTTGGGAAAAGTTATTATCGTATTGGTCTATCATGTATTTTGAAAAGGTTCTCAGGTGAGTTAATGTACATGCAATTTACTGAACTTTCTATTGAGGTTTTATTTGTCAGTATTGGTCGATTTATGGAGTATAGATCGATGGAACTTTTGCTTGTTGGGTTGTGACTTATTGGTTGATTAATAGAAAGTTGATACCTACCTCCTCGATGGTCCATTACGGGGTGCCAGTTGACTTTACCTAGGAGGGAAGTAGGACTTTTAAAGCTGGGAAGATTTTGATGGTGTCGGGGGCTTTGGTTAGGCGAAACATGTATAGCTAGGTGGAGATGGGTGATCAATGTACAATCCGGTGTAGTAAGTAATACCAACCTTTTAAATTCTCTAGTGGACCCTACTTGTTATCTGATGTATATAAATAAATAAATAAATAAATAAGAAATGAAGTTGCCATGTTTACAGGAAATCGCATGTATTGCAAAATTTTCTTTAGTCCCTTACACTTCCGCATGCTTAAGAAAGATGAAATGGAAAAGATAATGATGCTGGTAGTTCTATAGTAGTCATGATGTTATGGGGTCGTCACACTAGTATAAGGAAGCATGTAAAATATGAGAGAGGAAAGTAACCGTTTGCAAATATTTCAACGAAAGATTTACCCATTTGAGGACAAAGCGGACTCACATCAGAAAAGGGAGATGCACGACCTTTTATTTGTTGATGCATATTTGAAAGAAATAGAAAGGTAAGAGTAATTTTGCTTCAATATAAGTAAGGACATGGCTTGAGTCCTCAGCACTTGAGCTTGAGACCTCACGGCTAGTGCTTGAGTGCCTGACGCCCAATCTTAATTTCATCGAGGGAGGGCCTAGGTCCATCGAGGTCCAAACTCAAGACCGAGGGCCCAATCTTAATTTCATCGAGGCAAGGCCTAGGTCCATTGAGGTCCAAACTTAGGACCTCGGCGCTTGTGCCCTTGGTCCCGAGCCCTTGATGCTCGGGCTCGGGGTCATCGAGTTTGAGGGTGGAGCACTCTTAGGTCCCAGGCTTAGATATCAGGGATCTCGGCATGGGCACTAGGGTCCCAAACCTAGCCTTTGTGGACCTTGACCCGCTTGATGGGGCCAACCCCGAGTGCTAGAGATCCGGGCACGAGCATTGGGTTCCTTGCCCATCCTTAATGGGCCTGAGCCCGGGGAGATGGGCATAGAATCCGAGGTCTCAAGCCCTACATGGATTGATTGAGGCCCAAGCATTAGGGGCCCAAAATTTCAGGTTTGGACTCCATACACTTTGGCCCTACCTTGATGGACCCGGCCACAAGCACCTTTTGTGAGTCCACAAAGGCCATATCTCGGACCTTGTGCTCATGCTTGGTTTTTCCTTATCTGTGCTCAAGTTACTAGTGTTTGAATAATGCATATTTATTTAAGTAAATAGAAGCGGGTTTTCATTTCCAAACAGCAAAATATAATTTCCAGTTCATTTTTCATTAAAATATAGTGATTTTCTAGAAAACTATTATTTGGAAAATATTTTTCAAAAATGTTAAATTTTTCCACGAAACAAACGGAGTCTAGATTATCAAATTAATATCATTTAACTTTTTGAATATGAATTAAGAGATAAAGAGAAAGAGGATTGATATTCTCTACCTCGAAGTTGGTTATAGTATTTCAACCAATTCTCGACCATTGACTCAGGTAAATGGGACATAAGTCAATGATTGAGATATGTGGGGACACTTTATGACCAGTGGGAGTTTCGCGTGGGGTTCACTAATACACAGACAAAAAATTGAAGTTAACGTGTCTTAGCAACAAGTACTTTTTTATGGGTCTGTACAATCATCAAATGTCCATAAGTACCTTGTCTGCACTGATGGTCCCAGTCATTAGAACCATCGTGAATGATGATCTGGATATATTAACAAAAAGAAAAGAAAAAACAAAACAAAAGAGAGGATAGAGGACACAAATATCGGTGGAGCTTTTTGATGATACGTTCGCCTCTAGTCAAGGAAACAGTAGAACGAAGGAGAGTGGATCGTGGGTTCAATTAGTTTTTATTTTCAAGTAAGTGCCTGGCACTTGGCATTTTGCATTCACGTATTGATGGTACGATTTTAAAACTAAAATTCGGATATTATGAGATTTTGTGGGGCCACTATCAACTATTTTAAAAGCTTAAATTATTAAACGGATACGTAATTTAATATTTAATTATTCAAATACTCACTCACATGTTTAGTCTGATTTTTTTGCCTAATACTAAATGTTGAAATATTTAATTAGGGAGGTATATGAGGCTTGAAAATATTTGAATTTTAGGACCTCTAGCTCTGATACTATGCAAGATTTTGTGAGATTACTGCCGACTATTCTAAAAATTTAAATCGTTGGACAAAGGCGTAATTTAATATTTAATTATTCCAATATATATATATAAACCATAAGAAAAGAAATTAGAGAACAAAACTTGGGGGGCGAGCTTGGGTCGCTTTCGCCTTTTTGTTGTCTTTGGTCAGATGCCGCAGCCTCTTCCTTACCATAAGTGAACTTGGGCTGCCGAGTGTTGACAAAGCTGACGCATGCAACGCAAGAAAGCGCCAGCAACTCGCATGGACTTCTCATGAGGAACTCCTAGCGCGCTGCAATCGCCCCGTGCTTGAAGAAACCTCGTTCTCGGGAAGAAAGAAGGGGATGCTAGGCGAAGTCGGAAGGTTAATGGAGAACAATAATGGTCCAGCTGATCACGGCGGTCAGAGGTAAGCTGCCGCAACCTTGAATATATCTTGAGCTCTGTAGCGCAGCTCCCTTAGTAAGTTGGAGGATCCTGGGCAAACTCACGCCGGATTCTTGATATTGCTTCCCGTTCCTGCCTCTGATCATGTCACACTGTATTCCACTGCGTGAATGCTGTTTCACGGCGAAAAAAGCTGTGGGTGAAGTCGTCGAAGACCTCTGAGCTTGTACTGTTCACTTCCACCTGCGAGCCCCATGGGGGTCTTCCACTTTCCTGTGGAAAAAAGAAAGGCTTTGTCTCTTGAAGCAAGCTGTTGAGAGTCGGATTGGAATACCGACTTGTTACCGTCCAGATTTGTTCCTGTGCTCGTTTTTTTGTTGATTGAGCAGGCTTTTTGTTCTCGATGTTCGTAATGACCACTTAGATGCCGGTTTGAGGTAGTTATATCTGGTGGATGTTAAATAAGGGAGTGCTTAGGGGCATATCTGGTGGATGTAAAATCATTTCCTTAATCGGGCTAGTTATATTGTAACACTCAGATGCTGGTTTTTATACTCGACGTTCATAGTGGCTTAGACTCTTGGGACAGAGCATATGGGCTCACGCTCATAATAGAGTATATTCAGTGGGTGTAAATCCGTCGAAAACGTATGAATATAGTAGGACTCATACCAGGAATAACTGCCATTTCTTTCTGAAAATCATGAAGTTGGAAATAATGTTAACCTTCTCCTAGAGTTATTGGGTGAGAGGGAAAATTTTGTCACTGTGATGAAGAGACACGACTTGATATGCACTCTGCAGCCTTCTTTTGTCGAGAGAAACTTATATGGAGAACACCGCATTAATTGAAAGTCTTCTTAGCTCTTCCTCCTAAGAAAAGAGAAGACGTACGGCTAGCTTTACTCTGTTTCAACCACTAAACAGGGGGCTTACTTGATAGTTTTGTGCATGTGAGTGGTCTTGTTTTTGTGAATGTCAAGAGAAGGTTAGGAAAGGTTTATAGGCGTTAAGGAGGTATCCCCTTGTGCTCTGATGTTCCGGTTTGTTGAAATGAAGAGTCTTTCACTAGCTTAATTAGACGCGGATCAATAGATGGGTTATACTCTTGCAGTGCATATATAGCTTAGAGTCCTGCAATGCATAGACGCCTTAGCTACTATTTGCACCAGAAGCTTGCTTTCATACATCATCAAATTTCCTTTAGAACTTAAATTGGTAGTTTTTGAAAGCTTTTGGAAAGACTGCCCTCTTACGTGATGCAAAAAGAGCTCAAAATTTGAGCTTTTCCAAAAGACTATACGTACACTAGCAAGTGATTTGCTGATTTTATTTTGTAGACGTGGAGTAGAGCATGCTGATCGAATTGCTAAAATTAATTTCCTGGAGAAGATCCTGCTAAAGATCTTGATTGGTGCCATTGGAATCATGGGTATTCCAACCATCACTAATCTTGAAATCATCGTGTGCCTTTACGCAGTGCTTGTAATCGTCAGGCAGTTACTAATCCTCAAGATGGGAAGGCAAGATATGGACCCAAGGTTCCGACTTACGTTTGCTCACATTATTGTTGTTATCGGATGTGTCAGGTGCTATCTGTTGATGTACATTTTGCTGCGTGTCATGCCTTGGCCAATTTTCATTCTCCACGTCCTTGAGTTGATGAACCCACAAGCATTCATCGCGAATTAGAAAATTGTGACCGTTTTCAGTTTTCTTAATATTGTGGTTTGCTCTTTGGGAAACTGGTATTGATGTGCATCGTGCTTATGTTATACTGGACATGAACCTTTTGTTGTACTATTATTACTTTAGGGACATGAACCTTGTGTTGTACTATTATTACCTTGAACATCGTAAATATCGAAAAGCATAATATGTGATGTGATGAAGATAATAGTACTATTTAAGTAAGACCCTAGTGCAATATAATGAAGTTGGAGACAAGTGAATCTTTTTTTCTTTGGCTACAGAGAAATAGGGTATCAATTCAAAAAATTTAAGAAAAAAATCACATCATCCTCATTCATTAATCTTTTGATTCGCGAATTGTAATTTAGGCATAATTTGTAATCCGATCCTCATATCCAACCTCAACAATATTTTAGAAACTATCTTGACCCAAACTCGGAGTCACATGAAAACCATTAAGCTTGGCATTAAGGAAGCATGCGATATATGAGAGAGGGAAGTAACGGGGTCCAAATTCTTCAACAAAAGATTTACCCACTTGAGGATAAAGAGGAATCCCATTAGAAAATGGAGATGCATGACCTTTTGTAAGTTGAAGCATATGTGGAAAAAATTAAAAAGTGAGCCATAGTAATTTTGCTTCAATATATAGATGACTAGGAATTTATTGTTTTTGGTGTTTATGTTTTAAATGGGTTGGGAGATAGAGATTTCCAGAGAGATGGGCCTGATCTGTTGAGATAAAGAGTCAAATGGGGATACTCAAAAGCCCAAAGCAAACCACAAAAAATTCCATTTGCTAGCCCTGGTCTTGTTTGATCGCAAGCGACTCATAGATGGGGAGCATTGGAACACCAAGGTTTACCCGCAAGATTTGTTCTCTATTCTTCTTTTTTTGTTTAATATATACGGGTTTCATTCTTTGAATCAATTCCCATGTTTCTCTCAAGCCAAAGAAAAAATCCTTGTTTCTCCAATTTCATGATTGCATCAGAATCTCAACTAAGTAGTACCATCGTCTTCATCATCCTCATATATTTTTGCAATGTCATGCAAAAAGTGTTTTAAGGTACTAATAGTACAACATTCGGTTCATGTTTGAGCCAGAATTGGAAAGACGCACATCAAAACAAACTTCATAAGAAGCACACAACAACATTAGGAAAACTGAAAACCATCACCATTGTCCAATTAATCCTTCGGTTCGAATTCGAATGGGATCATCAACATCAGGACACAGGGAACGAGAATCAGCCAAGGCATGTCACCAAGTAGAATGTATATCAGCATATTGCATTAGCAGACTGCATGCAACACAACCGAGAGCAATAGAGGTGAGAACATACGCAAGTCGGAACCTTGGGCCAATATCTTGCCTTCCTATCTCGAAAATTAATTTGTGTCAGACATTTTTTACCAATGTGTAGATGAGCATGATGGGTGCAACGGTAGTGTTGGTTGGGCTTGTATAGCTATACATGGCCCTAATGGCTAGTAAGATCTCCTCCATGGAATCGAGACGGTCGTTATAAGTAGCGGCAATTTGAATTACAAGCTTTGCTCCATATCTTTGAATTAAAATAAGCAAACTACTAGTTGGATGCTTGTTTTTGGCAAAAGCTTAAGTTGTGAGATCTTTTTACACCATACATGATGACAGTTTTTCCAAAAAGTATATCAAGATACGAGTCTACAAAAAACATCAAGCGTTTCCCAAGATCTCTTTAATTAATAAACTCGCTGAAACACATCAAGAACTACTAATTTAAGTTCAAAAGGAAAATTAATTCGTGGTATGATGTCAAGCTTCTTGTGCAAATCATAGCTAATGAGTCTATGCATTGCACGAGTCTAACCTATGTATGCACTGCAGGAGTGTAACCCATGTATTGATCAACGACTAATTAAGCTGGTGAAAGCTCTCCTTTTGGACAAAATGTAACACCAGAGTGCAAGGGATACCTCCTTAACTCCTTCAAACCTTTCCCAACTCACTCGCGATAACACTTAATCACAAAAACAAAACCACCCACTAGCACAAAACTACCAGGAAAGCTCCCGTACTTATCGGGTAGAAACAGAGTAAAGCTAATTGCAAGTCTTTTCTTTACTTATGTGGGAAGCTAACAGGACTTTACATTGTTCTCGTTATAAGTTTCGCTGGACAAAAGAACGAAACAGATTGTAAATGCAGCTGTGTCTCTTCATCACCATCCAGAATTTTTCCACCAGGTAACTTTAAAAGAAGGTCGCATCCTTTCCAAATCTGTGATTTTCAAAAAGAACTAACAGTTATTACAATATTTCACTCTCCCTGGACAAACTCTGTCGTTTGGGATTGTTGCTGCTATGAATCCAACTGTATTCAATCACCAAATGAATATCACGAATATCGATCAAGTCGCAAAAAAAACTGTAAATGAGTACAATTTCACTTCACTGAATATGCTCTGTTTTAAGTGCGACCCAGTATGCTCTGTTCTGATAGTCAAGCCATTATATACATCGAGATTAAAAAGATGGATCATTTAGCAGAGAATAGAAGACAAAACATGGGAGTACAACTTCCAGGAAATGCCAGAAACAAGCTATTTTACATCCAGCAAATGTGCCCCTAAGTACATGCTTTGTTCTGAGAATCGAGTCATCATGAACATGGATAATAGAAACCTGAATCAATAACTGAAAGATAAAAAGAACATAGGAAAAAAGCTGGGTGGTACAAAGGTCGCCTGATTTAGTGCAAGTGTTTTCCTAGTAAAACAGCATCCACGTAATGGAATATATGCAGTGGACATGATCAGGGATGGGAACCGCAAAGAATATCAAGATTTTGACATGATTTTATTCACAATCCTCCAACTTATTGAAGGAGGCTGGGCTACATTGCTTAAGACGTATTTGAGGTCGATGAAGCTTGCCTTCGACGACCGTGATCAGCTGGATAGTTGTTCTCCATGAACCTTTCCACTTTTTGCACCGCTAAGTGACTTCCTTTCTCGCGTGCATGTATAGACTACGCCGCCTCAAAAACAGAAACGCAATGGGAGATCATCCTATAATCAGACCCCATGTCTCGAATTTCTAAGGCCCAATGTTAAATGACAAGGCTGGGTCGGAGAAATCCGATTTCTCAGACCCCCACCAATGCTCGTGGGGTCTGAGCATCTGCAGGGTTTGTCTGTCGAATTTCTGAGAACCAATTTTAAATTACAAGGTTGGGTCGGAGAGGTCCGATTTCTCAGACCCTACAACTGCAGGGTTTGTCTAACCGATTCCGATTCCTAAGTACCAATGTTAAAATTACTCCTGAACCTAAGCCCTTCTGTGTAATATTGATTAAGGAGAACGAATGGGTTGGGTTAATGGGTAGTTCTCATGAAGCGGAACGTGGTCCCTCGAGAAGGTCAAAATAAGGGGACAGTCCCACTAATCACAAAATGATGGTTCTGTAACTAGGAAGACCATGGGGGTGGGAGACAGAAAAGCTGGACCAAGATATAAATAGATGTCGATGACTAAGATTTTTCGTTTCTATGTACACAAAATGTGGAAATAAGAGATTTGCTAGGAGATGGGCCCGATCCATTGAGATTCTGGGCAAGCAAGTCATCTCAAGTCTCTTTTTGTCTAGTAGAGAATGGGTTTCAAGCTTCCGTGAAGCAGACTATGCCGTCTTCTCTTGCTCGACTTTATGTGTACTTGAGACGAAGTGTCAAATGTGTAACCTCAAAAGCCCAAAGCAAACCACAAGAAAATTCCATTTACTTTGCACCTCATCTTGTTTATTTACAAGAAACTCGCAGATGGGAGTGTTGGAACTCCAATTTTTACCTCCAAATTTAGTTCTTTATTCTTTTTTTTTTCTCTTTTTGTTAATATATCCAGGTTTAACTCTTCATGTTCCTAGTGACTGAGATTCACAAGAAAGATAATATACTTGGGACATAATATCTTTGTCCCGCAAAATACTCCCATAGGTCATGAGTGTTTTAACATCTCTATCATCAATATGTGCATCATTTATATGAATCAATGGTTGCTCTTTGCCAATGCTGCCTCGGGGATATTCACTATTATTTTTTGTCCTTTTTTTTTTTTTTTTTTTTTTTTTGATCCCTAAACCAATTCCGATGTCACATATGCCACCGGGCAAGAAGAGCCTCAAAGTTCCGCAACATTTTTTGGAGCTTTGTTCAAATTTTGATAGAAAATGCTTTTGTAAACATTTGATCCCTAAACTAATCCCAAGTCACATATTCAGGATCAGTTCCATATTTTTCTTTCGTTCAAATTTTGATAGAAAATGCTAAATAAACATTGGAGGTGACCCTTACCAAAAAAAACAAAAAACAAAAAACATTGGAGGTGAACATATGGCACTATTTTTGTCATGTAATTGGTTGGTGGACGAATGTCCAATCTTGATTTTAGGAATGTCGTGTGTTTTTATTCGTCCAAATGCAAACAAAAAGTAGGGGCTAGGAGCCAAAGATGAATACGTGGCATCGTGTTATAATAGTGCGAAACTAGTGGGCATGTTACAGAAAAATAACTTTGTTATGTAGTTTGGCACGTCAAAAAAATAATAAATAGTTAGTTTTTGAGGAAGGTTCGAGTCGTTCGACTGCTGCATTCATTATCATGAAGTATATTTATAATAACTATAAATAATAATATTCGATTAACGAATTATAACGTACGAGGGCAATGGGCTCATTACACGTGGACTCCGCTTGCTTCCGCTGCGGGAAAAAAACGAAGCTTTCGTACGGAACTCCTAAAGATCAGTCCACGTGGCCCATGGCTGTTGGTAAGGCAACTTACATTTCGCTCCCATATAAAGAAATCGATATATTATTCAAGGAAATTTATCCAAAAACAATTTATATGTTTATGACATTTTAATATTTTATTTCACAATTTGATAAACAAAATGTAACTCCCAGCCCGTGGTCCATAGCCCCGCCCTTTCCCCCATAGTCAATATGTCTATCTAGATACAAATGAGTTTAGATAACGACCCAAAAATTGCTACCATCGAGTTTAGATAAGCCCCTCTCCCGTCCTTTGAGAAAAGAAAAAAAGGTCCAAGATTTCTTTTCTTATAAGTGGAGTTTGAATCATGATCCTAATGTCCAAAGGAGTTGCTACCATCGGTTGCCTCTTGCACCCTTTTAAAAGATGAAAAAAGAAGAAAAGAAAAATTCAAAATAGTTTATTTCACAATTTGATGTAACAATCGTCATGGGCACTCAATTTATGAAAAATCAATAAAATTCCTTTTCTAGCATGGGCCATAAATGTATTTTCTAGTTTGAGCCAAAATGTACTCAATGTTCCCATGCCGCAGGTATTTTAGGCTCGGGCTGGCCCTCTACATCAAGGATCAAATCTGTTTTGGGTTGTAGAGTACCGTGAGTTTTTTTTTTTTTTTTTTTTTTTTTTTGTCACTGAGTACCGCGAGGTTAGAGGACTGCAATATTTGTTTGACATGAAATTCCCAATATCCGCATTATGAACTTGTTGGGGCACTGCAATATCTGTTTGACAAATTTTACGTTGCTTTTACTTGGTGAGAATATGGAGAAGCTCATCTCCATTTCTATGGGCACATATGACGCAACGATGCTCATCACGGCATTTTGCAGTAATTTTCCCTCAATGAATGTCATTTCCTAGACTTCATCTTTGCTAGTATTTCCATAGAATTGGAGCGAGATTACTTTTTGGGGGAAAAATAAATCCTCTAATCCTTCCACCTATGTCCACAAGTTTGCAATCTTAACCGTCAAATGCACCATTTCCAACATGATGAACTAAGAGTTAAAACTACAAACTGACAAATGTACCAGAAAATTGAGTAAACTGAGTTAGCGAATGCATTCGTACTTTGACTTATGGAATCCAAAAAATATGTAAGCTAAGGTCAAGAATTGTCCTGTCATTTCCTTGATGGAGGAAAACATTCTTTCTTACAGTGGAGTGATTACCTTTGATCACGGCCTAAGTGCCATCTAATTGCCAATACATACCATCAACTTAATAACCAAGTTCAATTCAAAATGGAAATCCAACCAGTGTTGCAAACTCCATGTAACATCATCAAATTAAGTTAATTAACGCGACAAACCAGGATTGCATTATTGAGACAGGAGAGCAGCAACCATTGAAAGATGGTTTCCCCATTCAGATATAAGCACGTCTAGTTCTATCATATTCAATAGGGCCAATCACAACTGATGATCGATC
This sequence comes from Eucalyptus marginata, assembly GCA_014182565.1. Lineage (NCBI taxonomy): Eukaryota > Viridiplantae > Streptophyta > Magnoliopsida > Myrtales > Myrtaceae > Eucalyptus > Eucalyptus marginata. The sequence continues at coordinate 50,098,031 of CM024592.1, read as the reverse complement.
ACGACAATTTCTGCGGTGATGACAAATTTTTTGACCGGAAATGTGGGTGAGAGAGACGGAGAACCAGAAGAAAAATGGAAGCAATTGATTCAACTGGGAAGAAGAAGCTTCAATGGCAAGGTCATTCCCGACACGTGAGAGGCACGTGATTGAGCGAGTGGAGGTCTTAAAAGGCAGTGCCGGTGAGTTCTTCGATTCCCTCTCTGTACTGTAGCCCGAATTTTATGAGGTGGACGCTGAAAAATTGGCAGGATCGGAAGAATGTCACAAAGCATTGCCTTGGGTTCGATTAGCATTGCTGGCAATCTTTTACAAAATATCCAAGTACATCATTTGCAATAAAAATTCCATTGTTTGCAAGCTTGCTAAACTTACACACACCCACCAAAAAAAGAAGAAAAAGTCATAAAACTCAAAATATTATGAGTATAATTTGTTTGAATTATTTTTGTTAATCTATTAATGGTGAAAATATCAATTATCATTTTCACCTTGCAGAGAGGATTACATCATGTAATATTATTTACGCAAATGAACTTATAATTCTTTTGTATATTGCTTCTACACGAACTTTTCTCATTTATAATAAATTGGACTCACAATAACATTATTCTATATTCTCTTATGATAGAATGTAGATTCTTTACATACATTTCCGAATTTTGTTGATAAATAAAGTATGCTTTGGTACCGTTCGTGTAGATTTTATGTGTATGATGATCTCGCTTTTCAGTGGGAGAATCTGGGGACAATTGGGTGGTGTTTCATGTTAAATAGGTCGCGGTAATAAAAACATACGTCATGTAAAATATTTCTATAGATAATATCATTTATTAATCAATTAACAATATGACACGTTTATCATATTTTGCTCCCAAAGATACGATTCTGATGTTTAGTCAAGTGAGTATATTAGTTTTTTGATTTATCATTAAGATAGCACAAAATAATACAAAATTAATTATTAAATAAAGATTATATTAAAAAATGTAATCTAAATATTTATATTTTCACATACAAGCTTCATTTATTTATAATATAATTGATTCTAATAATACAAATTTTAAATTTTATCATAATGTAAATTTCGAACCTTTTCGCATTCTTTAAATAAATAATAATTTGTACGTTTATCGCACATCATTTAAAAACCCTTCGAAAATGTCTTAGTTTGAAAATGATTATGCTAACTGACTTTCGAGAAGAAACCCAAATTATGAATAAAGGAGCTTTTAAGCCACCTCCAAACTTCATTCGTTAGAGAGGAAGGGACAGTTTTAACTTTATAATTTTCGCCCTCTTTTTTAAAGGTGTACCAAGTTCATTTTTGGGCAGTTGACCAAAGAAAATCAAGGTAGTGCCAGTTCAATTGCACATCTTCAATATTACGTAGATCTGTTAAAATGGGTTATAAACTCATTTCTTAACCCACATTTGATGGTTGTTATATGGGTTAGTTATATCTAGTAAATAGGTTATAAATGGGTTTTAGAATGTTTGAGTTCAAAATAATATAAGTGTTAAATGGGTTTATAATTTACTTAAACTCAACCCATCTCTATGACTCTCTTTATACTCTCGTCCTAAGTCGATCTTGTGCTTACTCACTCCGTGCTCTCACCTTAGTTCTTCAATACTATTCACAAGTTTTCATAATTATTCTCCCAAATTTTAGAATATCATTTTATTTCAATTGATTTCCTAAATTAATAAAAAAAATAATGCTATCTTTTTTTATTAAATTTTTAGTCTTTATAAACATTATGACAATTTCATTTAAGTATACTTTAAATTAATATTTCTATAGTTGTAAGGGTTAATATGTTAAAAAACCCCAAACTGATATATTTATGATAAATTTACTTTAAACTAATTTTTTTATATGAAAAACCCTAAACTAGTACACCTTTGACAAATTTATCTCAAACAAATTTTTTATCCACCAAAAACCCAAAATTGATATATTTGTAACAAATTTACCTTTCGTTAGTTTCTATTAAATTGGATTGATATAACAAAAACAAAATTGATATACCCCCCAAACTAACCTTTCAATTATCACGTGTTATCTAACTTAGCAATTAAAAAATAAAATTTAATTGAAATTAACGGAGGTTAAATTTGTCATAAGTATGCCAATTTAGGGTTTTTATGTGGTGAAAAAATTAGTTTGGGGCAAATTTGTCATAAAAGTATCAATTTAGAGTTTTTCGTGGTATTAGCCCTAATTATAAAAGTAGAACGTCATTTAGAGTTGTACCGTGTTGATATTCCTACTACTTTAATTTTTTAATTTATAGATTTAACTAAATTCAAATAAGAAAGTACAAAAAACAAAAGCTTGAAAATTTTATCTCTAAAAAATTAGGAATATGATTTAAATTAATTTTAGTATGGTAGTTGTAATCCTTACGAAAACATTTAGACATAGCATGGATATCGACACAATACAATTCTGATTAGTAATGAATTGAAATGAAAAGAAATTCTGAAATCCAGAAAATGGTGTGGTATGAAAACTTGAGAATAGTACTGAAAAACTGATATGACTTTATTATGGACTATTGAGGAACTAAATTGAACAAATTCAAAGTTTACGAACTAGATTGAACATTTAGAATTCGTTCAAGGACCATGTTGCACAAATAAAGTCCATGGATGACATTGCAAACCGGGCTAAAGTTTAGAGATCATTAGTGCCATTTTCCCTAACTTATTTGAACTATTTAAGTGAAATTAGTTAAACAACAACTAAAAAGATATACTAATAAAAGAAAATAGAAACAAAACAAGAATAAAATGCTTCTTTTCAAGTTATTATTAATTGAAAACATATCTTATTTCATTGCGCGATTAAATTTAGTAACCAATAAACTCACTTCAAGTAAACATGATGATAGAATTATTTAAATTTAAACTTTAAAAGATGTAACTTTTATAGGTATAAAATAGTTACAAAAACAAAAAGAGCTTCCCAATAAAAAGGTAAGCCACTAATATAATATAATTAATTGAAATATAATATAATTAATCATGAGAACATTAACATGATAAAAAATAATTAAGTGTAACTCATCGATGGTTCGTTGTTTTGTTTCCAATTTCTCTATTCATTTAAGATAAGCCGGAAACAAAATTAAAATAATAGAAAACAATGAGTTATATTATATGGCAGGACATAGGGCATAGTTTTGCCAAACATCTAACTTCTAAAATAACGTGGCCACCTGGCATAGTATTTTCATGTTGGATCGTGGACTGGACTGCAGTAAACATACATATGGAAATGATGTAATGATATGTTCTGTGTAATTAAACAGCTGGATAAACACTGTTCCTCTTGACTATACCACGCCCATGCTTCTCGAGGAAATAACTTTTCTTTTAACATACAAGTTTTATTTCATGACTTTAATGTAGTACAGATAATCATGAGTTAAGATAAAAATAAATAGGGAGCACTTTACATTTTGGCCGCCATCGCGAAATGGAAGGTAGACACATGACTCTAGGACTCTACCAACGAATTCAGCGGAGCGAGCCGGTCATTTGACAAGTTGATTATGACATTTTCAGAAAAATGCAGGAGAAGCGTATCCTTTTTTTTTTATCTTTATTTGAGACTTTGCGGGGCTCCTCCCTTGCATTGACCTTGATTATCCACCGTCTTACTTTCAAGTATGACCGAGGAAAAGGAAAAGGGTTCCTTCCACGTGGACATTTTCGTGGGAAAATGGATGCTTACATAGACTTCTTCGAAGTGCCTGAGGGAAATGGGGAAGGGACCCACCATTGGTCTACAAATTTGTTTGCTCAAAAGTCGAGGTTGATGGCAAACAACAATCCAGCTGATCGCGGTGGTCAGAGGTAAATCGACGGCAACCCGTGACATCTCTTCATTGCTGTAGTCTAGCCTCCTTTAAATATGTTGGACTGTGAGTAAAATCATGCACTCTTGAGTTCCTTTACTGAAAGAGAACCTCCAATATCTCTCCATTTTCCCTGCGTGTGCTCCATTATCTGAATGCCGTTTTATTCAGAACGAATCTATACTATGCATAGATAAGTTGAACTCGTCCTTTCCCTTGCCGCATTCAGCGGCCATGGCACAAGTACAAATCGCCCAGAAGTTCATTTTTTGTTTTGTGTTTATTCTCGATCCTTATGATTTGAGCTTCTGTAAAAATCGATTGTCTAACAAGTTGTTTCTTGGTTTTGATTCCAAGAAATAGAGTAGAGTATGTGGCTCAACTTGTTGCAGAATATAACCCATGGCTGATTCCCTGGCAGAGGCCTTGTGTCAACTCATCCAAGTTAGGCGTAGTTCTATAGGTCCAGCCAACATCACCGATGAACCCATCATTCTACCTATCTGCGAAGTGATCAAAAACATCCAGCGGATATTAATCTTCATGATGGGAAGGCAAGATATCAACCCGGGATTTTTACTTGCGTGTGGTATCATCTCTATTACTCTTGGATGCGTTGAGTGTGGCCCGTTGATGCACAATCTGCTTGGTGACATTCCTTGGCTGATTTTCATTCCTTGAGTCATAATGCTAGTGATCCTATTTGTGTTCATCACATAATAGAGGATCAATAAGCGAACGGCTATCATTTTATGACTTTCTTGATGCGGTGATGTCTAGGTGATCTTCCAACATGTCATATTATTATCTTGAACACCTTTCAAATGACAAAGCATAATATATATGATGATCGAAAAAGTAACAGTCACTTTTTCATATGAGATATATATGCTATTTAGATACATACGTGTCTCTCCATTTATAAGTTTAAGACGTGGAATCCCATGTTTTAGCAGTACTTCCTATCCTTTCTGGTACAATTCAAAAGTGAGAAATGATGGACAGAATATGAACCTGATAAGCATGTACGTCATCTTAACCATCCATTCGTGGAATAGATTTCAGAGAACAGACACAATTAAACCTTGATTAAGCAATGATCAGCTGAGAAACAACACACCCGCGACACAGAAGTCCATATTGCGCTGGGAAGCGACTAGATGGGAAAGTAAAACATAAAAAGAAAACTTCCCCGGGACCGAGACCAGTGCCCCGCTTCGACGTCAAACTGCCGCGTCGTGTACTATCTACAAGTGATATGCCATGCAAGATCGTGTTCTTTCTCTTCTTCTAGATATGATCCCATCATACGAATTTATGCTTTTGGAGTGTTGCACGCTAAACTTAGCTTGGAATTTACATCTTGATTTATCCGTAAAGTGTAGTTAGTATAATATAACTAGCCAGATTAATAAAGTTCCAATTTGATCGCTATTGTTGTACTTTTGAGACCGGTTTACCAAAATTACTTGGCAATTTCATTGATGCATTATCTGGTAATGTCACGAGGTACTCATGCCTAGTGCATGGCCAAACAACGACAACCGTGTGTGAATGTTATGTATTTTACCATATCACACAATAATAACAAATGAAATAAGCCAATCAAGATTTAGGTTCTTATATCTACGCAAAAAGTTATTTTTCCCTAATATTAAAGAGAACAGACACGTGTCATGATTCGTGATTCTCCCATATTCGTGTACTGAAATATCCAACTTATGCGGCCTACTTCATTAATATTACACAGAATGAATTGGGTTAATGGGTAACTTAACATGCGGTGATTTGATGTTCATTGAGCGTTAAACCACCGAATGTTAAATTACTCATGAACGCCACCCATTAAATTACACAGAATGATGGGTTGGGTTAGTGGGTAATTTGAATCACTGAATGTCAAATTACCCATTAACCCTTTGCCATTCCAGACTTGCGTGTGGCATAATGGGTATCCATTCTGCGTAATAGTAATAAAGTAGGGCCAATAGGTAAATTTTGAACTTCGAATGATGGGTTGACTCCCCAAGAAAGTTCGCGCACAACAAAACAGAGAATCCCATAAAAGCTAGATAAGAGTAATTTTGGTATGGATCTAAGTAGGTTCTTAAAAGGCGTGAGAGAGAGAGGAAAGATGCAGGAAATTGACTCTAGGGTGGGAGGCCCTACAATGTCACATTCTGTATTTGTACTCATATGGGAAGAAAAGTTTGGGTGAGAACTTAGGAGCCTCATCGGTAGGGAAAGTAGACTCCACATCAATACTTTGGTATTGGTTACCATCGGGTAGAAAAGTATAGTAGCTCTTTGTGTTTGGCGTGAATGGAGGGTGGCGAAAGTCCCATTGTTGTGTAGGTGGAGCTCCGCTTAGGCCAATCAATTGGCTGCCAACACAATACCCTTGGTTGATTGGCTTGAGTTCCTTAGTATAAGTATAGACAAATATAAACAAATTGTCAATGACTAAGATATTTTTTCATATATATATGCAAGAAAGGGGTTGGGAAGTCAGATATCCTAGGAGATGAGCTAGATCCATTGAGATTGAGGGGAAGAAAGTTGCCCCATGTCCTCAGCAATGATTTTTTTTTTTTTAAATGTTTAGTGGAGAATGGGATTTAAGCTTTAAGCGAAGCTGATTATAGGTGGGTTTGGTTGGTAATGAGCCTCGGAGAAATGCAAAGGCATTTGATTTAGAGCCCTTTGGAGAAATGCAAATTACATTTTTAGGGAAATGCATATTGCGTTTGGTTAAAAATCTTTTATAAAGCTAATTTGGGTTAAGTTAGTGTTTGGTAATCTCTCTTTTTTTTTTTTTTTTTTTGGCAAAAGGCTTTTGGGTTCAATTTTTCTTTTTTATTAAAAAAATTAAACCCTTCCTCAGCTCCAGTGAAGGCTCCAGGTTGCTGGCAAGCTAGATCTGGAGCCAACGACCATTGCCCAAGGTTGCATGACCCTTGGCGAGGGCCGCTTGGGATCGCGTGACCTCACTTGCTAGATCTGGCCTCGTTGATCACATTTGTGCAAAGAAGATGTACAGTAACAATCTATGAAGCACGGACACTCTCCTGTAACCCCTTCGTATCGTGTCCGACACTCCGACACGTGTCCAACACGCTCCAATACGCTCCGACATGTGGTCAATGCGTGTCGGGAAAACCGACACGCAGTCAACTCTCTCCGACACGCTTTGACACGCGAGTCAGAATTTCCAACACATGACTCCGACACGCACGGGTTATATTTATAAATTTCCAAAACTTTGGGGACTAAATATAAATATATGAAAAAATAAAAAAAAAAAAATAAATAAAAGTTGAAACTTAGACTTCGTCGCACGACGCACGCACGATTTCAAACTCCTCTTCAGTCTTCACATCAGTCGCACACGCTGAGCAGAGCACTCTGGTTCTTTCGCCATGAGTGTTGCCAGAGCTGCTTTGCTGGCCGCGCGGCCCACCCCACCAGTCGTCGACTCGCCATAGCCCCCCGCGCCTTAGCCCCACCTGTCGCCACGCCGCCCGACCTCGCGCTTCGTCTCTCGCAAGCATCGAGCCGTCGCCCGACGGCGAGCTGTCGCCTCTACCTCTCACAGGCGTTGCCGCGTTGCTCTTCTTCATCTTGCGATTTCATCTTTTTGCTCATCTCAGGTTAGCATTTTGGATTTCTTTATAATCCGATTTGGGATTTTTCAACAAACCCTAGAGTTAGATCGGGGAAAGGGGGATTTCTTTGGAGATCCGAAATCTTGTGGTAGAATTCTTGAGATGTGGCTCGTGCGGTGATCATCTTGTTGGGAAAGAGGGATTTTTTTTGAACTGGGCTACTCGAGAGCTCTTCAAGATTGGAGATTTCTGGGTTTTGGGTACTGTGTTTGGTGCAATTGGCGTGAAGTCACCCAGAGGATTCATGTTTTGAGTGCTATCTGGTGGGTAGAGTAGGTTGATGATCTGCAATCAGACGCCCCAATGTCAGGGTAGAGAGAGAGAGAGAGGAGTGGGACTTGGTCGGGGCTTAGAGACTAGGTCGCCTGGGGCAACGACGAAGGGGAGGCTAATCACGGACATGCGAGGGCTTGCTTGAGTTTGAGGTGGATTAGTAAATTTCTTGAATTTTTTTCTCTGTGGCTTGTGTGAATGGGTGTTGTTAGGTGACGGTGATGCTATCGATCGTATGTGGTAAATCTTGTCATAAGAACTTAAAATCTTCATTCATATGGGCTTATGAATATTAGTTTTTCCTTGCATTGATTTAAACAATACTTATTATTTTTCATACATCTTTTGAAATTCCCACAAGTCTCTCGAACCTAGGCTATTTGTCAATGTCTTGATGAGCAGTGAAATTTCGAAATAGCTCTCTCTATTTTATAGAATTGTTAGACTTTTTATTTGTCATTTCTCTATATTGACTCATTGATTTTAAGTTTTCTATCAAAGAGTAACGCCATTCAAAGTTTCCCATCAAAGTCAGTTTCAAAACTTGCAACCGACAGAATTTATAGTCCTATTCTGAATTATATGAGACCTACTTATTTATGCATTTATATATAAAAATATTTATTTAATATTTAACGTGTCGGAACGCGTCGAAATTCTCTACTTTTTTAGAAATGACGTGTCGCGTGTCGTGTCGTGTCGTGTCGCATGTCGCGTGTCGGTGCTACATAGGTAACAATGAGGGGCAAAATTAGAAAAATAAAAGAATTTGTGAGAGTAGTTTTGGTAAAAAAATATATATTTAACTCTAGTTTCAGCATTTGAGGAATGCTGAAAGCTTCTTTGAATAAATTCCTCCATCTCTCTTTGACAAAAAAATCCGTTTTTCTTCGACTTCATTAAATTGCATCAGGATTTTAACTAACCATCATCATCATCATCATCATATATTTTGCATTGTGACGTAAAAAGTGTTTAAGGTGTAACACGAGGTTTGTGTCTGAGCTAGCATTGGCAAGATGCACATCAAAACCAACTTCGCAAAGAGCTTACAACAACAAAAGGAAAACCTGAAATCGATCACCATATTCTAATTAATCCTTGGGTTCAAATTCAAATGGGATTATCAACATCGAGATGTAGGGAACAAGAATCAACCAAGACATATCACCGAACAGAATGTACATCAGTAGATTGTGTGCAACACATCCGAGAGCAATAGAGATGAAAGCATATGCAAATTGGAACCTTAGGTAGAACTTGACAAATTGAGTGTATGAAAGGAAACTGGCAATTGAACACGAATATTAGAATCCTAACCTGATATCTACAGGCACGAAGGTGATATTTTGTATATGGATCAATGTTATTTCTATCCCAATTTCAAATCAGCAGAAAAGTGCGAAGTGCCAGGGATGAGTTCGGAACTTGGAACTTCTATTGTTAAAATTTAACTGGTAATGAAATGCGACGAAGCAAAAAAGTCATGAAAAATATGGTCATATAAGAGTTATGCAAGCGAATGCAATCGTGCTTTGCTTATTGAGTGCTGCAAAACTCCATACAACACCATCAAAATAACTAGACAAACTAGGAAAGCATTATCAAGACCGAATGCAGCACCCATAAAAGGTTATCTATAAGTTTTTCCCAATGGTGTAACCATTTAGCATTTTCCGCGATTAGCACTGATATATCTGCTAGCTACAGTTGTGAATTACCTTCATCTTAGGATGTAATGACTTTGTGTCACCCTATCAATAGTATTAGATTCTTTCGATGACTTCAGACTTATACACATCAACTTCTAATCATCATCAACAGAGCCAATCACAACCTAGCTTAACAAATTTCTGTCGCGAATCCATCACTAAAAGCGCACTAGGCAATTGGTGGAAGGACTCTCGAATTTTTCAATCGGATATTGTATCGAGCAAAACGAGCAATACCTAACACAAGATACCATCTAAATTAAGCATCACTCATTAGGCCATGAAGGGAATATTCCAAATAAGGGTTCAAAGTGTTTTCATTTGCTCAAATAAGGGTCTGAAGTGGGCCTTGTGTCAAATAAGGGCATGAAGTGACCATGATGGCTTCAAATAAGGGCCTGAAGTATCCATGGTTATTTCAAATAAGGGCCTAACCTCACCGGTCACCAATTGGCTAAATGTTCTAATCAATCAGAGGGCGTTTTTCATCTGAATATAATTTTAATTTTAAATTATTTTATTTTATTTTATTTTTTTCTAGCGAGGGCCCTCGTTGGCTGCTAGCAAGGTTACCCTCGCCCATATCTAGTGAGGGTCGACCTCGCTAATGGTCACAAGAGCGGCCTCCCCAGGGCGAGGGTCACCTCACCTAGGCGAGGGTGGCCCTCGATGGATCGGACGAGGGTAACCCCTGCCCAGATTTCTTCAGCAATCGTCGGTGGCCGGCCGGGGTGGGCCACTGGTGAAGAAGGAAGATAAACCAGAAAAAAAAAAAAAAAAAAAAAAAGGAAAAATAAGGTAAATGACGAAAATGCCCTTATAAGTAGGAAAATCAAGTTCTTATTTGAAATAAGATTTACTTCAAGCGCTGGGAAGAAGCTTCAATAGTGAGGTCATTTCCAACACGGGAGAGGCAAGCGATGGAGGGACCAAGGTCTTCAAGCCATTGCCGCTGAGGCTGAACTCCACCTCCGAGGTCTTCGCTTTTCTCTTCGCACTAACGGCATAGATTTTTTATGAGGTGGTCGCTGAAAAATTGGTGGTATTGGAAGAGTGACACAATGCATTTCTTTGGGTTCATTATATTACTGGCATTTTTTTTTTCATGAAACATATAATTACACCATTTTTCAATGATACTTTTCATTGTTTGCAAGCTTTCTATTTAAAAAAAAAAAAAATGAACGTTATTATACCCATGTTGACACCTAAATTTTGGGCAACCCATTTAGTCATAGAAAATTAGGGATTAATTTTTAAGCCCTAAAAAAAAATAATATTAATTGCTTAGCATATAATTTTAGGTGCATTCATTTTGTATTTATAGCATTCGCATTGGATTGACGATAGTGAATGGACTCGAACGAATGGTTTTAAGCTTACTAGATACGAAGGCATTTTATTCTTCGATGTGATATTTCTTTATTTCAAACAAGAAATGAATGTCTTTGTCAAATATTTGGAGGAAAATTCACAATCGGAACAAGACCAAAAGAAATATTGTGTCAATATTCATTCAAGAGCATAAAAGGAAAATTTGACCAATGAAAAAGGGATAAAAAAAGAAAGGATGATATGGTGGTCGACGTTTTATATATTCATGCAATATATCAGTAAGGAGCATACATGGCGTGATATATTCTTCGTTTGAAAACGTGAAAGTCGTAGATTTTGAGCACACCTCAGAGAGGAAAGAAAACAAAAGCAAAAATTTTGTAATATTTTACCACATTTTCTTTCCTTGATGGGGGGCTTCATGCATGCATATAAAAGGGGTCGGCCACGCAATTGAAGAGGAGGCCACCAAAAAATTGAGACGCGGCCACAGGTATAGATAGAGTGAGAGAAAGAGAGAGAGAATTCATCTTCATCCATGGGAGCTTTTCGCGTCCTGTATCACTAGAAATCACCAAGGGCTCGCACTTGACCGGGCCGCGTTGGTTTGTTTCTCTACCTCGCCGCCGCTGCCCACCGAGTCCCCACGCTCTTGCCGCCCCGACGTCTATCTAGAGGTTCTTCAATGGGCACAAGAGGGCGTTCCCAATGCAAAAGAGGAGAAATCGTGAAGGAGACCCGCACTTGGAGAATTGAATATTCCGTTACACACTAAGTCTACAAAGTCAAATTCTCTCTGCTACTTGGAGACTCATGCCCATTCTCCATTAAATCTCACTTTCATCTCCTTTCTCTCTTGAGGGAATACACGCCCAAGTCCTCGGTTGCACAGATTTTGCTGCTATTGCTTCAACGACGGGTTATTGTTCGAGATCTCCACCATCAAGGCGTCTCCGCAGCTACCTCGCAGATCCAAATCAGGTCTTTGTTGCAGCCAAATCACGATCAACAACTTTGCAGCGACACGTGTAGGTATCTTGGCGAAATTCCAGGCGATTGCCAATCCGGGCCCAATGCGTTTCGTGACTTCTACAATATCCTTGAGGCCATCACCACACGAGTCTCTTGTGGTGTGCTGACCCGAGACCCATTTGCTGTGCCGAGCCTCACCTACGAGCCTTCACTGGACACGCACCAAGCCGAAGTGCTGGGTTTTCTGTTTTGCAGGCTATTTAGAATATTCGGGTCAAGACGTGTGAGTTCCGTGAACAGCCACCGTGAGCCATCGTCGGTCATCCTCATTGTGATTCTCGTAATCTGCCGTCCGTCCAAACTCAGAAAAAATATCCGGGCGATATCACAAATTAGGTAAGAATCTGGATTAATTCAGTTTCATATATCTTATGCCTAATTCGCAGATTGCAATCATGTTTAAATGTTCAGTTGATATTGTCCTGCCCAAAAGAAATCTTTTGAATTCTTGTGAATTGGGAAATCATCATAATTTCATATCGTGCATATGATTGACAGTCCGATTTTCGCGCCCGAAATCTGACTCGCAATCGCACGGAAAAATCGCCAATCCGATCTCACGCTCAAGATTCGATTCGCGATTTTGTTTAAAATTGGCCAATCCGATCTCATGTGTGAGATATGATTCGTCAATTTGTGGATATTAATCTTATCTTGTTTGATTTGCTGTCGTGTAACTTAAGGTAATTTTCTAAAAAAAAAATCCAAAATGTAGGTTAAAATTAGGTTTATTTCTTATTTTAGGGTTTGCATGTTTAGAGTAGAAATTTTATTCTGAATTTTATAAATAAAAATTAAGAAAATCAAAAAAATCAAAAATCAAATCAATTAGTTTAGGCTGCTAGATTTTTTTTTAACCTGAATTGCATGTTTAATTATCCGGCAATTATTAATTTCGGAATTAAAAAAAGAAAGAAAACAAAAACACAAAAAAAAAAAAAAATGATCATGCGTGTGTCATATAGAATCGCACGTCATTGCATGTTAGGATTGCATGTTTATTAGTTATAAATTTAGATAATTTCTCATAGATAGATTGCATGCTTATTAAGAAAATAAAAATCATGTGCACGTTATATAGAATTAGGTTCATGAAAATGCATGTCATTTAGTGATTGTTGCTAGGTTCATTTAATTAGAAATTGCCCATCATTAAGATTATGTCATTTTGGTTAATTTATATTGCATACTCAATTATTGCATGTTCATTAAGAAATCACAAAAAAAAAATTTATTTTACTCATTCATATAGTTTAGATCATATTGACATGCCATATCATTCCATGCTAGATTAGTAGCATTGCATATTGCATGATTTTCATTAATTAAGTGAAAACAAAACAAAAATTGTGTTAATTAGAAACCATATCTAAGGTTGTTGATGTGGATTTTAATTTAACATTGCAGATGCTTTCGTTGCTTTGAGGTAAGTTTTTGCAATTTATTTATTGTTTATCTGGGTGTTAAATTGATGGATTGCGCACCCGCATGATCACCTCATATGTTAGGGAAATAGATTTAAAATCAATTCAAGCTGCTTGCCAAACATTTTTTTTAAATAAAAGAATGGTACCGAAAGGGCATTAGAGAAATCTGGTGTAACTAAGTCCCTGTACCCATAGTTTCTGGTTCGTAGGAGTAAAGTAAACCTCCCGTTGCTTTACTTGGGTTTCTAATCGATCCACCAAAAATAGATTAGTGGCGACTCCTAATTGAAAATCATTTGCATGTTAAGAACTTAAGCCTAAGTCGCGAATTGGTATGGACTTGGGAGAGCCCGAGTTAAGTCTGGTCTTAACAATCCATTAACCAAAACCTAGGTGGTTCACACCCGAAAAATTGGTCGTGACAACCCATAATAAAATTTTGAGTTTTAATTAGTATGATATTTTTTTATTAATCAATTAATGGTGTAAATATTAATTATCATTTTCATGTCGAAGAGAGCATTATATCATGTAATACTTATGCTACGGAGTTTATAATTTTATTTTAACAATACACTGAGATGACCTGATTAACCTTCCCGGTGCTAGAGCTCCCCCCCCTGGCGGCTGTAGTTCTTCGTATCATGCCTGGTGAATCCATTGTTTCCACATTTCATCTCTTCTCCAACTCTCCAGGAAGGCTACGTCGGAAGCTTAATGGAGAACAACAATCCAGCTGATCACGGTGGTCGGAGGTAGGCCTCAGCGACCTTAAATATATCTTAAGCTCTGTAGTCCTTCTCCTGTCGGTAAGTCGGAGGATCCGGAGGAAACTCACGTCAAAATCTTGATGTTCTTCCCTGTTCCTACCTCTGATCACGTTTCACCATGTATTCCAATACGTGAACGCCGTTTTATAGCGAAAAATCCTGCACTCTAGGTAAATCAGGTGAACTCGTACAAGAGTTCTTGAACTTGTGCTGTTTAACTTACGAGCCCGTGGGGAAATGCCTGCAGAAAATCGCCTGTTTCTTGCATTAGATTGTGAGAATTGGATTGGAACACCAATTTGTACGGCCCACAATGGTTTGTCCTCTCTTCCTTTTTTTTTTTTTTTTTTTTTTGGTTGATTGAGCCAGGTTTTTGTTCTTGATGTTCATAATAATAGACTATCAAAGAGCAGAAATAATGGGCTCTACTCAGAACGGCGCATTTAGGGGCGTATCTGGTGGATGTAAAATGACTTGTTTCTTGCATTTCTTGGGCTGGGGTAATTAGTCCGAGAAAAGTGAAATGCCATAGCAACTGCCATTTCTTTGGAAAGAATCTGAACCTTCTCCTCAAGTTATTGGATGGGAAAGTTCTGTCACATCGATGAAGGGACACGACTTGTATATACACTCTCTTTCATTTCTCAAGCGAAACTCATATCATGAACAATGTATTAAGTGAAAGTCTTATTAGCTTTTCCTCTTAAAAAAATGGGACCTGCAAGTAGCATTAATCTGTTTCTACCCAGTAAGCACGGGCCTTACCTGGTAGTTTCGTGCTGTGGGGGTGGTTTTGTTTGTGAATAAGTGTGGTTAGAGGGGATTGGGAAAGGTTTGTAAGTGTTAAGGTGGCATCCCTTTAGTACTCTCGTGCTGCATTTTGTCCAAAAGAAGAGTTTCCACTAGCTTAATTAGCTGTGGATCAACAAATGGATTACACTCCTGCAGCGCATACTCATTAGCTGATAGCTATGATTTGCACCAGGAGCTTGGTGTCAAACTGTGCATTAATTTCCTTTTGAACTTAAATTGGTTGTTCTGGAATCTTTTGGAAAGACTGTGGTCTTATATGATGTAGAAAGCGCTCAACAATTGAGCTTTTCCGAAACACTGTTGTCTTATATGATGTAGAAAGAGCTCAGTAATTGAGCTTTTCCGGAAGACTGTACACTAACAAGGATTTTGTTGATTTTATTTCCAAGACATGGAGCAAAGCATGCAGATTGGATTGCTACAATTCATTTCCTAGAGAAGATCTTGCTAAAGATCTTGATTGGTGTCATCGATGTCACGGGTATTCTGACTATCACTAACCTAGAAATCATCGTATGTATCTATATGGTGCTCATAATTGTCGGGCAATTACTAATCCTCAAGATGGGAAGGCAAGATATGGACCTAAGGTTCCAACTTATGTCTGCTCGCATCGTTGTTGTTCTTGGATGTGTCAGGTGTATTCTGTTGATGTACATTCTGCTTCATGTCATGCCTTGGCCAATTTTTGTTCTCTGCGTCATTGAGTTGATGAACCCATAAGCATTCATTGCAAATTAGAGAAGCATGACGGTTTTTGGTTTTCCAAATATTATGGTTTGCTCTTTGGGAAGTGGGTATTGATTTGAATCATGCTAATGTTGGCCACGACACGAACCTTGTGTTGTACTATCATTACCTCGAACATCTTATGTATTAGAAAGCATAATAAGTGTTGTGATAAAGATAATGGTACTACTTAATTAAGATCCTGGTGCTATAAAATGAAGTTGGAGACACGGGATTTTTTTTTCTTTGGCTAGAGAGAAATAGGGGAATTGTTCATAAAATTTGAGAAAGAATTACATTACATTCAATCACTAATCTTCCAATCCACATTGCAATTTAGGCGTACTTCATAACCCAATCCTCATATCCAACCTCAGCAATATTCTAGACACAATTTTGACATTAACTTCGAGTCACAAATGAAAATCACTAAGCTTGGTATAAGAAAGCATGCAATATGTGAGAGAGGGAAGTAAACAGCCACAAATTCCTCAACGAAAGATTTATCCATTCGAGAACAAAGTGGAATCACATTAGGAAAGGGAGATGCATGACCTTTTATATGTTGACACATATTTGGAAGAAATACAAAGGTGAAAGAGTAATTTTGCTTCCATATAAGTAAAGATAGGGCTTGAGTACTCGGCACTTGAGCCCAGGACCTCAGGGCTAGTGCTTGAGTGCTTGACACCCAGTACCAATCTCATCGAGGTAGGGTCTAGGTCCATCGAGGTCCAAACCCGTGACCTCGATGCTTGTGCCCTCAGTTCCGACGCTAGTGCTTGGTAAGGGTGTCAAAAAAACCCGACCCGACCCAATTCGACCCGAACACGAGACAAGTATTATACTTGTTTCGAGTCTTGATATTGTTTAAGAGACAAATATAAAACAAGCAAAGAATATATGTTTAGGGTCGGGTAGGGTTGGAACATTGTTCGACCCGGAACACGTTAACTCCAAATCCAAACAAGCCAACAAACATAAACATGTTTTCATCTTTCTCGGCTCCGCCTTCTTCTCTGACGGCGGTGCGAGCTCTCTCTCTCCGTCTAGGTCGCACTTTCTCTCTCTTCTTTCTCTCTCTCCAATGTGGATTCACTTCGCGGCACGGAACTTCTCGAGGTACTTAGGGTGCGTTTGGAAAGACTTTTGGGAAAAGTCCTTGAGAAAATGTAAAGATCTTTGACTTAAATGAGTTTTTCAAAATGCAAAGTGTGTTTGGTAAATTTATTTGTGAAAGCCCATTGTGAAGTATCTTTGAGTAAAATAGTGTTTGGGTAAATTAAATTTGCAAAAGGCTTTTATTATTAAAAATAAAGAGTTGGCCGGCCAAGGCTTCACCGGTTACCGCCGGCCAAGGGCTTCGCCGATCACCGCCGGCCAAGGGTAGGCGGTCCGGTCGAGGGGGAGGCGGCGTGGCGAAGGGTAGCGTCCGGCTAGGGTCACCATGCGGCGAGGGTCTCGGCAACCCTCACCGCGCCGTCGCGCGACCCACCACGCCACGGAGGTCGCCTGGGTCGTCGCCATGGCGACCAGACTGGGTCGCGGAGGTCGCACGCCGCGACCTGGTGACCTCCGCGACCCGTATCCGGGTCGCGGCGAGGTCGTGGGTCGCCGCGACCTCGGGCGACCTCCGCGACCTGATCCGGGTCGCGCGAGGTCGTGGGTCGCCCGAGGTCGCGGCGATGCACCTCCGCCGCAGCGACCTCCGCATCCGGGTCAAGGCGACGCAGCAGGTGGGTGGCCCGGATCGCCGCGACCTCCGGCGACCTCCGCGACCCACCTCCGCGACCTAGGCGACCGACGCGACCCGGGTATCTCGGTCGCGCGACCGGGTCGGCGACGGCCGCCGGGTGCCGCGACCACGCCGGCCTCTCCCGCCCCTCGCCGACCAATCGTAGCCTTGCCGGCCAACATCTCGAGACTCGATGAAGAAGAAGATGAACAAGGGCGTCGGGCCTTCCGAAAATGCCGAAAGCCCAAGGCGCCTAGGACCCGCCTTGGGCTTTCGGCCTTTGGAAGGCTAGCATTTCTTCAAGGCGTGTCTCGAAAATATTCCCAAACACCAAATATTTGCCCAAATGGGCTTTGGACACCCAAAGTCACTTGGCAAAGCTGATGCCAAACGCAGCCTTACTGATCTCGTCTTCGGGTCGCCGTCGTTTGCTTTTCCCCTTCCCGG
Source organism: Eucalyptus marginata (assembly GCA_014182565.1). Lineage (NCBI taxonomy): Eukaryota > Viridiplantae > Streptophyta > Magnoliopsida > Myrtales > Myrtaceae > Eucalyptus > Eucalyptus marginata. The sequence goes on along the minus strand of CM024592.1, from coordinate 50,080,224 downwards.
CGCCGAGCCGCGTCGCCGTCCGATTTCTCGTCTCCTCTTCTGGCGGGGGTTTCGACGAGCGAGCCTCTGTTTTCGTTTCCGTGGTTGAGATTCATTGTCTCTGGCGCTCGGATTGCGGCAAGAAGCCGCTGGCTCGTTTTGCCGTTGCTGGGTAGATCGAGCTTCCGTTTCTTTCGAGACTGGCTTCGCCTTTTCCCGATTCTGATTTTTTGATGTGTTCCCTCGTGGAGGGAGGATTCGAGCTTCGATTTTCCGCAGTGAAGATGGTTTTTTGTTGTTGCGTGATTGGGTGTGTGGGTGGGTGTGAATCGGTTCTGAAATTAGGAGCCACCGTTTGGGTTGACCATATTGTGTTGCCTCAATTGAGGCTGTTTTTCCTCACGAGGTTCAGCTTTCTATCACTTTGAAGACCAATACTATCCCAACCCGAACCCTAGAGAAAAGAAAGGTAAAAAAAAAAAAAAAAAGCGGCAAACCTGAAGAACCTCGACCCGACCGACTCGAAACACATTAGATGGTCTAATGTGTTTCAGGTTGGTTCGGGTCGGGTCACAATGTGTGACCATTGTGTTTCGAGTCGAGTCGGGTAACAACAAAACCCGACCCGACCCGACCCGACCCATTGACACCCCTAGTGTTTGGGACCATCAAGTCTAAGGGTGGAACACTCTCGGGTCCTAGGCTTGGATATCAGGGATTTGGGCACAAACATCGGGATCCCAAACCCAACCTTTGTGGATCTTGACCTGCTCAAGGAGCCTGAGCCCAAGTGCTAGAGATCCAAGCATGGGCATTGGTGTCCCTATTTGTCTTCGATAGGCCCGACCCTGGGAATCGGGGATTTGGGCATAAGCTACAAGGTCCTGGGCCCTACCTTGATTGATCGAGGCCCAGGCACTAGGGACCAAAAATCTTGGGTTTGGGCTCTAAAGACTTTGGCCCTAACTCAATGGACCCGGCCACAAGCACCTTTCCCGAGTCTGCAGAGGCCATACCTAGGACCTCGCGCTCATGTTTATGTTTTTGCTTGTCTGTGCTCAAGTTAGTGTGCAAATAATCCATGTATATTTAGGTAAATAGAAGCAGGTTTTCGTTTCCAGACGGTAGAATACAATTTCCAATTCATTTTCCAATATTGGCCAAACTTCGAAAAATATAGTGATTTTCTAGAAAACTATTTTTAGAAAAATATTTTCCAGAATATTAAACTTTTCCGTGAAACAAATGAAGTCTAAATCACCGAATTAATATCATTTAACCTTTTGAATATGAATAAAAAAAGGAGGATGGAGATTCTCTACCTCGAAGTTGCTTCTGGTATTTCAACAAATTCTCGACCATTGATGTAGGTAAATGAGACACGTGTCAATGGTTGAGATATATGGAGACAGATATTGTGTGGGATAAATAATCCACAGACAAAAAAAGAATAAAGCTAATCTGTATTAGCGACAAGTCCTACTTTTTCATGGGTTTATAAAATCACCGAGTGTCCATAAGTACATTGTCTGCACTGAGAGTCCTAGTCATTAGGACCGTCGTGAATGATAATCTGGTTATATGAACCAAAAAAAGAAAAGAAAAAAGAGGATAGAGGACAAAAACATTGGCGGAGGTTGTTGATGATATCATCTCCTCTGGTCAAGGAAATAGTAGACCGAAGGAGAATAGATCGTAGGTTCGATTATTTTTTATTTTCTGGTAAGTACCCGGCACTTGGCATTCTCCATTCACACGAGACGCGCGGACGGTAAGATTTTAAAACTAAAATTCGGATATATTAACATTTAACCACAAGAAAAGAGACCAGAGAACCAAACTTGGGGGCCGAACTTGGGTCGCTTTCGCCTTTTTGTTTTCTCTGATCAGACTCCGCAGACTCTTCCTTTGTATAAGTGAACTTGGGCTGCCGAGTGCTGACAAGTCAGCTGACGCATGCAACACAACAAAGCGGCCGCAACTCGCATGAAGGACTTCCCATGAGGAACTCCCAGCGCTGTTGTAATCGCCCCGCGCGTGCGACACAAGAAGAAACCTTGTTCTCGGGAAGAAAGGAGGGGGGGCTAGGTGAAGTCGGAAGGTTAATGGAGAACAATAACAGTCCAGCTGATCACGGCAGTCGGAGGTAAGCTTCGGCGACCTTAAATATATATTGAGCACTGTAGCCCTGCTCCCTCGGTAAGCTGGAGGATCCCGGGCAAACCCATGCTGGATTCTTGATATTCTTTCCCGTTCCTGACTCTGATCATGTCACACTGTATATTGCACTGCGTGAATGCTGTTTCATGGAGAAAAAGCTGCACTCTACGTAAATTAGGTGAAGTCGTCGCGGAACTCTGAACTTGTGCTGTTCACTTCCCCCTGCGAGCCCCAAGAAACCTTCCACTTGCCTGTAGAAAAAAGGCTTGTCTCTCGTTACCGTCCAGATTATTTCCTCTATTTGTTTTATTCTTTTTGTTGATTGAACCAATTTTTTGTTCTGGATGTTCATAATGACTCAGACTCTCAAGGAGCAGAACTGGGCTCCTGAGAAGAGAGTGCTTAAAGGCATATCTGGTGGTTGTAAAATGACTAGTTTCTCGCACTTCCTGGATTGGGGTAGTGATATCGTACAACAAAGATGTTGTCTTCTATTATTTTGCTAATTGATCCTGCTTTTAATTGTCGATGTTGATAGTGACTCAGACTCTCAAAACAGAGCATATTCGCTCGTGCTCATAATAGAGTATATTCAGTGGGTGTAAATCCGTCCAAAAAGTGAAAATGTTTCTTATAGTCATCAACCCCTTTTTTGGTGCAAATTGATAAATTTTCATGATACCAATTTGGTAATTGAGTATAGTAGGACTCATACCAGGAATAATCCCTCTCAAGTATGCATGCCACTAAAACAGTTGAGTTTGTCCGAGGAAAGTGAAGTCCATAATAACTGCCATTTCTTTTTGAAAATCACGTAGTTGGAAAGAATGTTAACCTTCTCTTAAAGTTACTGGGTGAGAGGGAAAATTTTGTCACGTCGATGAAGAGACACGATTATATATGCATATTGCAGCTTACTTTTGTCAAGAGAAACTCATTGAGAACACCGCATTAATTGACAGTTTTCTTAGCTTTTCCTCCAAAGAAAAGAGAAGACGTCCAGTTAGCTTTACTTTGTTTCACCCACTAAGCAAGGGGCTTACCTGGTAGTTTTGTGCATCTGGGTGGTCTTGTTTTTGTGAATGTGTTGTAAGAGAAGGTTAGGAAAGGTTTATAGGTGTTAAGGAGGTAATCCCCTTGTACTCTGATGTTCCAATTTATCGAAAAGGAGTTTTTCACTAGCTTAATTAGTCTCGGATCAATAGATAGGCTATACTCTTGCAGTGCATATATAGTATTGCAATGCATAGACGCGTTAGCTATGATTTGCACCATAAGCTTGGTGTCATGCCACATCAAATTTCCATTAGAACTTAAATCGGTAGTTCTTGAAAGCTTTTGGGAAGACTGCCCTCTTATGTGATGCAAAAAGAGCTCAAACCTTGAGCTTTTCCAAAAGACCGTACGTACACTAACAAGTGATTTGCTGATTATTTCTTAGACATGGAGCAGACAATGCAGCTCGAATTGCTACAATTCATTTCCTGGAGAAGTTCTTGCTAAAGATTATGATCGGTGCCATCGGAATCTTGGGTATTCCAGACATCACTAACCTTGAAACCATCGTGTGTATCTACACAGTGCTCGTAATCTTCGGGCAGTTACTAATCCTCAAGATGGGAAGACAAGATATGGACCCAAGGTTCCGACTTACGTCTGCTCACATCATTGTTGTTCTTGGATGTGTTAGGTGCTATCTATTGATGTACATTTCACTTTGTGTCATGCCTTGGCCGATTTTCGTTCTCCGCGTCCTCGAGTTAATGAACCCATAAGCATTCATCGCAAATTAGAGAATTGTGACCATTTTCAGTTTTCTTAATATTGTGGTTTTTCTCTTTAGGAAGCTGGTATTGATGTGCATTGTGCTTATGTTGGCTAGGACAAGAACCTTTTGTTGTACTATTATTATCTTAGGGATACAAACCTTGTGATGTACTATTATTACCTCGAACATCTTATATATTAGAAAGCATTATATGTGATGTGATGAAGATAATGGTATTACTTAGTTAAGATCTCGGTGCAATACAATGAAGTTGGAGACACAGGGGATTTTTTTTTCTTTAGCTAAAGAGAAATAGGGTATTGATTCATAAAATTTGAGAAAAAATTTCCTTATCCTCATTCACTAATCTTTCGATCCACGAATTGCAATTTAGGCATAGGTCGCAATCCAATCCTCATATCTAATCTCAACAATATTCTAGACACTATCTTGACCCGAACTTCAAGTCACATGAAAACCACTAAGTCTGGCATAAAGGAAGCATGTGATATGTGAGAGAGGGAAGTAACGGGCCCCAAATTCTTCAACGAAATATTTACCCATTTGAGAACAAAGAGGAATCACATTAGAAAATGGAGATGTGTGACCTTTTGTGTGTTGAGGCATATATGTAAAAAATTGAAAAGTGAGACAGTAATTTTGCTTCAATCTAAGTATATATGTATATAGATAGATGTCGATGATTAGGAATTTTTTGTTTTTGGCATTTACGTGTTATAGGGGTTGGGAGACAGAGATTTCCTGGGAGATGGGCCTAATCCATTAACATGAAGAGTCGAATGGGGACATTCAAAAGCCCAAAGCAAATCACAAGAAATTTCGTTTGCTTGCACCTTTGTCTTGTTTGATCGCGGGCAACTCATAGATGGGTAATGTTGGAACACCAAGTTGTACCCTCAACATTTGTTCTCTCTCCCTTATTTTTTTTTAATATATCGGGGTTTTATTCTTTGAATCAATTCCCTGTTTCTCTCTAGCCAAAGGAAGAAAAAAATCCTTGTTTCTCTAATTTCATTGAATTGCATCAGAATCTTAATTAAGTAGTACCATCATCTTCATCATCATCAACATATATTTTTGTAATGTTATGTAAAAAGTGTTTAAGGTAATAATAGTACAACATGAGGTTCATGTCCGAGCTAGAATTGGCAAGATGCACATCAAAACAAACTTTGCAAGAAGCACGCAACAACATTAGGAAAATCGAAAACTGTCACCATTCTCCAATTAATCCTCGGGTTCGAATTCAAATGGGATCATCAACATTAGGACACAAGGAACAAGAATCAGCCAAGACATGTCACCAAGCATAATGTATCAACAAATTGCATGCAACACATCTAAGAGTAATAGAGATGAGAGCATACGCAAGTCAGAACCTTGGGCCAATATCTTGCCTTCCTACCCCGAAACTTAATTTCCATCAGACATTTTTGACGATTATAAGCATGACGGGTGCACCAGTAATGTTGGCTGGACCTGTATAGCTATACATGTCCCTAATGGCTTGAAGTAAGGTCTCCTCCATGGAATCAAGATGGCCATTATATATTGCAGCAATTTGAATAACTAGCTTTGCTCCATATCTTCGAATTAAAATAAGCAAACTACTTGTTAGACGCTGGTTTTTCACAAAAGCTTAAGTTGTGAGCTTAAGTTGTGAGCTCTTTCTACATCGTACAAGATGACAATTTTTCCAAAAGCTATCAAGATGCAAGTCTACAGTAAACATCAAGCGTTTCCCAAGGCCTCTTAACTAATAAACTCATAGAAACACATCAAGAACTACCATTTTAAGTTCAAAAGGAAAATTAATTCATGGTATGACGTCAAGATTCTGGTGCAAATCATAGCTAATGAATCTATGCATTGCATGGTCTAACCTATGTATGCGCTGCAGGAGTATAACCCATTTATTGATCGACCGCTAATTAAGCTGATGAAAGCTCTTCTTTTGGATAAAATGTAACATCGGAGTACGAGGGATACCTCCTTAACTCCTTCAAACCTTTCCTAACTCACTCCTGTAACACTTATGCACAAAACTAAACCATCTAGACGCACAAAGCTACCAGGGAAGCTCCCATGCTTACTGGGTTGAAACAAAGGAAAGCTTATTGCAGGTCTTATCTTTTCTTAGGAGGAAAAGCTAACAAGACTTTAGATTGTTCTTTCTATGAGTTTCGCTGGACAAAAGAAAGAAACATAGCATGTATACAGTCGTGTCTCTTCATCAACATACAGAATTTTCCCACCAAGTAACTTTAAAAGAAGGGTCGCATTCTTTCCAGCTATGTGATTTGAAAAAAAAAAACTGTTATTATTTTATTTCACTCTCTTCAGACAAACTCTGTCGTTTGGGATTATTGCTGCTATGAATCCCAACTGTACTCAATAGCCAAATGCATATCACGAATGTTTGTCCTTTCCCACAAAAAAAATGTCAATGAGTACAATTTGACTCCACTGAATATGCTCTGTTATGAGTACTACATACTATGCTCTGTTTTGAAAGTCAAGTCATTATAAACCTCGTGAATATAAATCTTGATCAATTAGCAAACAAATATAGAACACAAAAGCTGGTGGTACAACATGACTAGCCCAATGTAGCCAATGCCAGAAACAAGTCATTTTACATCCACGAAATGTGTCCCTAAGTACATCGTCTGTTCTGAGACTCAAGTCATTATGAACGCCAACAAAAACCTGGATCAATAACAAAAAGATAAAAAGAATATAGGAAAAAAGCTGGGTGGTACAAAGTTCACGGGGCTTTACGTAGAGCGCAGGTTTTTACCCATTAAGACATTATTCACGTAATGGAATAGACGCAGTGGACGTGATTAGAGACGGAACTGGGAAGAATATCAAGATCTTGGCATGATTTTACTCGCAATCCTTTAACTCACAGACGGAGGCCGGGCTACATTACTTAAGACATGTATGAGGTGGACCAAGCTTGCCTCCAACCACCATGATCAGCAGCTGGATTGTTGTTCTCCATTAGCCTTCCCACTTCGCCTCGCTAAGTCTCTTTCTTTCTTGCCTGAATGTATAGACTTCCGGCCCGGTAGAGAAACAAAAACACAATGGGAAAAAAACCCATTTACCCAACTCATTCGGCCTACTTAATTAATATTACACAGAACTGGTTGGGTTAATGGGTAATATGACATTGTCGATTAAAATACAACCCATGGCCTTCAATTATCGTTAATAAGTTTTATTGTAGTTAAAATCCAATCCACGATTAAAATACAAAGTCAATGTCAAATTAATTAACAGCAATAAAATTAAACAATACTTGGATGCCATGGGATTATATTTTAATGGACAATGTCAAATTACCCTTTAACCTCATTATGCGTAATATTAATAAAGTAGGCCCAATGATTTAAGTTGATGGGTAACTTTTCATTGTCGTCCCCAAGAAAGCCCGCACACAAAAGCAGGAGAGTAATTTTGGTTAGGAAAAAGTTACCAAAAATCTCAAACTATAATCACGATAACGCATCTATCCTAATCTTTTTTATGACACCAAAATTTCAAAATTATATTTGTGTGACACATTTATCCCCTGTCAAGATTCTGAAAGACTAAATCTATGATGAAATAAAGTATGATAACCAAAATTGAACATTGGCAATAACATAGGAACCATTTTGTAATTTATTTTGAACAATTTATTTTTTTCATTCCGCGTTATTGCCACTTATAAACCTTCCATGCTCAGTCAACATATTATGTCTCTCTGTGGACATATATACATAGTTTTTTTTCTTAATATGATATACGGACTCAATATGTCACACAATAAAGTATGATGACCAAAGTTCAATAGTGACAATATAGGTATCATTTTAATAATTTTTCCCCTCGTATATTTTTTAATATTTTTATGTTTTCTTTTCACAAAGATCGTTATTCATTTTTTGTTCAATATAAAACATTAGCCTATTAAATAACATAAACGCGCAAGTCATGCGACTTGTTTTCCATTTCAATTCAAACGAAAAGTTAAAGGAAGAAAAGGTAATACTCAAGATACTGAGACTAATTTATAAAATTTAAGTTATAGACTAGTAGTAATGTGATAAATTGCAGTGGAAACTTAATGAAATCTCGCTAGGTACTATTAAAAAGAAAACCACCCTCACAAAAAATAGTCATAACCCGAGGTCCAAATCTTGTCTTCCCATAAGCTGGACGAATGTTTAGGCAATATCAGGTAGGTATACATGTCTTTGACGACTCCTCCAGGGAATCAAGATACTGGTTATGCGTTCTAGCAATTCGAGCTCCATGCTCTGCTCTGTACTAGGAATTAAAATCAACAAACTAGTTGTTGTACAGCAATCTTTCGCAAAGCTCAAGTATCAGGGAAGGTGTCCACGGCTTGTGTATTAAGCACATTTCTCAAGTACTTCCAAAAAAATGAAATATGATCTTACTACATCCTTCGTATGTAAACTAGGCCTTGAATGTGAAATAAAAGATATAAGGATTCAAAATCCTTAGGTATCATCAAAGGCGACAGTTTTCCTAATAGCTAAAATTATCTAGATATGACTGTAAAATGAACATCATGCATTTTTCTTAATATTACTAGTTACATATAATTACATGAACACATCCAGAACTGCAAGTTTAAATCCACAAAAAAAAATTAATGCATGGTATAAAACCATGCTTCTTGTGTAGATCATAGCTAATCAGTTTGTGCATCGTTGCAGGTGTACATTGTAGGTAAGGACGGGGCTAGCCTTTTTCTTACGGTGAGTGCATTAATTTGATGATGTTAGTTGATGAGGATTTATATTTCCATTTTATTATTTTCAGTTATAAAAAATGAGTGACATAACAATAAATCGTGTCAAATTCTGAGCATGATTCAGACACAAGACTCAAAAATGCAAAACAGAATATGAGATATCATACGTCAAGGATGGTCAAAATAGATTTTTGGTGGGGTCCAAGGTTAAATAACAAGAAAAACAAACTAAAACTTCTTACAAGAATACACAATAGCTTGGTATAAAAGGGAAAAGAAAAAAGAGACAAAAAATGCAAGAATACTACATGGTCAATGGGATTAGAATGTCACAAGGCAAAAGCCAAAAGAACAAAATCAGTCTAACCGCGTTAAATGTGGTTTTTCTATTTAAATATGAAAGAAGCATAGACAGGAGTGAAGAATATAGGGAATTGGATAAGTATACTAGAAGTGTTAAAAGTTGTGAGCGGTACTTACTTCAGTACCAAAAGTTTTTTTTTTTTTTATCACTTAAGTAACACTTTAAAAAAAAATGATTACTTAAGTGCTAACTCCGATTAAGGTCGTCGGAAATCTAATGTGGCCATATTTTATTAATTTCTCAATCTTACGTGGCTCACCAGCATGCCTAGTTAGCATATAACCCCTAAACGATGTTATTTAAAAGTTGTAAATAATTATCATTTGAGTGTCAATTTTTATTTAAAGTGATCCATTTGGTGCCAATCGTTGTTAAAAAATGATCATTTCAGTACCAAGTATGCCACGTGGACTGGAGTTTTTTAAAAATTTGCCAAGTCATAACATAATTTTAATTAAAAATGCCACGTAATTAATTTGGCCGGAATTTCTCGCCATTAACATTTAAGTGATTGTTTTTTTTTTTTTTCCATTTGGCACTTAAGTGTGCCGGTGAAAACTTTGGCACTTAAGTGTATCGGTGAAAACTTTTGGTACTAAAGTGAATGTCATATACAACTTTTGGCACTTCTAATGTGCTTATCCTGAGAATATACATGGTAAAGAAGAATAGACAGGAACTAGGAATTTACATGACAGAAAAATAGACAGGAACGAAGAGTAGACAGGAAAGTAAAATAGACATATTTAAATGTTTAAGGAGAATACGCCAACATATTTAAACGTGAAAATAGAGCACGACCCTGTTCTCATGAGGAAGGAAGAGACTTTGCGAGGCAAAACCGGCAGGGTAATGGCTGACAACAATCCAGCTGATTACGGAGGTAAGCTGCGGCAACCTCAAACATATCTTTCATGCTGTAAGCCTGTCTCCGTCATTAATTGGAGGTGTTAGAATAGTTAAATAATAAATTATACATTTATTTAAGTTTTTAGAATAGTTGATAATAATTGCACAAAATCTTATAGGAGGCTTGCGAGTAGTATCATGCCAAAATCTTGATATCCTTTCCTTTGTCCATCTCTGGTCATGTCCACTGTGTATATTCCATAACGTGAATGCTGTTTTATTGAGAAAAAAAACTTGCACTCTATATATATCAGGTGTACTCAGGTGTACTTGTGGACGCTTTCTAAACTTATTCTTCAACAATTGAGAGCCCAATTGAGAGGGGCGTCTTTCACTTGGCCATGGAAAATGGCCTGTATCTCGCATGTCTTAGAGAGAATGTTGAGTCGTACTCATAACAAAGTTATTCATTGGGTGAAAATTTGATGAAAAGTGAGATTGTTTCTTGTGTTCATTGACCCTCTTTTAGCGCAAATTGGTAAATTTTTCATGATCTTCATTTGGTAATGGAATATAGTTGGATTCATAGTAGGAATGATCCTTCTCAAGAACAAATACCTTCTTTTTTTTTTTTTTTTTTGGTGAAAACAAAAACAAATACCTTTTTTGTCTAAGGATAGTGAAATGCCACAATAACCGTAATTTCTTTTTGAAGATCACAGCTTTGGAAAGATTGTGCTAAAGTTACTAGGTGGGATTATTTAGTCGCATTGATAAAGAGACACGACTGTAGAAACTCATGCGTTATTAAGAACAATGTATTGATTGAAAGTCTTATTAGCTTTTCCTCCTAAGAAAAGATAAGACCTGCTATTAGCTTCGCTACTTTGTTTTTACTCGGTAAGCATGGAGGCTTTGTGCGTTTGAATGGTTTGTGAATAATTGTTGTGAGAGTGGATTGGGAAAGATTTGTAGGTGTTAAGGAGGTACTTCCTTCTACTCAAATGTCACACTTTGTCCAAAAGAACAGTTCTAATTAGCTTAATTTGCTGGGGATCGATACATGGGTTACACTCCTACAGTGTGGACATAGATTAGACTCCTGCAATGCATTGACTCATTAGCTATGATTTGCACTAGAAGCTCGGCATCATCCCGTGCATTAAATTTTCTTTTGAACTTATATTGGTAGTTATTGATGTGTTTGTGCAAGTATATAAGTTGGTAGCATTGAGATTTGCATTGTTATTTGTTGTAGACTCATATCTTGATGGCTTTTGGATATTCTGTCATTGTATATGATGCAGAAAGAGCTCAGAACTTGAGCATTTGCAACATACTGTTGTTGTTGATTTTAATTCCAAGATATGGAGCAGAGCATCTAGCTCAATTTGCTACAACATGTAACCAAACTCTTGATTCCATGGAGGTGTCCTTGCTTCCAGCTATATAGGGACATTTATAGCTATATAGCTCCAACCAATAATGCCAATGCACCTGTCATGCTTATAAATTTATAGTGGTAAAAAAAATCTGGCGGAAATTAATCTTTAAGATGGGAAGACAAGATATGGACCCAATGTTCTGACTTGTGAACACTTTCATGGCTATTGCTCTCGGTTGTGCCGGGTGTAGTTTGCTAAAGTACATTCTACTTGGTGACATGCCTCAACCAATTTTCGTTCCTTGCATCCTAATGTTAATAATCCCATTCCCATTCCAATTTGAGGATTAATTAGAGAATGGTGATACTTTTTGATTTTCCTAATGTTGTGGTTTGCTTTTTGCAAAGTTAGTTTCATGTGTGTCCATGCCAATGCTGGCTCGGACACAAGCCTTCAGTTGTATTATTATTACCTCGGACATCTTTTACATCTCAAAGCAGAATGTGTAATGATGACAAAGACGATTGTATTGCTTAGTTAAGATCCTGGCGCAATACTTTGAAATTGGAAAAACAAGAATTATTTTTTCTTTGGCCAGAGACAAATTAGGGAATTGATTAAAAGAATTTGCGAACAAATCACATTATCCTCATTACAAGTCTTTCGGTACGCAAATTGATGATTTCGATTTAGTTCATGACTCATCCTGATATCCCAACCTCGGCAACACTCCATATACTATCTTGACATGTACTTCAAGTCCCAAAGGAGGCATAATACGTGGGGAAAAGTGTCAAAAAAGTCTTAAACCTTTTGTCTTTGTGTCGATTTAGTCTTAACCTTTTTTTGGTACCGATTTAATCATAAACATTTTTACGTTGTGCCAATTCAGTCATTTCAGGCCAATCTTGGCTGGATTTTGCTGACTGGACACCGGCCTACGACGTGAACAACTTTTAATAATATTTTAATATTTTTGATTTTTTCCTTTTTTTCCTTTTTATTTTTTTCTTTTTCTTTTTTTTTTTTTTTTTCTTTTCCTCTTCTTCCTCCAGCCGGTTGCTGGACCTTGACGACTGGTAGAGGCGACGGCCGGCGAGGTTGACCCGCCGATCGGGCGAGGCGACGACCGGCGAGGTCGAGGTCAACCCGCCGGCCACCTCGCCTGGCTGCGCGGGTGGCCTCGCGCTGGGTGGCAAGGCTCACCCTCGCCGGATCTGGCGAGGGTCAAGCCTCGCCCATGGCCGGCGAGGCTCGACCTCACTAGATCGGGCGAGGGCGAGCCTCGCCCGCTCGGCGCGAGGCCGCCCGAGGCCTAGGTGGCAAGGCTCGCCCTCGTCGGATCCGGCAAGGCTCGAGCCTTGCCCATGGCCGAGGGCGAGCCCCGCCAGCCGGGCGCGAGGAGGCGGCCTCGAGCTGGCCTCCGTCTTCGTTGGCCCCCTCGCTCAATGACGCCCTTCGCTCGACGACGCCCTCGACGACGACTTGACACCACTCGCCCCCCTCACTTCCCTCGACGTTCATTACCCTTCTTCCTCCGTCTTTGCGAGGCCACCTCCTCGTGCTGCCGGGCGGGGCTCGCCCACGCCGGCCATGGGTGAGGCTCGACCCTCCCTAGAGCTGGCGAGGCCGCCCTCGCGGCCATTGGCGAGGTGGCCGGTGAGGTCAAGGTCGACCCGCCGGCCGTCACCTTCGGGTCGGTCGCCAAGGTCCGGCGATTGGTTGGAGGAAGAAGAGGAGAAGAAAAAAAGAAAAAAAAATTAAAAAAATCTAAAATATTAAAATATTATTAAAAGTTGTTTACGTTAGCGCCGACAGCCATCGCCAACCGGCCAAATCCAAAAGAAAATCTGGCCAAAATTGGCCGAAAACGACTAAATTGGCAGACAACGTAAAAGCGTTTAGGACTAAATCGGACCAAAAAAAGGTTTGTGACTAAATTGGTAAAACAAAAGGTTTATGACTTTTTTGGCACTTTTCCCTAATACGTGAGAGAGGGAAGCAACCAGTCACAAAGCCTTTAATGAAAAGATTGGAGAACAAGACCAATTCACATTAAAAAAGTGAGATGCACGACCTCTTGTATGTTGGGTCATGTTCCGAAGAAATAGAAAAGCAAGACAAAGTATTTTTGGTTTGATATGATAAAGACAGATAGAGATAGATGTCAACGTCTAAGAATTATTGTTTCTTTTTACAAGAAAAGAGGGTGGGACTCGAAGTAGCCTGGGAGATGGGCCTACTCCATTGAGATTCAAGGGGGAGGAAATTGCTGTAAGTCCTCAGCAATTATTGTCCTTGTCAACTTTTTGTGTTTAATAGGGATCCGCCAAAGGCCGAAAGCAAATCACAAGAAATTCCGTTTACTTGCACCTTTGTCTGTTTAATGTAGACATATGTTCTCTATCCTTTTGTTTTCATTTTGTTAATTCATCCAGGCTTCTATTCCGTTCCTAGTGACTCAGACTACCGGGCCAGACAATGTAAGTTGTAACTAAGGGACAAAAAGTTGGTCATATATCCTTATGGGAAATAGCCTAAAAAAGTCAAAATCAAAGAGATAACATCACATCACAGCTGAAGATGTTTTTAAATATGTTGAGGGCGAATAAAAACGATAGGATAGGTTGCATAAAGCTGCCTTTCTATCTTCCTTCTATAAAAAGATTTACAAGGTGTGGAAAAACGAATTAAAAGGTGTGGAAAGAGTTAAATATATAATTGCAAATTAAGAAAAAAAGTATAAAAGATTGTAAGATTTAAATTCAATGTTAGTAAGTAAGATATTTAGAGGATTACATCTTAACTATTTTTAAGTTACAATTCTGTCCATTTTGTTCTACTATGTCATAATAATATATTTAAAAGAAGACATAAGCATTACTTGGAGCTTTTTTATTAATAAAAGTTGAGGTTGAGCTTTGATCCTGGTAAGATAATCAAATATGTCCAGATTGATAGTAGCATGGAGTTTTGCTCAAAACTGTTAATCAAATTCTGCAATGAGGAGAGCATAATGAGACACACATTAATACTAATGAACCACAACATATTGCAAAGTTGATAAATAAAACATTACTAAAGACGGCTCATAAATTCTGTCTAATACTAGTATGGCTAGGAAGTTCCTCACAATTGCGCTTAGCACAACAAGTTACCTAGTGAATGGATTGGATGTCGGACTCCCAAGAAATTATAATTAGGTAAGGTTATTGATTATTTCTTTTTTAGAATATTTGGTTTTTTATGTCATTTTTGAGTGAGTAATGGTAAGCTCAATGAGAGGACAAGAAGCTATACACGAGATGAGGGGGCTACTAGTGGTGTTTAGAGTTTAATTTTCCTATTGTTGGCAGAGAAGTTACATTTAATGAATCTTTCACAAGTAATTATGGTAGTTTTTATGGATTTGGAAGGTGTTCAACATAAGGTGAAGTTGTAACAAGAAACTTATGAGGCAGTAGGTGCTAGTGCAATAATCAATCCAAGCGTTCTTATAGCCAAGTTGGGCCTATAGAGCCAACAATTTGCTGAAGCTATTAAGCTTGACGAGGTGTGTGTTTGATTTGCTAATAAATATGGATGCAATACTAGTTTTGCTTTATCTGTGGTAAATGAGTTTGTATTTGAAAATCCTGGTAGAGTAGCTAACAGTACAAGTAGAATTGGTATTATAATAAGGTCTATTGTTATAGCAAAGTTCAAGTAATAGATGGACTTAGAAGAAATTTGTAGTGGTTGAGTCCATGAAAAGAAGGAGCGAAATTCAAATTCAAATTCCAATTCCAATGTAATGATTATTAGTTGACTCAAACGGGGAAGGAATCCTCTAACTCTTCCATCTATGGCAACGAGTTTGCAATCCTAACAGTCAAATACACCATTTCCAACATAAGGAACTTAGAGCACTATGCACACAATTGAAAGGTCTTTACTGTTGAAGCACTATAGAGTCCATTAAACTTTCGATCCATGTATAATTACGTGATCAATGTCTAGAATAGGTGCTCTAAGGATAGAACACACTACCTACAAAGATTATTTTGTTAGTTACTTACAACTATAAACTAACAAATATAACAAAAAGATTAGCAATGACACTATACTGTCGAATAACACCGGACTAAAACTGTGTGCTAGTTATTGTAAGCACATTAAAGAGTTTTGGCTTGAAGGTAGTCAATTGATAGGCAGATCTTGACAAATTGAGTGCGTAAAAGAAAAGCTGGAGGTTGCATTCGCTTAGAATCTTAGTATGATAACTACGAGTAAGAAGGTGATATTTATACACTAGCACAAATAGTGTCAAGTGCTATACATGAGGTTAGAATGGCGAATTTCATTTGGTATTTAAATGCGGAGAAGGAAAAGAAAGTCATGAAATGATTGGTTACATAAGAGTTATACTAGTGCATGCATTCGTGCTTTGACTTATCGAATCCAAAGCATATGTAGACTAAGTCAAGTCAAAAACCGTCCCTCATTTCCTTGATCACGACATAAGTGCAATCTAATCAACTTAGCAACGCAGTTTGACTCGAACTGGAAATCCAAACTAGTGTTGCAAACTCCACGTAACACCGTTAAATTAAGTTAATTCATTTGCCAACCAGAGAAGCATTATCAAGACAGGATAGCATCAACCATAGTTGGTCATCCATCGGGCTTTTTTCCCTATGGTTTCACCATTTGACGTTTTCCGCGAGTAATCCTCATGCTTCCAGCTTCAGATTTATGCACGTCATGTTCTAGTCATCTTCAACAGGGCCAATCACTAACCTCGACTAAAAAAAATTGTATTACTGTAGTACAGATTCCTTTTGACGTGGGGGCTGATGTGCGTGCTTCCTGCTTTGGTTTTGATTTGCATTACTGGCGATTCTTCATAAAATATCCGTATGCGTCACTTTCAGTAAAAACTTTCGCTGTTTGCAAACTTACTCAAAAATAAAGCATACCTTCATCATGCTCATAATAAAATCTCGAGTTTTAACTAAATCGATATATTATTAACTCTTTTTTTTTCTTTTTTATCTCATACTCTAAATTCACTCTCATATTTTTGCTCTGCCTCCTTTCTCATTTATAATCTAATTGAAGAAAACTCACAATAACATTATTTCTAATTTGCATTATAATGTAATCTCAATTTTTCGCATGCCTTGCCAAATGTAGTTGATACATAGAGACTGTTTACATACCGTATCGTATTTGGTCCTATTATAAAGGCACACAAAGGCCTTTTTTATTCGGGGTTGGTCAAGCATTAAATGTTGGGAATGAAACATTGCTTGGTGGCGGTTGCTACGTGGTTTATTATTTTATTTCAAAAACACTGTAAAGGGCGAAAAGCTGAAAATATTAGGTACCCTCAAAGGACCACGTCATTTGTGCTCTGATCCATTCACGGATCGACACCTGTCCAGCGGGCAGGTCCATTTGTGCTCTCTCTTCTCGTCGCTTCTGTCTCTCTCCTCTCTCTTCTCACTCTCTCCCGAATAACTCTCGACTCGGCTGGTGGCTCGGCTCGGCTGGCAGACGGATCGATGGGTAATAAATGCGCAAACACTCCCGCTTAAAATTTCTCTCTCCTCACTTGAATTTTATGGGTTTTGTCTCTCTCTCCTCGTGGAAGAGCAGACAGTCTTCTCTGCCCTCTTTGCTCTCTCTTCCTCCTCCGACGATCAGCTCTAGCGATTCCTCCGACGACCGTCGCTCCCTCCCGACGACGGCCTTTCTCTCTCCACTCGACGGCCTCATCCCAGGGCTCCATTCTCTCGGCGCACTTCTTCCTAAATCGCGCTCTCTCCCGACGGCCGATTTCGCTCGCCTCTCTCCGTCCCCGACTCGCGACCGAGAAGCAATCCCTGCTCGAAGCAGTCCCTCGAGAAGCCCCCAGACGACGATTCGGCCGTGCAGCTTCTTGCGGTAGCGAACGGGGTCGTCGGCGTCGGAGGCGGAGGTGGAGGCGGGCGACAACTGCAAGAGCTCGGCGAATTCACGCCGCTTGGCCCGCAAACCGGGAAGCCGGCGAGGCGGGGTCTCCAGCGCGAAGGTGGAGAAGGCGAAGGAGGCGGGTCTCGCGGCGTTGGAAATCCTGCGACATTGTCGTGCGAGGAGTGCTCGACCGACCATGGCAGTAGCACGTCATCGTAGGTGGTGCATTTCGAAAGCGTCAGTTGTTCGCTCGCCTCTCCCACGACCTCCACGCTTTTGGCGGTTCTTCCCTCGCGTTTCGGTGAGGTCTCGGGTATGCTCTCGTGTTGCGTGTCTTCTTCCTTGCTCAGCAACACCGTACTGCCTCTCTCTCTCTCTGAGTGTGTCTCTCTGTGCATTCTTTCATCCATGAGGCGAGCATTTCGACTAGGGTTCAGGGGTTTCGCCTGAACCCTAGTCGAAATGCTTGCAAGGGAGATTATTGAGCAGGGAAGTGAATATTACTGATGGAAAACCATGAGGTCTTGAGAATTTGCCTCCAACAGAGAGCAAGGTCTTGAGAATCTGCTTCGTTCGGGTCAAGATGGCGGGCTCTGCAGCCGCACAAGTCCGCGGTCTTGCGCTGTATGGTCCGGGATTGTAGCTCCGTCGACGGGGTCTACAGAGAACTCGGTCCGTCTCCCTCGCCTAATTCCATTATGTTGGTCTTTCTCGAATGCTTTCATGTGGGTAGTTCTTCTTTTAGTCAGATTAAGATGGAGTGATCGGTTCATTTGCAAATGCACAAGATGATAGATGGTTCTTGCTTTTTGAGAAGTTCTTTGACATGTTGTTTTAGACTGCTTGTGAAGAAATCCAGACCAGTTCGCGGTAAAATGAAAAAGAAAGAGTGAACTTTTCCGGATTTTATTGGTCATACAGTCATGTCTTTCGTGTAAAATTTGAAGTCAGTAACTATCTTTTGGGCCTGAATCTTTCTCATGTAGCCTCTAGCTTCACATTAGGTGAACTCCCATGCGTGAGTGGTTCTTGCTTTTTAAGTTATCACCCTAGTGGAAAGATTCTTCATATCTTGTTCCTCGGTGTTCCAAATATGCTTGGTTTCGGAGTTTGCTCTTCTGAATTTCGAACCGGGGGTTCATTTGATATCTATGGTTGCCATTGCGAGGAAGTTATGTCAAACATGTTGGAAATAGATGAGTTTTGCAAAATGTGACTCCCATCAGAGGACTTGAAGTCAAGTTTAATTTTCTTGTACAATCTGACACGAGTTCTGAGAAATGTAAGCAAAAAGTGTTTCTGGGATGTTGGTGGGGTAAATATCTTTGCAGTTTGGCTTTTATGTAAAATTTGCATTTCTTTTTCTCCAGCGTTGCTTTTGCTAAAAGGAAGATCAAAGATTGAGTTCAACGCACTGAGAAGATGGCTCCTACTGCACTGCAAATCGAAGAAGCTAAATGGATTAAGCTTGATGGACTGATTCGAGATTACGACCTTTGGGATGATCCTGCTAAATCCTATGATGTTCTTGTGAAGTTGGCAGACATCGCCGGAGCAGTCGGTGCCCTGAGGGATTTAACTTACAAGGTGGTGTGGAATGCCATATCCATGTCATAGAATAAGCTTTTCCACCCAGTAGGTGTGGATTAAGTTGGGCAATTGTTGGGTCATTGGTTTGCCCATTATCTGTGCCAAAGCCTGAAAGCATGTGCACATACTTGTCTTGACTCTTCTTCCGAGATTAACTTGATTCTTAATGTGTCAATGACTGTCATATCTAGTTTAACTGTATCAATTAAAGGAAGTGCAGTTGTTGGGCTTTAGTTGACTTTTATCTGCTGAAATTTGCAGGCGGAAGAAGCAAAGCTGATAACTCAACTGGTGGAGATGGATGCTATTAATTATGCTCTTTTCGAGCAGGCATACACTTCGTCTTTGGATATGAGTAAGTTTTTGGACTGTTATGAGATGTTGAAGCTTCTTAAGGGACCATATGATGTGGATGGAGCGTCGATGGTCATCAAAGCTGAATCCAATGGCAATTACCATGAGGTTTGATAATCTAACTTCATTTCTAGAATAATTATGCATGTGCAAAGAGATGATGTTTATATCACACTCTTCCGTTGTAATATACATTGATGTAGAATGGATGCACAGTTTCTGGTTCCTGCTTCTTTATAATACTTACGCCACAATATAGGAGTTTCAAAGAACTTGAGAATGAAAAAACTGCATATATATGTACATATAAGGGTGGGACATTATTAGTGGAATCTTGTTAGTATATATTTATGCTTGTGCGCATCACCATTACAGTTACTTCTTATCTACGAATCTCTTTGCTTGATGACTTAGATGTCTTGAAAATCAATTGTGGGATTTCTCCTGGGTTTAGCGGATATTTAATTTATTGTCTAGTATCCTTCTTCCTGTGGGAGGTATTTTGCATGTCCCTCCCCTGAATTCCAACTCAGAAGTAAACATTGAGTGATAATGTGGTGGCTATCAAAAGAATATGAGAAAAAAGAAAGTGAGAATTTGATCAGTGTGGATAGTGGTTTGATATTATTCTCCACTATGAGGATACTTCTGTTATGAGGATACTTCATTTTGACATCAGTATGAACTAGGACAGGGAATGATAAGTTGCCAATCTATTTGCATATGACAGATGAAATCCTGGAAAATAGTGGACTGTAATATTCATCTATAATGGGGATATATTCCTTTTCCATTAGCTAATTCAATGAAGTTCACTCAGTTTTGTTGACACAAAAAAAAAAAAAAAAAAAAAAGAATCTTTTGGGCTTATGCCTCTGCTGGTTCCAATCTCTCTGTCTCATGCATTTGCTAATCCAGTTATGGGCTGAAAAACTACTGAGAATGTACCAAAAATGGGCTGAGAAGCAAGGTTATTGAGGGAGGATTGTCGAGAAGTGTCGGGCAACTAATGGTGGAATCACTTCGGCAACGGTTGAATTTGAATTTGATTATGCATATGTTTGTCTTCAAGGGGAGAGGGGTGTTCATCGAATGACAAGTGGTTCAGAAACTGGATCAACAATTGATGAGGTAGGTTTACAATTATCATTTTTGTTTTGATGAAACATTGACTTTCGTATACTGCTATTGGTTTTTGACTTCTTTTTAACAATGAGCTCTGAATGATTTGTTTCTTCTCTTTCTGGAGATTTCAGAAGGCAAAAGTGGCATCTTGTTAGTGCATCATTAATATCAAGAAACAATTTAAAGTGTATTAAAGACATGACCAACATGTAAATGACCATGTGCAAGGAAAAACACATTGGATGTTTATGATATCATGCATACATTGGATGTTTAAATTCCCAAAGCAAGAGGTTGTGCTGAGAATATTGGTAACATATATAATATATGAACAGGGGAAATACTGTGGATAGCCACAGGCTTATATACTATGCTGGGACACGAGGGCTCGAGAAGCAACAAAAACTTGTGGAGGAGCTATTTATTGGCTACTTCACCCAGGGAAGATATATTGGTGACAGGTAGATTCACTTCCTGTACATGCATTGAGCTACATGTGGTTGTATGTGTCCACACATGCATCGAAGTGGATTGCTGAGCTTTGGAAAATCCCTTATCACTGCATCATCTCTTAAGATGCATCTTCTTCCCCTGTAATTTTTCTTAAGAATTGGCTTTATTCCATTGGGAATAGTCTTTGTGAATCTAAAATCCTCTACAGCCATAGTGTCAAACATGCATCATGACCTTTGGCTTAACCTAGGTCTGAATAGTTTAAGCCTCTTCCCAAGATAGAAAAAGTTTGGTTTAGCTGATTCTACTGCCCAATTTGTCTGGAAGATAAACGTAAGATCTCTCCGAACCATTACGGTTGTTCTTAATAGTGTTTGAATGTGAGAGTAAGACATAGGGAAATCATTGCTGGGTGTGCTGGTTATCCTAAATAAAGGTTACTAAGCTGGGAGAGAGGGGCCATTCTTCTCTAATTTTTAGCGTTACATCCTCATATTCTGAGAAAATGTCAAAAAAAAAAAAAAAAAAAAAAAAAGAGGCTGACCAATTTCATCGTATGTCCTTGATTTTTCATTTGAATCATAAAGAGACCATTTTGCCAGACTTTACTCTATCCCCAGGGAAATTTGGTTAAGCTATACTTAACACGAAGCTAGAAATGAAGCTTTTTCCAACATTCTTTGATGAAGCTCACTCGTCTTCGTTTTAATTTTCAATGCACACTCGAACTTAACACTTTGTATAACGTGGATTCAGAGAATTCCTTGTGGAAGCTGCTGCCAAGGCTGGAGTAGACGGGGCAGCCGAGTTTCTGGATAATCCAAATAATGGACTGCAAGAGGTTCTCTCTCTCTCTCTCTCACACACACACACACACACACACATTGCTTCACATTCGAACCTAGAGATCAGGAGAGAATGCGTGACTAATTGTGTAGAATATCTAGGAGCTTTTCGGAGTTAAAAGATTTCATTTCTCTAAGCTGACTCAGGAAAGTGTTATCTCCTTTTTCCATGAATTTTCAATGATCCTGTTGAAATCTACTGCAGTTAATCTCTTTAGTTTTGGCAGCTTCCAGATGTTTGCCACTGATTCTAAGAATCTCACGAACCTTTTCATAATTTTCTTTTGCTCCATCAAGGTAAATGAGGAGCTCGAACAGTACTCATCGAACATTTCTGGGGTTCCGCATTTCGTGGTAAATGATGTTCTCTCTCTCTCCCCCCCTGGCTCTCTGTCTCTGTCTCTCTCATATTTTGCCTTAATTTTTTGGATGACATAGAGATACCTTTTCTGAGATCATTATTTTCAACAGATAAATGGGAAGCACAGATTGAGTGGTGGCCAGCCCCCCGAGGTGTTCCTGCGAGCCTTTGAGATTATCGCTAGTGGAAAGTAGATGAAATGAAAATGTCATGCTTGTGTGTTTACTTATAAATAAATAAAAAAGCAGGTTGTGTTATCTGTTTTACTATAAATACCATATAGGAAAAATGAGTGAATAAATTCTTACGGTTCTTGGAGATTTTGCTGGCTCTGTTTTTGCCATTGCCTGCCAACACCTTGTTTCAACAGATAAACGTCCACTTGTGATGTGCTTTATGATTATGCGAAATCGCTTTTCTCACATACGTGACGATTGATTTACTCGTTTCGATTACCCAAAGCCTGGCAAAGAAATGAACATCCGATCTTTTGCTCTCGTACTCTCTTTTTCTGAGTGAACAGAAAGTGTTGCCAGCTTCACTTGGCCGGAGTCTGAAAAACTACGGCATTTTGCTTGAGAATCCATAGGTAAATCAAGCTGCCGTTCGCTAAACTTGTGACTTAACTACAGAAGCGAAGTCATGCACTGGGACCGACATTAAGCATTTCATTGTAAATCTAACCCCAGAAGCCTAGCAAGCACCGAAGTAACAAGTTGCACAGTCTTACACGTCGCTCTACCAAGGGCAAAGCCCGAGCATCAGCAAACTCAGAGAAGAGAACCTGACAGCGCCATAACGCGAAAGCAAGACAGCGTGTCGTTTGGTTGGCCACTTATGCACTTTCTTTCATATGTAGTTTCTATAACTAAACCAAACCCAAAAATGGAAAGGCAACGACCAGACAATTACATTTACCAATATGCACTTGAGATATTGCTCGTATTTACAATTGCAGTTTAAAGCAGCATAACCAAGTCTAAACAAAGTAAAAGATAATTTAGAAGGAATGTATAATGGGTCTTTGGAGAGAGTCTGAGAAATTGGAATATGCACAGAGACTTCTTTACATTTCATCAAGTATATTAACAGGATTCTTTTTCTCTTCCCAATGCTGACAGTATCGTCAACACGAGCATTCACCTAAGATCAAGTCTCATCGAACACCATCACCTGTCAAACAGAAAAAGGTCCAATTAAGCACACAACTAGGAGAAGAAAACAGTTGAAATACCAGAACATCTTGATTTTTCTCAACTGCCCACACAAAATGGCACCGCCTCTAAATCAATATAGAAGACATATAGCAATCCCATAACTTGTGAAGCCGCAAAATCATAGGAAGCCACAACTATCAGTCGGTGAGAGGCTGCCGAAATGTTGGCAGCATGCTCAACCCATAGAAGCTCATGAGGCTAGAAATGTACTACTATTTTCTGCCATTGTTTTAGGTAATTGTTCAATGATCTTTCTTTTTTATGACAACTACCCAGCCTGGCAAAATCCCCAAGAAAAGGAAAGCCTCCAATTATAAAGCAATAAGCTGCAAGCATAACAGCTTATCCTGGGTGTCAGTAGGACTTGTACAGGGATTAGTATGGAGGTTATAACCATTCAAAAGTTACCGATTCCAGTTGAAAACCAAATAGCATATCTTCTTTTGTAAAAAGCTCTTAACGTGTCCTTAAAATGATTGCAACCCAACGTGCATAAAGCAGAGGGAGAAACAATCCCAATTCCTACCCCAAAAAAAGAGTTTCCCTGAGAAAGGTCACTCTGTGAGGTCAGACAACAACTAAGAATCGTGGTCTGTGCCACGGTGAAGCAATCATTGGAGCACAGTAATCACATGTGTATGCATGTATGTATGCATGTTTGCTGTTGGGATCTAGGAAAAGAATTACCTTGCCACATACAGGGCAGATGTCACTTCTCTCCTTCCACTCATATATGCAACCAAGATGGAAATGGTGAGAGCATTTTGTCATTATTCTTGGATTCTCAGGCGTATATTCTGCATTTAGTAAGCAGTAAAAATTGATAGAATTCATCAAGAACATCAACAATTTAATTAATCACAACATTGCAGTGACATGTTACAAAACTATAAACCAATACGGATACTGAACAAGCCAACTTGCACACAATATTTCTGCTGCCACTGTCTGAGGCAATAATCAGACCCAAATTCCAAGTTCATGAAAGTACTTCCCTAGCTCCCACATAAGCTTATTGTCAATTTTTATTTTTTTTCAGATGAAAGTTCTCCTCTTCAAAATTTTCTCTAAAGAATCTGCATCTGTGCCAGCATATTCCCAGGAAAAAAAAAAAGGAAAGCACAAAAGCATACAATGGTAAGGTAATTTCTTTCAGAAAAAAATCAAGTTCACCAGTAGATTGGATCTCTAAATAGTTTACAAGCTGAAAACTCAACTACATCTAGGCATGAAAGTGAACAAGTTGAACTAGCCTAAGATTATGTCTCATCCCTTTTCTAAAACTTATTCAGCACTTCACGTTATTCAGAATTAGCTTAGCCCGCTAATAATTGTCAGCTCAATAAGAAAGCAACAAGCAACCAATCTTCTAATACAAAAACTTTTACCTTGAAGACACGTCGGACAAACATCTTCCTCTTCTGATGTCGTATAAATATGCCCAATATCAGCATTCGCTTTCGCTGAGGATAGTTTAAGTGAGGTCTTATATGGTTGCTCTTTAAAACCTTTTTCATGTGCATAGTTAGTCCATTTGCCTTCTGAGCAAATATTATCCGATTCCCCATCCGTGTCACTCCTAAGAGGTTCTGATTCCTCATTGGCATGACTTGAACCCTTCTCATGCCTTGGAACCAGTCCATCCCTCTGCATGCACAAACGCCTTGGCTCTACATCATAGGGCAAAGGCCTTGGAGGAGAGTGGTACATGTCAGAAAAATAATTGTCAGGTGACGCCGTGGAAGTCATTGTGGATGCTTCCTGAATGGAAGAAGGGACGGCATGAATCTCTCTCCGAAATAGCACTGTGTACTGCACATCATGACAAGAGAGAGTCGAAATAGATTATCAAAATGCTGAGCGCAGTTAAAATATCCTCTTCAAGGTAATTATTTTTATTATTAATTGATGATCTCATGAAGGCTCAGCACAAGACGTGGGCTCGAAGCTCAAGTATGCACAACTCTATCAGATAAGTAGACCTAGCTAAACATAAATCTCAAGAATACCGTCTACCAAAAGGCGGGATTGACCATAAAGCAATATTGCTCTACAGTAACTAAATAACTTTTTCAGGGTTACATTGACCCATTAATTGTTTTTCTCATTTCTCACATTCTCTTCTCATCTTGTCCTCCAACTGGTGGTATGCTTGCTCTTGCTCTCTCACGCTCGCCATGTGTCTGGTAGCAGGCAGCAATAAAGTGCTCTTAACCATATACCTCGAGCATTTCGAGTATCTCGTTATTACATGCTTATTCCCAGTACAGTAAATGTTGAATATTAGACTAAGTAGACATTAGAAAGCCATATAATGCCCACGGGCAATGACAGAGAATCCAAGTTCTTTTTCGATGTCACTTTTTCTCCCCTTGTTGTCATTTGAACCATGCTTTCCAATCTGACTAATGCCACAGAAAATAATGAACTGCTAACTCCATGGGAACAAAAATTTGCCCTGGTCAATCTCAATGCAGAGGTGCACTTTGATAAGGCAACATAAAAGCAAGGGCATGAAAGCAGGCATATTTTTAACTGAACATGTATATTTTCAGTTCTCAGTAACAGGCTTTATCTGGGTGATTAATCAGCAACAATTGAAAACCAATTTTATCACTGACTTTTGTGGAGCTCATCATCCAAAGAAATGCTCACTGTTAAGGCATTAAAAGAGTAGGTGCGAGGTGCAACATACCACGTAAAAAAAAAAATTATCAACCACGCAATTAAAGCAAATGCAGTTCCTATATGCAGAACTGCTCCGGAGAACATCTTCCAAGTCTCCCCTAAAAGAAATTAAATTTCTGGAATCGAAAACAACTTTTTGCACAAGCCACAGCCTCCGCTTCGATAACGCCAGATAAATCTAGTTCAGTTCTAGCAGATAACCAGCGAAGCTCACAATCAACCTAGCCTTCAAAATGCATCGGCGATAATACTCCGGTAGTTACCTTTTGACAGCGAGAGGTCCGAGAACGAGCAACAGCAAAGGAGAACCGTGATACATGGAACCTGTGGAAGGGATCAAAGCATCAAACAGCGACACACCAGTAGGCAAACAAGCAGCTTCCTTCCTACAGAGATCGAACGGAGCCGAACCTGCGTAGGGAGACATCACCGACTGCTTCAACCAGTAGCCTTCGCCAACTGCAGGCGGCACAAACAAGAAAAACCAGAAATCGTATCAGAAAATGGACCTCCAAGATTTCAAGGGAGGAGGGGGCGGGGGATCGGGGATCGGGAATCGATCGACGGAGCGAAGAGAGGCGGCGTTACGGCGGCGAATGCTGGTGAGAGGGGTGGCGACCTCGGGGCGGTGGACAGGCGGAGGTTCCTGGGGAGGTAGACGAGGGCGAGCCGGAACGCGACCGACGCGACGACCCATGTCCAGAACCCCGAGCGCGCGCTTCTGCTTCTTCGTCTCCGTCTTCTGCTTCGTCGTTTCTCTCTCCTCCATTTTCGCCGTCGTGGTTCGACGCGTTGGCGTCGGGCGCGTAGGCGGAGGCGGAGGTGACGGGGGCGACGGACTCCGACGCCGACGGAGGCAACCGGCGGAGGGGTGTCGGCGTCGGGGTTTGCTGGAAGAGAGGCGCGACTTCGAGGACGAAAGAGAGAGAGAGCGGACTAGAGGTCGCGAGAGGGAGGCGGATGCTGCGTCGGCGTCGGAGTCGAGGGCGACGGAGACAATCGGCGGAGGCGGAGGCGGAGGGCCGTCGGCGTCGCGTTTCGCTGGAAGAGAGGCACGACTTCGCGGAGGGGGGAGAGAGAGCAGAGCGGACGTCGCGAGAGGGAGGAGGAGGAGCGTCGGCGGCGTCGGCGTCGGCGTCGGGGTGGGGGGCGACGGAAGCAACCAGCGGAGGCGGAGGGGAGAGAGAGGAGAACGCAGGTCTCGATCGTTCTCAATTTGTTCTCTTGCGAGGAGAAAGAAAGTGAGAGAGAGAGAAAATTGCAGAAAATTAAACTGAGGAGAAAGAAATCTTTCGGGCGGGAGTCGTGATCTGTCTTTTCTTCTGCAGCGAGCCGAGCGAGCCGAGCCGAGCGAGCCCCCTATTTTCTCGTGAGGAGAGAGAGGAGAGAGACAGAAGCGCAAAAGACCGGAGAGAAGAGAGATAGCAGACGTGGACCTGCCAAACGGACAGGTGTCGACGCCTGACTCGTTCAGAGCACCGATGACGTGGTCCCTTTAGGGTACCCAATATTTTCTCAGCTGAGAACGACGGCCTTGGACGACCACCTCGTCTCATATTCGCCACCCACTCCGTCCCATAATAGGGCAAAGAAAGGAAGAGACCTAGCGAGCCAAAGTCGGAAGGTTAATGGCGAACGAAAATCCAGCTGATCTCGGTGGTCGCAGGTTAGCTTCAACGACCTCAAACCAAGTCCCAATTACTGTAGCGCAGCGCTTAAAATCATGCCAAAATCTTGAGATCCTTTTCTCCTGTTCCTATCTCTTATCCCACTGCCTATGTTACTTTACGCGAAAGCTGTTTTGCTGGGAAAAAGCATGCACTCTACGTAAATCTGGTGAACGGGCTGACGTGTTCTGGACCCGTACTGGTTGACGCGTTTTGGTCTATTGAGAGGGAGAGGGGCGTCTTTCACCTGACGGTACAAGATGGCCCTGTTTCTCTCATTTTAGACTCTGAGGGTCGGATTGAAACAGCACGTCGTACCACCCAGATTTCTTCCTCTGTTCTTTTTCACTTTCTGTAGATTGATCCAGGCTCTTGTTCTCGGTTTTCATAAGCCTCAGAACAGCGCCTGGGCCCTACTCAGAACAGAGGATGATGGGTGTAACCCAAAACAGAGTATATTCGGTGGATGTCGTCGAAAAGTAAGATTGTTTCTCGTAGTTATCGACCCTTTCGTGTGGTCGAAACAGCAAGTTGTACCCCACAAATTTTTTCTCTGTTCTTTTTTTCCTTTTTATAGATTGATCCAGGTTCTTGTTCTCGATTTGCAAAAGCCTCAGAACAGGGCGTAAAACAAGGCGTGGGCCCTACTCAGAACAGAGGATGATGGGCGTTACCCATGACAGAGTACATTCAATGGGTGTTGTCGAAATAGTAAGATTGTTTCTCGTAGTTACCCTTTGTGTGCGTGAATTGGCAAATTTTGATGATATGAATTTGGAATGGAATTCATTTGGATTCATAGCAGGAATGATCCCTTTCAAGTTTGAATGCCATTAGAACAGCTGGGCTTGTCTGAGGAGAGTTAAATACCATGATAATTGTCATTTCTTTCTGAAATTCAGAATGTTGGGAATGATGTGAACTTTCTTCTTAAGTCACCGGGTGAGAAATTTATTACATTGACGGAAGAGACGCGACTGTTTATACACAATCTCTTTCTTTTATCAAAAGAAACCCATGCTAAGAAAAGATAGACCTGCAATTGGCTATACTCTTTTCTACCCAAGAAGCATGGAGGCTTACCAAGTAGTTTTGTGCGTCTGGGTGGTGGTTTTGTTTTGAAAAAGTGTTATTAGAGTAGGTCGGGATAGGTTTGTAGGTGTTGAGGAGGTATTTTCCCCTTGTACCGTCATGTTATATTTTGTCCATAAGATGGGCTATACACTCCAGCTGTCCAAACACAGGTTAGACTCCTGCAATTTTGCACTAGGAGCTTGGCATCATACCGCCCATTAAATTTCTTTTGAAGTTATATTGGCAGTTCTTGATGTGTTTATCCATTGAGAACTGCTTGATGTTCATTGTAGATTCATATCTAGATAGCTTTTGGAAAAATTGTCCTTTTATAAGATGCAGAAAGAGCTCACAACTTGAGCTTAAGCCATTGTTTAACAAGTAGTTTGTTAATTTTGATCCTTAGATATGGACCAGAGCATGGAACTCAAAGTGCTGCAACATATAACCAGCAACTTGATTCTTTGGAGGAGTGCTTGCTTAAAGCCATGAGGGACATGTATAGCTATACAGGTCCAACCAACATTAGCAAGGCACCCTTCATGTTTTCCACATGATTGTCAAAACCGTCCGGCAGAAATTAATTTTCAAGATGGGACGACAAGATATAGAACCAAGGCTTCAACTTATGTACGCTCTCATCGTGGTTGCTCCAGGATGTGTCTCGTGCAGCCTACTGATTTGCATTTTGCTCGATGACATGCCTTGGCTGATCATCATTCCCTATATCCTGATCTCCATAATCCCATCAAATCCGAGGATTAATTAGATAATGGTGACGATTTTCGATTTTCTTGTTGTTGTGATTTGCCCTTTGCGAATGTGGCTTTGATATGTGTCTTACCAATGTTGGCTTGGACGGGAACCTCGTGATGTATTATTATTACTCGGAACATCTTTTATATCACAAAGTAGAATAAATGACGATAATGATGACAATTGAAAATATGTCTCGAGTTTAAACTGAAAATTTGTTTTAAGTAAGTTTCTTAGTTAGAGCAGATTCCTAGCTTGATTAAGTTTTCTAGAAGAGTTTTCTTTTTTGGATTCAAATACACTAAATGTAAGGGTGGGTGTCTACGCCTTGTGTAAAGAAGTAAGAGGAGGCTTATTCATGAATTACACCATGAAGCAATCGAGAGTATTGAAACCGATTAAATCTTGTGGGTTGGACTTCTTCTATTCATTTGTGCGATCAAGAGATTGTTTCACAAAAAATTATTAGAGTTAAACACTATGTGAATTATTGAATATAATTGAGAGTTAGTAAATATCGAGTGGTTAAGTAGCTTGACTATGGTTGTAATCTCCGTGATATCACATTATTCTCATTCACTGATATTTCGATACACAAATGACAATTTTGACCTAGGTCTTAACTAGGTCCTCATATCCCAACCTCAGCAATAATCTGCACGCTATGTTCACATGCACCCCAAGTTACAAATAAAAGCTATTAAGCCCAACGTACCCCTTCACACAAAGAAAGCATGCATGCATGCAATATGTGAGAAAGGGAAGTAACCGGCCATACAAATTCTTCAATGAAAGATTTACCTATTTGAGAACAGAGCCAATTCACGTTGGGAAAGTGAGACGACTTTTTGAATGTTGAGGCATATTTAGAAGAAACAAAAAAGTGAGACAGAGTAATGTTGCTTCAATATAAGTGTAAATATGTACTGGAAAAATTACTAAAAAAAGTCTAAAACCTATTATATTTATATCAATCATGTCATAACCTTTTAAACAAATAAATTGAATTTTAAATATTTTAACATTTTTGCCAATGTAGTTCATTAAGTCAGTTTTGGCGGAAAATCGTTGATGTCGGTCGGCCTACATGGCACGACTGATGTTGAGGTAGATAATTTTTACAATTTTTTATTATATTTTCATTTTCTTTTCTTTCCTTTTTTCCCCTTTCTTCCTTCGCCGATCACTGGGCCTCAGCGATGGCTCACCACAAGCAATGATTGGCAAGGGTCCCCTCGCTAGACTTGGGCTAGGGCAACCCTTGTCGATTGTTGCCTTTGGTTGGTTGCAGGCTATCTCTAAGGCCTAGGGACCAGCGGAGAAAGAATGAAAAAGAAAGAAAAAAGAGGAAAACAAAAATTCAAAAAAAAATTGTAAAAATTGCCCACATCCGTGTTGGCTAACCTGGCCAACGTCCACACATCGATTTCTAGATAAAATTAGTTGGATAGACTATATTAACAAAATGTCAAAAGGTGAATGACTCAATTTGTATAATTGAAAAGTTGGTTTAGAACCGAATTGATATAAGTATAATAGATTTATGATTTTTTTTGCCAAAGGATCGGATCAGTTTCAGAATACTGGATTGGCCTACCCTATCGAGGATCGGATCTGTTTCAAGTCCTAATAGCGAGCATAAAGGGCTGCAGTATCCGTTTGACCCAGAGTTCCCCTATCCTTTTACTCTGAACCTGTTGGCTTTCTGGGTCATACTGGGGATTGCCATATCCGTTGGACAGATCTCACAGAGAAGCTCATCTCCATGGATACGTACAACGTGACAATGCTTATCACCACATTTTGCAGTCATTTTCTCTCAATGAACACGTCCATTTCAAGACTTTATTTCTTCTTGGTTCCATAGAATTGAAGCGAGATTATTTTTAGGGGGAAAAAAGAATTCTCTAATACTTCCATCTATGCCCACAATTTTGCAAGTTTAACCATCAAATACGCCATTTCCAACATAATGAATTCAAAGCACCATACACACAACAACAAGACCTTTACCATTGAAGCATTGCAGAGTCCATTGAACTTTTGACACATTTATGTCTAGTAATTGCACACTCAAATAATGAATGTTTGTAATAGGTGTTCTAAGGATAGAATAAACTGCCCACATAGATTATTTTGTTAGTTGCTTACAACTATAAATTGTTGAATAATTCCAGGAAGGTACCTTCAAAAGAAGGTTGCATGAACCTTAGCGCCAGATGTTATAAATATATCAAAGAGGTTTCTCTTGAAGGTATTCATTTTTTTTTTTTTGGTCAAAGAAGGTAATCAATTGATAGGCAAATCTTGACAAACTGAATGTGTGAAAAGAAAGATGGAGGTTTTATAAGAATATCATAATCTTAATATGATGTTTACAAGTACAAAGATGATATTTGTATATAGATCAATATTAATCAGCACAAACGGTGCCAAGTGCCAAACATGACCTTGGAACTCGGAACTTTCTATTGTTATTTGATAATTATATGTGACGAGGCAAAAGTAAGTGATGAAAAAGTATGGTCATGTAAGAGTTATGCAAGCGAATGTAATGGTGCTTTAGCTCATTGTGTTGCAAAACGGCATACAACACCATCAAAGTAACTGGACAAACTAGGAAAGCATTACCAAGACTGAATAACAACACCCATAGAATGTTATTTGTAGGTTTTTCCCTATGGTTTCACCATTCTGCATTTTTTGTGATTAGCATTGATAGATCTACTAGTTAAAGCTGCGAATTACCTTAGTATTAGGATGTGATGACTTTGAATCACCCTATCAACAGTATTAGATTCTTTCATTGACTTCAGATTTATGCATGTCAAGTTGTTATCATTGTTGATAGGGCTAATAACAAAATTGGTTAACAAATTTCTGCCTCCAATCCACCATCAGTTAATGTCTCTAGATTATTTTTGTACGGTAAGTCCATTTACATTCTCATTTTATCACCTGTCGATAAAATCCAGGTATCATTTTAATTATTGAGCTACTTTTTAAAGAGGGATATTTGTATAATAACAAAAAGGACAAAAAAAAAAAAGAAGATAAATAATAAGCAATTCAATAAACAAAGAAGAAAAAACATGGGGAGAGCAACTCGGATTCTTTGGTAAAAGGGGTAACTGGACCTTTCAAACCAATCCATCTCACATGGCCCAGATCAGTTAACGGCCCATAAAAATATAATCTCAGTCCATGCTTAAAACAGGTTAAGGTGGGCTCATTTAGAAAAAACTCGCCCATTCGGGCTGATGTGACCCCTTTTAACCCTACAAGGAAAGCTTTTGTTATTAGGAATGAGAAATCGGAAAGGGCGTTGTCGGGTCACGTGACGTCACCTATGGAGGTGTTAGGATAATATTACCCGACAACGCCTATTACCCGACAACGCCCTTTCCGATTTCTCATTCCTAATAACAAAAGCTCACTTGGATTATCCTAACCCCTCCATAGGTGACGTCACGTGACCCGACAACGCCCTTTCCGATTTCTCATTCCTAATAACAAAAGCTCACTCGTTCCTTGTCCATGGAATTTTTCATAGTCAAGGTCTGCGATAGCTCCACCCTGTTCTCATTTTCAGCCAAGCAAGGAAGAGACTAGCAAGGCAAATCGGGAAGGATAATGGCAAACTCAAACAATCCAGCTGATCATGGTGGTAGGAGGTAAGCTTCCGTGACCTCAAACACATCTTAAACAGCCCAGCTCCGTCTGTAAGTTGGAGGATTGCAAGTAAACTAATGCCAAAATGTTGATGTCCTCTCCTGTTCCCATCTTTTATCATGTTCTCTGTGTCTAATCCATTACGTGAATGCTGTTTAATGTCGAAAAAGCCTGCACTCTACGTAACTCAGATGAACTTTCTGAACTCGCATTGTTCATCACTTAAGAGCCCAGTTGGGGGTCTTTCACTTGTCTGTAGAAACGGCTTGTTCTTCGCCTTGGATTGTGAGAGTCGGATCAGAACACCACTTTGTACACCCAAATTTTTTCCTCTTTTCTATTTTTATTGACTGAGGCTTAGGACAGTTTTTTTTTTTCTTTTTTTCCGATGTTCATGAGGACTCAACTTTCAAAGAGTAGAAATGGCTCTACTCAGAACAGAGCAGGTACTTAGAGCCATGTCTGGTGGATGTGTAAAATGGCTTGTTTCTCGCATTTTCTAGAAGTGGGTACAGGTTGTATCACCCTCAGTTTGTCTTCTATCGTTTTGCCGATTGATCCAGATTTTAACTCTCAATGTTCACACTGACTCGAACCTCAGAACAGAGCATGCTGGCTCGTGCTCATAAGAGTGTTATATTTTGTCCTCTATCATTTTTCATGAATCCATTTGGTAATTGAATACAGTTGCCTTCAAGTGTGATTCACGTCAAAATGGTAGATTTTGCCATAATAACTGTCATCTCTGTTTTATTAATCACGAACTTGTAAAGGATGGGAATCTTCTCCTAAAGTTACTGGGTGAGAAAATTCCCTTACATCGTTGATGAAGGGACGCGGCTGTATATACGCTATGTTTCTTTGTTTTGTCAAGAGAAACTCGTATTAAGAACAATGTACTAATTGGAAGTCTCACTAGCGTTTCCTCCTAAGAAAAGCTAAGACCTCCAATTAGCTTTACTCTGTTTCTACCTTGTTAGCATGGGGCTTACCAAGTAGTTTTGTGCATCTGGGTGGTTCTGCTTTGTGGATAAGTGCTGTTAGAGCAGTTGGTAGGGAGGTATCCCCTAGTACTCTGATGTTATTTTTTTCCCAAAAGGAAGTTTTCGCTGGCTTAATTGGCCGTGGATGAATAGATGGGTTACTCCTGCAGTGCATACACAGTTTAAAATCTTGCAATGCGTAGTCTTCTTAACTATGATTTGCACTAGATGCTTGGCCTCATACCGTGCATTAAGTTTCCTTTGGAACTTAAATTGGGAGTGCTTAATAGCTTTTGGATGGACTATCGTCTTATATAAAGCAGAAAGAGCTCAAAACTTGAGCTTTTGCAAATTGTCGCCTAACACGTAGCTTGTTGATTTTAAATCCAAGACGCGGAGCAGAGCTTGCAGATCAAATTGCTGCATTTATCCCTCGTCTTGATTCGCTGGAGGAGCACCTGATTGAAGCCCTCCAGTACACGGATATTCCAGCCAACACCATCCATGCAAAATTTATGCGGATCTACACGATGCTCAAATTCATCACGATGAGAGGGCAAAATATGGACTCACAGTTCCGACTTGCGTTCACCATCATTGCTGTTGCTCTGAAATGTGTCAAGTGTGGGCTACTGATGTACATTCTGTTTGGTGACATGCCTCGGCTGATTTTCATCCTCTGTGTCTTGATGGCATTCGCATTCGTTGCAAATTAGACAATGGTTATAGTTTCCAGAGACTGGATGTTGTGGTTGCTCTTTTTGAAGTTATTTGTCATTTGCTCAGACATGATGCGAATTAGACAATTGTGATAGTTTTTAGGTCTTTGGATGTCGTGGCTTGCTCTTTTTGAAGTTGTTTGTTGTTTGCTCAGACGTGAACCTTGTGTTGTACTGTTATTACTTTGAACTACTTTTACATTACAATGCTTTGGTTTTATCACTATCGTTGTGCTTTTGAGATTAGTTTATCAAAATTGCCTAGTAATTTTTATTTTCATACATTACTTGCTAATATAACTAGGTACTCATGCTTAGTGCATGATTGTGGACCGAAAACAACGGCCATTTGTGCATGTTATGTAATTTACTACATTACACACAATAACAGCACATGAACAAAGCTTATAGAGATTTAGATTCTTAAATCTACGTAGAGAGTTGCTTTTTTCCCTTATCATGAAAAGAGTACACAGAATGTGCAACAACAACAACAACAACAACAACAACAACAACAACAATAATAATAATAATAATAATAATAAATTTATGGAAGTCAAATATGAAAATAAATATTAATATAATTAAAAAATTAAATGATTGTAAGATATATGTTCAACGTTAATAAGATATTTAGAGGAATGTCCATTTTGTTCACAATGCTATATCTAAGAAAAAGGCAAGCATTTCATAAAGCTTTTCTATAAAAGTTTGAGGTTGAAATCCTCATTGAATTTGTTCTCTGTACAGGAGAGATTAACCAGTACTCACTCTATGAAAATTTGATTAAATTCCTTGTTCTAGCATGGGCCATTGACATATTTTCTCTACTATGGGCCTACTTCGTTTTCTAGCATGGGCCACTCTATGGAAATTTGATTAAATTGCTTCATGAGAATGTGGAGAAACTCATGTCCTTGAACACAGTTTGAAGACTTTATTTCTGCTGGTTTTTCCATAGAATTGGCGCGAGATTATTTTTAGGGTGGAAAAAGGATCACTTTAACTCTTCCATCTATGCCCACAAGTTTGCAATCTTAACAATCAAATACACCATTTACAACATAATGAATTCAGAGCACTATACACCCAATTGAAAGGCCTTTACCATTGAAGCACTACAGAGTCCATTGAAGTTTTGAGGCTTTGATGTCTGGTAACTGCACACTCAAATAATCAATGTTTGTAATAGGTGTTATAAGGACAAATCAGACTGCCTGCACAGATTAGTTTGTTAGTTGTTAAAAGTATTAACTGTCGAGCTATTCTAGTAAGATGAACAATGACATCGTACCTTCAAAAGAAGGTTGCATTGAACTTGCGCGCTAGATACTTTATAAATATATCAAAGAGGTCTAGCTTGAAGGTAATTAGTTAATAAGCAGATATTGACGAGTTGAGTCCGAGAGAGGAAAGCTAGAGGTTTTATAAGAATATAATAATCTTAATATGATATTTATTCCAAATGAGCACAAATGATGCCGATTGCCAAACATGAGCTTAGAAATCAGAACTTCTAGTGGTATTGGTAATTAAATGTGATGAAGCAAAAGTAAATCATGGAAAAGTATGGTCATTTAAGAGTTATGCAAGCGACAATCGCACTTTAGCTTATTGAGTGTTGCAAAACTCCATGCAACACCATCAAATTAACTAGGCAAACTGGGAAAGCATCACCAAGACTGAATGGTAGCACCCATAGAATGTTATCCGTAGGTTTTTTCCTATGGTTTAACTGTTTGGCATTTTCTGCGATTAGCATTGATAGATCTACTGGCTAAAGCTGTGAAATGCCTTAGGATGTAATGACTTTGAATCACCCTATCGACAGGATTAGATTCTTTCAGTGACTTCAGATTTATGCACATCAAGTTGTAATTATTGTCAACAGGGCTAATGACAAACTTGATAACAGATTTCTGTCTCCAATCTACCACCGAAAGCTTCATGACCTGGCAATCAGTTGAAGGAGACTCAAATTTCTCAATCGGACATTCCTAACACAGCATTGCATCTAAACTAAGCATCACTCATCAGGGCACGAAAAAGCAACTACTTAGCTTTTCACTTGATGGATGAAGCTGAGGAAGGATTGGCATGGATTTCAGTGGGGACCGCGAACTTTTTGACAGGAGTTTTGGGTGAGAAAGACGGAGAAGAAGAAGATATGGAGAAGAAATTGATTCAGCTGGGAAGGAGAAGCTTGAATAGCAAGGTCGTTTCTCACGTGTGAGAGGCAAGTGATCGAGCGATCAAAGGCCTCCGCACAGGGGGAACTCCATTTTTTCTATTGTGCATCGGCACTTACACGCCTCTGCGACGGCAGAGATGTCTGCACTTGAAACCAAGAAATTAGTACCTAAAGGAAAAATCAAAAGACATGTAAACCATCAAGTTTTGCACTGATATTTTTAGCTAGCATACTTTACTAGCATCTTGCATCAAATTTGATAAATAAAAAATTTATCATCTGAACTTAAAACCTCCCTAAGCTAGTATTATACAGACTTATTTCCAAATTTTAGATGACAGTCCGTCTTCCTTTTTTTTTTATTATTTTTTTTTTTTTTCACATATATCTAGCGCAAAGGTAACATTGCCATGGACCTTTACAATTGTGATTGTGAAGCTATGCATTGGCACGTTTTGGTATCTGAACAGATAACTAGCATCCTGTCATCTAATAAAACCAGTTATGCACTGATTGCATGAAAGCTACTCTTTGCATCTGAGCTAGTTGCATAAACAAAATTGAAGTGAAGCGTGGAAAAAAAATGGATTAGAAAGAAATATACAAAAGAGCATTTAGAATTTACTTACCCGCTGGCCTTCTGAAAGTACAAATGGATGTCAACTTCACATCCGTCACAGAATGCAAGAAATGCCTGGATTTCCATGAGATGAACAAAGGTTAAATAGTATCATGTTCACTGGAAGAAACAAGGAAAAACTTCAACAGAATAGATGTTCCTGGATGTGACTTCAATAACATAACTGCAATTAGGTGGACTCATTTTATGGCAATGGCGATGTGTTTGAAAGTAAAATAATATATCCAAGAGCTTTCAGTTGCCTTTATGACTCAAATGTCTTGATAACTTTGACTCTTTGACAGCAAAAGTCACGTCTAGTCTACCAGCTTGACTCTATGAGTGTACTGCACAAACTCTTCCGCCTGATGTATCCACAACTAAGTGCAGCAAAGAATTGTTCACTGCAACCAAAATCTGAACCATGATATTCTTCTCCATATTCAGTCGGAGAGAGTAAACTGGCGTCTAACTTTGGTAGGATCAATGTAGCTTCGAAACTCAACAGCATTCCCACCAAATTCTCTCGCAACATCAGAAGGTATGGAGCTGAGTTCAGTTGCAATGAGAGTAATTTCCTGAAGGATGACTGAATTTGCAAGCAAGTTCAGATGACAAGACCTCCCTAAAATATTTGCTAGGGCATCGTTTTCTATCCAGAGATAGTTGTTGTACGTCGGGTCAACATTTCAAGCTATCCAGTATGTTTTCTTAATGCCTGCATACATATGGCCAGACTTGGCTTAAACCTACACACGTATGCATTAACAAAAAACTCACGGTTGGTGCAGTGACCTAAACAGGTATCTCTGCATGGCGCAGCTTCTTATCAAATTAATGCAAGTTTGACAGGCGCCAGCCTCAGTTAGAAAACATATTGAATGATACGTAGTTAACATGATTGAGTCAGGGACTCAAAATGGTAAGTGGCCTACAAAATAGAAGTGAAAGTGGTAGACATTGGGATCTAATTTGACATAAACTTCCTACTGTTATTCTGAATCCATCAGCTTTATAAGTCAAATTGATTCCCTGCGAGTTCACACTGCTTTTGCATGATGAGAAAATGGACGGGCTCGTCTCCATGGGCACAAGTGACGCAATGATGCTTATCACAGCAGTTTGCAGTCCTATTCCACAATGAATATGTTATTTTCAAGATTTCATTTCTGCTGATTTTTACATAGAATTGGAGCGTAGTATTTTTAGGAAGAAAAAGGAATCCTCTAATTCTTCCATCTATGCCCCACAAATTTGCAATTTTTAACTGTCAAAACACCATTTCCAATATATTGAACTTAGAGCACTATGCAAACAGCTGAAAGGTCTTTACTGTTGAAGAGCCGCAGAGTCCTTTGAATTTTAGATGCACGTCAGGCAATTGCACACTCAAATAATCAAAATGTTTGCAATAGGTGCTTTAAGGAACAGAACAGACTAACTACACATATTATTTTGTCAGTCACTTACAACTATAAACTAGCAAATATATTAGAAAGATGAGCAATGACACTAAACCTTCAAAAGAGTGCTACATTGAATCTGTGTGCCTTATACTATAAACACATCCAGGAGGTTTGGCTTGAAGGCAATCAAATGCTAGGCAGATCTTGATGTATTAAGTGCATGAAAGGAAAGCTGGAGGTTGAATACGAATATTAGAATCTTAATAAGAGATCTACACGAAAGAAGGTTCAACTTGTGCACAAATTAATATTATTTCTATTCCAATTTCAAATTAGCACAAATAGTGCCAAGTGCCGCACACGAGCTTAGAACTTGGATTTTTTTTATTTGGCAGTCAAATGCGACGAAGCAAAAGGAAGCCATGGAAAAGTTTGTTCATATTAGAGTTCTGCAAGCAAATGCAATCGTGCTTTCATTTATTGAGTGTATCAAAACTCTATAAAACACCATCAAAGTAACTAGACAAACCAAGAAAGCATCATCAAGACAGACAGTAGGACCCAATAGAAGGTTATCCATAGGTTGTTCTTTGTTATGGTTACCCCATTCAACATTTTCTAAGCAATAGCAGTGAATTGCCTTAGTCTTATTGTATAACGATTTTGGATCACCCTATCAATAGTATTAGATGCTTTAAATGACTTATGTATGCACATCAAGTTCTAATCATCGTAGGTTAACGAATTTCTACTTCAAATCCACTGCCACAATTTTCATACACTCGGCAACCGGTTGAAGGACTCAAATTTCACGATTGGACACTGTATAGACCGAAATTGGCCAATGCTTAACAGAGCATAGCATCTAAACTAAGCATCACTCATCAGGGCTCGAATAAGCAACTTCTTAGCTATTTCACTCGATGGATGAAGCTGAGGAATGATCGACATGGATTTCAGTGGCGACCCATGAACTTTTTGACCGGGGTGGTGGTTGAGAGAGAGCGGAGGAAGGAGAAGCTTGGATGGCGAGGTCATTGCCGTCGCGGGAGAGGCAAGTGATGGAGCGAGCGAAGGTCTTCAAGGCGTTGCCGCTGATGGTGGTCTCCATATTTTACTTTATTTTTCCGTTGGCGCGCGTGCTTGGGTTTTGGTATGGTAAAATGAAACGCGCGAAGGAATTAGGCGGTGAATATGAAATCAGACGGAGTGGAATGCATTATGCATGTTTCCGTAATTTATTTTTTGGCCAATCCGATTATTATAGTTGATTTTTTTCTATTTATTAATTTTTTAAGGAGAGCCTTTCTTTTTCCTTTTTTTATGTTCTTGACTTATTTATGCATTTTGATCAAAAGCTTTTGAGTTAGTTGAATCTATCGCTTTTGAGCACAATAATAATCCAATCTTTCTTATCTAAGTCAACCGCAGAATGCTCGGCTCATTTTTTGGTAAATGAAAGAAGCAGACTCACACCATGTCGTGTAAAAATATTTCAATAGATATTTTCATTAATTGATATAACACGTTAACTACCATTTTTTGCCCAAAAGATAAGATTACATCATCTGATGTTTACTGAAGTGAGTATGTTAGCTTTCCGATTTATCATTGGATAGCAGGAAATAATAGCAAATATAAGTATTAATTATAATATATTCATAAAATGTGTAATATGAAAAGTTATATATTCATACAAAAGCTTTTATCATTTATAATATAATTGATTCATGATAGCATCATTTTGGAATTTTATCATAATATAAAGGATTAAAAATACAAAAAAAAAAAAAAAAATCTCAAATTCGATGACTCAAACTCTCAAAACAAACAATGTAATAGAGACATATAGTGACCTTAAATCTATAGAAAGATAAGATATATTCTGATAGGAGAAAATTATCAAAAAAATCCTAAATCTATTGTAATTTTTCCAAATCAATCCTAAACTTTTTTTTTTTTGCAAATTCAGTCCTAAACATTTTGCAATTGTATTATTTCTATTCATCAAGCCAATTTTTGTCAGCTGATGCTAACGTGAATGCTAGCCGGCTAGGTGACGTTGACGTGGCAATTTTTTAAAAAATATTTTACCTTTTTATTAATTTTTCATTCTTTATTCTTTTTTTTTCCTTTTCTTCCTACCTTTCTTCTTCTCTTCCCCCACAAAGGGCCGGTGAGGCTCGTCAATTCTTGCTGGCCACTAGGCGAGGGCTGTGAAACCCGCTGGCCTCACTCAAATTTGGGGAGGCCCGGGGCCTCCGGCGAGGTGGCTTTGCCCAGATCTAGACGAGGCCTAGGGGCTATGGGTAGGGGTGAGCATGGTTTTAGGGTAGTTACCAGAACCTAAGAACTGGATCGGTAGGGACTAGTAGGTTCCAAGTTCCAAAGTACACAAGGCAGGTTTCAGGTTCCAAAAAATGAGGAACCTATTTCAACGGGTTGGTTCCAGGTTCTTAGTTTGAGGAACTTGAAACCTAAAACCCGGAACCTGTAATCTAAAAATTAGAACAAGTTTTAATATTTTTCTTGATCCATGTCTCCATGCAATCTTCCAATATTCCATAATGTTCGATGATGAGTGTATAATCTTAAAGCACTAGTCCGAGTTTCCATTTTATGACTAAGATTTTTACTTTATTAATGTGCATATTTTTCATGTATCTAAATATAAGTTATGATTAATAAATTGTAATCGTTCAAATAATAATATAAGTGGGACCTAGGTAGACCTTGAAACCTATGACAGGATAGATTCCAAGTTTTAGGGTATGCAAGGTAGGTTTCGGGTTCCAAAAAATGAAGAGGTAGGTTCCAAGTTTCAGATGGAACCTGTATGGAACTTGGAACCGTTCACCCCTACTTTTATTTAGTCAAATTCCTTGCCAACAATTCCTTTTCTTTTGTTGATAGTTTTGTTCATTTTGTATTCTCTTTGATGAATGACAAGCTTGTTTATTATTATTACGTTCATTTTCATTTTGTTTAACTAAAAATGAAAAAAAAAAAAAAAAAAGCCTATTGAACCTCGGAACCTGTGACAGGGTAGGTTCCAGGTTCCAAAAACTGAGGAACCTATACTCGATGGTAGGTTTCAGGTTCTAGGCAGAACCTATAAGGAATATGAAACCGCTCACCCCTAACTGTGGGCGAGGATCTAGGCACAAGCAAGGGCTTTGCGGCCCTCACCCAGTGGTCAGAGCCCCGTCAAAGCCTCACCAACTACTGTGGGGAAGAGAAGAAGAAAAGTAGGAAAAAAAGAAAAATAAAAAATTAGTAAAAATTGGAAAAAAATAATAAAAATACTATTAAAAAATTGTTACATTAGTGTTGATCGGATGGCCGGCATCGGCTGGTCCCCACATCAATGCCGGATGGCCGGCTTTCACGTCAATGCCAGCTGATCAAAATTAATTAAATGAATTGAATTGGTACAATTACAAAATGTTTATGACTGAATTGGTTAAAAAAAAGGTTTATGACTGATTTAGAAAAATTGCAATAAGTTTATGACTTTTTTGGTAATTTTCTCACTTTGATAGTAATTGACCTTTTTTTTTTACATGGATTTTTTGTCTCACGAGTGTCTCAACATATCTCTCCCCTTGATAAAACAAGGTACTTTTGTAATATGTGAAGTACTTTCTTTGGCAAGTATTAGCAAATTCTGCTTTAAAGAAATTTTAATTTTAGAAAATAGTTTGCTAGATAGACTGAAGGAAACAGTACTTCTCATCAAACCACTTTTTGCATTTC
Organism: Eucalyptus marginata; assembly: GCA_014182565.1. Lineage (NCBI taxonomy): Eukaryota > Viridiplantae > Streptophyta > Magnoliopsida > Myrtales > Myrtaceae > Eucalyptus > Eucalyptus marginata. Next base: position 50,037,511 of record CM024592.1, on the reverse strand, counting down.
AATAGGGTCGACACCAGACCTTCCAAAATTAAGATTTAAGAAATTAATCCAAATTGAAAATAGTAAACCCATTTCCTTTCTTGAAGATAAGCTTTCAGCCCAAGCCATTTTTTACTTTAGCATACATTTGATCGAAGATCCAGCAAATTATTACGACGAAACTCCTTTTCAATTCAGGATACTAGGATTACTTTGTAAAATATGAGTTACACTGATGTGATAATTTATAAGTAATATAAATATATCTCTCTTATTAAAAAAAAAATTGAAGCCACCCAAAAAAGTGGTAACCCTAGGTCCAAATTTTGTCCCATCTCACAGATTAATTTTTCCGGACAATTTTGACCACAGTATATATAAGCATGGCATGTGCAAGCAATTTGAGCTCTATGCTATGCTCCATATCTAGAATATAAAATCAACAAACTGCTTATTATATGGCAATCTTTCGCAAAAGCCGAAATTATTAGAAGTGTCCAAGGCTCATGTATTAAGTACATTTTATCAAGTATTCCAAAAATGAAATTGTGACATCCTGAAATTCGAGTCCTCTGAGGGATGAATGAATGTGAATTTCGTCAATGCATTGTTGGTTGATCTCACTCGGAATTGATCACTCTTGAGATACTGACCTTGAGGGGAAAGGCTAATGAGGACGAACTCGTGACTAAAGGACTCGGACTCGACTGGGAAAACGACTTGACCGTGAGACTTGCGTGAGGATGATCCCGTAGATAGGCGAGCCGATTCTACGGACGACTAGAAGTCGATTCGCGGACAGAACATAATGGAACAACGGGTGATTCCGTTTACCGTTATCGAACCCGCGAACGACCCTATGTCGATCCTTAGTGATCGTGTACTTTGAAATAAGAATCTATCCTCCGTAATTTCATGCAGTCAAGGACGTCCATGCGTCGAGATGTCTTGAACGTGGTTTGGCACGAGTCGGTTACGCGTGAATCCTTTGAGCCGCCCGTCGCCGAGTTATAACCAAAATGGCATTAGGGCGAAATTGACATGGCAAGAGAACTTAGGGCCTGGACTTCGAATTATCGGGAATGTCCTGGACGGACTTTGGATGAGGCTACTTCGGACGATCGACGAGCCGGTTAAGCCGAGCAATTGGAAAAAGGGATTTTCGGACCGAGGAAGCAAGCCCGTGAGGACGTGGGCCGGGCCGGGTCGGTGTGGGCCTTAGGCCCAAGTTGGGACAGCCACCAAATGGGCCTAAGTCAAGCAAATGAGCCCATTGGGCCAAACCAACTATTCATCTTCTAAGCCCATGGGTCAAGCCTTAACCATTTCAAAGCCCAATAAATTCCCAAGCCCACTCCTATTCATGGCCAAGCCCAATCCTTAGGCCCATCCACCAATTTCAGCCCAAGGTTAGATTGGTAATTTGTGCAAGGTGGAAATGACCAAATTGCCCCCAAAAGCAAAGGGATAAGGGCAAAAGAAGAGAGATGATGATGTCATGCATGGGGAATTGAAGTGGCCATTTAATGGCTTTAATGAGGAGTGCAACAGCTCTCCCATCACCCTCTCTCTCCCTCATTCGGTCCCCATCTCGAACGGAGCCTTCTCTCTCCTCGTTTTCCCTCTTCCAGTTTCTGCTCCAGCTGACCCTTCGGTGAAGAATCGAGTCAAAAGTGGTCTTCCCGGTTGAATCAGAGAACGAGCCACCTATCACCGTGACCGGGAGAGACAGACCGTTCCAACAAGCCTGATTTCGTCCCGAACAGAGCCGCCGTCCGTCCTGTACGGCCGTCGCAAGCCGCCTGTCGCCGGTCCGTCGGTCCGCCTGCAGCCTGGACTGTTTCGACTTTGCAGCTCGTTTTCTTCCATTCCAGCCATTCCTCCGCCCATCCTAACCTCCAGCAAGACCCCCAAGACCCCTGGGAGCCTCCGGTTGTCGACCAACCCCCTCGCCGGAGCTCCGGCCAAGCCGTTCAACTCAGTTTCTCCTCCGGCAGGGCTGTTTTTCAGTGTTTTCAGTGGGAGTCCGAGCTGTGGTTGCTGTGTTGAGCTTGGGACCGCCTTGGATCGTCGTGGTAGAGGTTCCGGTGCGTAGCCACCGTTGTCGCCGCCGCGTCGGTGTCTCCGGCCCGCTTAACGGGTGAGTTTAGCTCCTAATCCTTCGATTAGTGCCTAAACTTGCTTAGGGTTGGTTTAGTTAGATTTAATTCTAGTTTATGTGATTTAATTAAGTTGTATTAGCCCTAAGATAGGTGGTTAGATGGATGGATTAGATTAGTTTAGCTTAATCTTGCTTTATTTTGCTTAATTGTGCTTATGTGTTTAATTGAGCTTGTTTTGCTTAATTAATTGTTTGATTGTTTTAATTAATGATTTTAATGATTTCTGAGTTTAATTTATCATTTATTAAATTCTGGAAATTTATTGTTCACTTGAAACTATTCACGATTTACTGTTCACGAGGCACTGTTCACGAATTATGTTCACGAAACACTGTTCGCTAGTTACTGTTCACAAAACACTGTTCACCCGAGAACGAAAAGTGTCTAATTTTATGTGGGTTTAATCCTATGAAGTGATTGGATGTGTTATTGCATAAACATCTGCATGAATTGAATGATGATTTGTGCAATTGTGTGGTGATTGGAAAAATTGGATTTTATTTAGAAAATCCCGGTGTCGGGTTTGGACACCGAAAATGGATTTTAAGTATTATATCAAACAGTGGGGTTTGAAAAAGGAAAGTATCAGTTTTCTGGTTCGAATTGACGTGTACCCACGCACGACTACTTTCGCGGATGTTTTTAATATGAAGAAAAGAGGCCGGGATTACTATTTTAATCGAGGCATTTGAGTGAAATGCAAAGTATCCTGGGCCGATAATGAATTGTCGTGTGTTGGCTAATGAGGAACCGTCCTGAGCTGTTGAGCTAGACGTGCCCCTATATGGGATGCCCGCGCAATGGATGCCGGTCGCAGTAGAGGCTGGGCCGACTGGACCGATGCTCCTTCGGGAATGCTGTCGACGTAGTGACGAAGCCGTGCTCCAAGGGGGGAGACGATGCTCCTTCGGGAATGCCGTCGACGTAGTGACGAAGCCGTGCTCCACGGGGGGGAGACGATGCCTGGCTAAACGCCAGTAGATAGCCGAACTGCGAGTAAGCTATGCCCATGTGTGGCAGTAATTAACAATTGGAATGCATGCTGAGTGTTATTGATGCGCCGGATTATGAGACGAAATTGTGTGGCACGGAATGGGATGTGTCATAACGATTTGGTCTTATAATCGGACCCCCCGTGATTGACCGAGATGAGTAAGGCGTTTCAATTGTTGTATGCATTGAGTATATGCATTGTGTTTATGAACTGTGATAATGTGCAAGAATGCATGAGAATCATGGCATCTATGATTTCAGTCATGCAGGAGTTAAGCACATTGTTTATGGCATGCACGCATGAATCGATAACGTGCAGGGTGTGGCAATGGCTAGGTGAGATCGCTTGTGATGCGACTCGTATGTGATTGATGAAATGTATCATCTAATGGCCATGTGCATTGCGTGTATCGTGCTGAATTATAACGTGCGGGGTATGGCATACCGGGTAAGGTTGTATGCGAATCGACCGTTGGTTGTTGCTTGTGGTGGGGTTGTTCTGGATAGATACCCTGAGTTGAGTTGGTGTACTAACCGGGGCTTAGGGGTGGAACTCACTGAGATTTATATCTCACTGGTTATTGAATAACCATTTTCAGGTCCCTAGAGTGAAGAGCCAGGAGCTTGAAGCGGAAGGGTCAGGAGCATAGGTGGCCCAGTAGTTTTTTATGACATAGACCTTCTGTATAAGCTTGAAGTGTTTATAAACGTGTATTTGCTTGGAAATTTTTGTCTTGTTTTTCTATCCCATGTTTGTTGAGCTCAAGGGATTAGTAATTCGCTTCCGCATGTGCATTTAAAATGAATGGGTCGGCGATGAGTGCCTGGGAACGTCGCATAGCTGATCGACCACGGTGGGATGTGCGTGCGCTCGGGGTTCGGGGTGTGACAGAAATACATTTTCATACTTGCCTTGTATGTAAACCGGACGTTGCCCGTGATGCATGGGATGTCAGAATTGGAATTCTTTAAGTACATCAGAAGACAATGTTTTTTCCAATATCTAAAGTCATCAAGATACGGGTCTAAAATGAACATCACACACATTTCATTATACTACTAACTACATATACTCACATGAACATGTCAAGAACTGTAGCATTTAAATTCAAAAAGAATTTTAATGCTTGGTATGATAACCATACTTCCTGCTGTGTCTGCATTATAGCAGGGACGGAGCTAGTCTGTTTTCAGAATAAGTGGATTAATATAATAATGTTAATCGATTGGGATTTTATTAATTATATTTTATTATTTTCAGCTAGGATAAGTGAATGAAATTGTGACAAATTGGGTCAAATTCTAAGCATAATTTAAACGCAAGATCCAAATATGCAAAATATAATATGAGTTATCGTGGTTCAAGGATAGCATAGATAGATCAATGGTGCGGTCAAAGGTCAAATAACAAGAAAAATAGACTAAAATTGCTTGCTAGTAAAAATGACAACTAAGCAAGAAAAGGAAGAACTTGTCCGCACTGATGATTCCGAGGCACTTGCAATCGTGTAATCACCTACTGATCCACGATTAATTAGGTAAAACGAAGATTCATCTTTCGATAAAAAGGTCTACTGCAAGTCTTATCATTTATGAGGAGGAAAAGTTACTTAGTTTTTCAAATGAAAGTCACTACTAATATAAGAATTTCTCTTAACAGGAGAAAGAGCGACAAAACTTAGGGAAAAAAACGTAGTTTCTCTAATCAAAAGAAAGCGAGAGAGTGAGTGTGCACTCGCGCCTTTTTCATGCATATGATAGAATTTTTCCACCCCATAACTTCTTGGCAATTTTAATGACTGTTCGATTCCACCGTTTTGCAACAACTCCAGGGAGATAGTCCACCTCTCCTTAGGAAGAGAATTAAACAAATAGATCAAGAGATTTACACAAAAACTTGATGGCAGAATTATCCAAAAATTCATAAGCTTATTATACAACGACTAATTCATTTTAAACCTTTTGACAATTTTTCAATATAACCCATCTATCCAATTTTAGCTAGACACGTCATATTGCTAGACGTGCCACATAGGAAGTCAAGGGCTAACTAATCTATCATGTCGATGATGTTGGGCAAAATTGACTTGATGAACTATATTGAAAATTCGTCAAAAGATTTAGGACTAAATCAATCAAATTGAAATTTTATAATCAAATTAACTGTCGTATAATAGGTTTAGTATTTTTTGAACGAGTTTATACAGAATTTGCCGTTGGTGACGCAAGAGAATTGAACATATAGTTCAAGAGGATTAAACATAGAATTGCCATTTGTTCAAAGAGGAGTAGACAAATAATTGTCTTTTTTCCAAGTGGACCAAGGGATGAAGTCTCCCCCCTCTTAAACAAATAGTTTTTCCAGCCGCCATTGCGGCCACAAAAAGTATCAGTTTAATTCTCTTCCCGAGGAGTGGGGCAGGAAAAACTATTTGTTTAACTCTTTTTCTAAAGAGAGGGGATCTTTCTCCGAAGAGGGGAACTTCGGTCTCCCATGGGTCTATAAATATGTTTTGCCCAACTTGCAGCCTCACGGCAAATTTTCCTTCAGACGAGGAAGGAAGAGAGTAATCACTCAAAACTCTGGAGGTCCATGGCAAACAACAATCCAACCAATCATGGTAGTCAGAGGTAAGCATCGACGGCGAACTGCAACATCTCTTCACTTATGTAGTCCAGCCTCCTTCAATAAGTTGGAGGAGGATTGCGAGTAAAATTATGCAATCTTGAAATCCTTTCCTAAAAAAGAACTTCTTATATTCGATCGTTTGCCCTATTTGTGTTCCGTCACTAAACAATCTATATTCTACATAGATTAGGTGAACTCATCTGTTTCAATGTTGCATTTGGAAACCATCGCCTAGTTTTTCTCTACTTTCTGAATTGATCCATGTGTTTGTTCTTGATCCTCAACGTTTGAGCTTTTGTGAGAGACTGGTTGTCTAATAAGTAATTTGCTGATTTTTAATTCTAAGAAATGGAGCAGAGCACATGGCTCAAATTGTTGCAGAATATAACCAGCAACTCGATTCCCTAATGGAGGCCTTGCTTCAACTCATTCGGGATAGGCATAACTCTACAGGTCTAGTCAACATTACTAGTGCACCTATCATTATGTTTATATGTGGGGCGTTGAAGATCATGCGGCAGAAATTACTCTCTGAGATGGGAAGGCAAGATATGGACGCAAGGTTTCAACTTGCTTATGCTCTGATTGCTCTTGTTCTCGGATCTATAGCATGCAGTCTGTTGATGTACATTCTACTTGAAGAAATACCCTGGCTGATTGACATTCCTTGGGTCCTACTATTAGTAATCATGTTCACATTCATCGTGAATTATTAATTAAAGAAAGGTGATGGTTTTCAACTTTCTAATGTGATGATGTGTACTTTATATGAGTTTGGTTTGCTTTGTAACCTTCCAATGCTGGCTTGGACGTGAACTTCATGGTGTACTATTACGTTGAACACCTTTTACATCACACAGCAGAATAAATTATGACAATGATGATTACAATCCTTTTGAGTGCAATTCGGAATTGAGAAATGATGAAATTGGAGAAATAGGGCAATCTATTTTATTTTATTTTTTTGGGCCACAGAGAAAATAATTCAGAACATATCTTCATTCACTATTCTTTTGTTTTGGATGTACATATTGTGAGTTTGATATAATTTATATCTCGTTCCTCATTTACAAACTTAGCAACCTCTATGCAACAAAATTTAAGCTAAAATAATTAACTGGATAGCTCACAAGTTCTAAGGAGAGCAAGATGGAAGAGTCCAAGCTTGATTCATCACTTGCCCGCCTACCCATAAGATAACTAGCCCGACTATCAAAGCTCCATTTTGAGCACAGTCAATATGTTCTTTATACTGGTTTACCAAAATTACTTGGCACTTCCATTCATACATTACTCGGTTACGTCACAAGGTACTCATGCCAAGTGCATGGCTGAAAATTGACCGCCATGTGTGCATATTATGTATTTTACTACATGTGCAAGTTTCTCTGCACGTGGATCATCCTTGATAAATTCTTCTATTATGAGAACTACCATATATATATTATCAAATGAGAACTACCATATTGATTTGGCACTTACTCAGTAATTTCTATTTGCATTCGGAAGAAAATATCTGAAATCAGGATTTTGAAGTCGAGTTAAGGACTAAGTCTATTGTAAAGTTCGAGGACCAAACTTAAATATTGACAATAATATAAGGACCATTTTGTAATATCATTTGAATAATTATTTTTCATTCCACGTTAGTGCAACTTGTGTACCTCTGGCACTTAGTTAGCATATGCCGTTGAAATTTGGAAAAAGATAATCACAGATTACTTTATGAACCCAATCTATTGCATGATAACGTATTACAACAAAAATTGAATAGTGGCAATAGTATAGAGATCATTTTTGTGATTTTTCCCTGTTATGTTTACCCATACTTTTATGTTTTCTTTTGTCAAAGAAAATTATTCATTTTTTATTCTGATATAATACATTAGTTTATTAACTAGTAGCAATATCAAGTCATGCAATTAGTTTTTTATTTCTATTGAAAGGAAAAACTAAAGGAAGAAACGGTAATGCCCAGGATACTGAGATTACTTTGTAAAATTTGAGTTACATCACTAAACTTTAATTGAATATTTAAATAAATCTTGCTAATTATTACTAAAAAAACCATCCACGTAAGAAAAAGAAGTCGAAACCCCACTTCCAAATCTTGTCTTCCCGTCTCAAAGATTAATTTTTGCCGAATGATGTTGACCATGATGTACATAAGAATGACGGGTGCTTCGGCAGTGTTGGTTGAACCGCTACGGGTTTCCATGTCCCTTATGTTTCCAAGCAAGGACTCCTCCATGAAATAAAGATGCCGGTCATACGTTTTAGCAATTTGAGCTCCATGCTTTGCTCCATACGTAGAATTAAAATCAATAAGCTAATTGTTCTACAGCAGTCTTTTGCAAAGCTCGAGTTATTACAAAAGGTGTTCACGCCTCGTGTATTAAGCACATTTCTCAAGTACTTTAAAAAACAAAGTATGTCTTAATACGTCTCTCGTATGTCAAACGGGCCTTGCACATGAAATATGAGATGTAAGGATTACAACTTTTTAAGTAGTATTAAAAACAATTTTTCTAATAGTCAAGGTTATCAAGATACGAGTCTAAAGTGAACATCTTGTATATTTCTTAATTATACTAACTGCATATACTCACATGAAAACATCCAAAACTGCAAGTTTAAATAAAAGATGATATTCAATGCGTGGTATAAACCTATGCTTCTTGAGTAAATCGTAGCTAATGAGTCTATGCATAATTGCAGGAGCATAACTTATACGTGAATTGCATGTGGGAACGGAGCTGGCGTGTTTTCAGAATGGGCATATCACTATAATAATGTTAATTGATCGGGATTTAATTTATTCTATTTTATTATTTTCAGTTATCAAAAGTGAACGGAATGTGACAAACTGCGTCAAATTTTAAAGCACGATTCAAATGCAAGACCCAAAAATGCAAAACATAATATGAATTATCGTGGGTTAAGGATAATAAGAATAAATTTTGGGTACGTCCAATGTCAAATAACAAAAAATAAAAAATAAAAAAACGAAAATTTCTTACAAAAATACACAATAACTAAGTAGGAAAAAAAAAAACAAAAATACACCATGGCTAACGGGGTTAGAATGGTTTTTCATATTTAAACCTTAAAAGCTCACTCCATGGACCTCAAAGATGTAGTTTGAAATCGGAGGTCCATATAGGTGGAGCGATTTTTCATAAGGTCATATAGGTCCGAGGTCCGTATGGTCATATGGCCTTCAACTCTTTCACTCTGGTCTTACATATGAAACCATATGGTCATGATACAGTTTCGCCATGACCTGATTTTCCACCATGGCAAAAGTTGAGACAAAACTCTGCTTTTCCAACTTTCTGCTTTTCCGTTTAGCTGATCGCATGTCTTGCTGATCTCAGCGAGTGGAAAAGCACAAAGGATCTCAGCGAAATGGAAAAGCAGAAAGTTGGAAAAGCAGAGACGTGTTGTCTCAACTTTTGCCATGGTGGAAAAGCAGGTACGGCGAAACTATATGATGACCATCTGGAGTGAGTTTTTTTATATATAAGTAAACAAAACCACACCATGGCCAGAATGTCGCCAAGGTCCGTGACAGCCACATCCTGTTTTCATTTTCAGGCAAGAGACTTAGCAAGGCAGAGTCGGAAGGTAAATAGCCAACAACAACAATCCAGCTCAAAACGGTGGTCCAAGGTAAGTTTCAGCGACCTTAAATATATATAAAAAACCACTGTAGCCCAGCCGTCAGTGAGTTGGGAGAATTGCAAGTAAAATCATGCCACAACCTTGATGTCCTTTCTTGTTCCTAAATTTGATAATGTCCACCGTGCACATGCCATTACGTGAATGTTGTTTTATCAGGGGGGAAAAAACTCCGCACTAGGCGAAGTTGTGGACATATTCTAAAATTATATTGTGTCTTTCACTTGCCTGTATGTCTCCTCGCCTTTTTTAGAGAGCATATTGGGTTGTACTCACGGCAGAGTATATTTAGTGGGCGTAAATCTGGTGAAAAGTGAGATTGTTTCTTGTAGTCATTGACATTTTTTTGTGCGAATTGGTCAATTTTCCTGATTTTCATTTTTCTAATTGAATAGAGTTGGATTAGTAATAGGGAATAATCCCTCTCAAGTGTGAATACCATTATAAAAACAAGAGTAATGCCATAATAAAATGTCTTTTTTTTTTTTTTAAGATCGTAAAGTTGGAAAGAATGGTGAAACTTCTCTTGAAGTTAGTGGGCGTGAAAATCATATTAAGAACAAAATAATAATTGAAAGTCTTATTTGCTTTTCCTCCAAAGAAAAGACGACCTACAATTAGCTTTCCTCTGTTTCTACCTAGTAAGCATGGTTTTCTTTTTTTTTGGTCAAAGGTAAGCATGGGTTTACCTGGTAGTTTTCTGCGTGTTTTGTTTTGTGAACAAGTATTGGTCGAGTGGATTGGGAAACATTTCTAGGTGTCAAGGAGATACGCCCTAGTAGGAGAGCCGACGCTGATTAGATCACCACATTAGTTATTCCAGCCAAAATTGATTAGATGAACTATATTGGAAAATTGTCAAAATATTTAAAACTAAATTAACCAAATTGAAAAGTTTATGACTAAATCGACCGTCATACAATAGATTTAGTATTTTTTTAGATGATTTTTCAGAGAATTTGCATTTGGTGATGACAAGAGAATTAATCATATGGTTCGAGAGGAATCAACATAGATAGTCATTTGTTCAAGAGGACAAAACAAATGACTGCGTCTGGTTCTCCAACATTTAATGATGACAAGAGAACTAAACAAGTAGTTCAAGAGGAGTAAACAAATAATTGTCTTTTGTCCAATTGGTCCGAAGGATGGGACGAGTACTTCTCTCTCCTACCCAAGGAGAGGGAGGACTCTCTTCTGAAGAGAGGACCTCCCATGGGTCTATAAATATGTTTGCTCAACTTGCAGCCTCGCGGCAAGTTTTACTTCGGACAAGGAAGGAAGAGAGTAATCACTGTAGTCGAAGGTAAGCATCAACCCTGTACTCCAGCCTCCGATTACTTGGAGAGCTGCGGGTAAAATCATGCAGTCTTGATTTCCTTTCCTGAAAAGGAACTTCCTATCTTCAATCATTTCCCATGTGTGTGTTCCATTACTCGAATGTTGTTTTGCCTACTCTGCATAGATATGGTGAACTCGTCCGTTTCAATGTTGCATTTAGAAATCATCGCCCCGTTTTTGTTTACTTCATTAGTTGATTAATGTGTTTACTTTTTATCCTCATTTTTTGAGCTTTTGTGCTAGACTGGTTGTCTAACAAGTAATTTGCTTATTTTAATTTCAAGAAATGGAGTAGAGCACGTGGCTCAAATTGCTACAGAATATAATCAACAACTTGATTCTCTGGCGGATGCCTTGCTTCGACTCATCAAGGATTGGCATGGCTACTCAGGTTTAGCCAACGTTACTGGTGCACCTATCATTATGCTTATTTGTGCAGCGGTCAAGATTGTTTGGCAGAAATTACTCTCTAAGATGGGAAGGCGGGATATGGCACACAGTTCCAACTTGTGTACGATCTAATTGTTGTAGCTCTCGAATGTGTTGCGTGCAGTTTATTGATGTACATTCTACTTGATGAAATACCTTGGTTGATTGACTTTCCCTGGGTCCTACTATTACTAATCCTATTCGCAGTCATCATGAATCAACGGATTGTTTAGTGAACGGTGATAGTTTCCGATTTTCTAATATGGTGATGTGTATTTTATATGAATTTGGTTTTGCTTTGTAACCTTCCAACGTTGGCTTGAACATGAACTTCATGGTGTATTATTATCTTGAAAATGGTGATAGTTTCCAATCTGATATGGTGGTGTGTATTTTATATGAATTTGAATTTTCTTTTAACCTTCCAACGCTAGCTTGGACATGAACTTCAAGTGCATTGTTATCTTGAACACATTTTACATCACAAAATAGAATAAATTATGATGATGATTACAATCCTTCTTGGTGCAATTCGAAATTGAGAAATGATGAAATAAGGCAATTATTTTTTCGGGCTAGATAGGAAATAATTTAGAGTATATTAGAAAGAATCACATTATCCTCATTCACTATTCTTACATTTTTACTTAGCAATTTATATGCAACAAAATTTAAGCTAAATCGGCTAATTGGTAACTCACAAGTTCTAAGTAGAGCAGGATGGACAGGTAGAAGCTTGATTCATCACCTCTGATAAGATAATTAACCTAATTATCAAAGCTTCGATTTGATTACTACATTATGTTTTTTAATACTTGTTTACCAAAATTACTTGGTAATTTCATTCATACATTACTTGATGACGTCACAAGGTACTCATGCCTAGTGCTAAGTAGCACCGACACCGACACGCGACACGCGACACGACATAACATGACACGCCGACACATCTTTCTAAAAAAATAGAGAATTCCGACACGTTGGGATACGTTGTATATTAAATATATATTTTTATATATACATAATAAATTGTCATTTTTATGATTATTTCAATCAAATTAATTTGAATCAAATAAATAAATAAATAAACCTAGAATGAATATGCACTAAAAACATTAATTCGCCATTTATTAATATCATTCATTGTTTTAATTTGACAAATTCAACTCAATTTCAATAATTCATAAAACTTGGAGAAAAAATAAACAATCCATATTATGGACTTGTATATTAGATATGTTGGAAGAGGAGAAAAAAAACTTAAGGGCTGAATTGTGTATCATAGGAAGTGAGAGTTAGAAGAGAAGAGAATATTAGGTTTTAATTCTTTCTCCATTTATTATTTTTATTATTGTGTTTTATTTTTTCACACACACACACACACACACACACACACACACACACACATATTGACCTCTCATTTATCGAATTTTTAAAATTGACCTCAATATCGGAATCACGTGTAGAAAACTCGTATGTCAGAATTCCGACTTGAGTGTCGGAGAGTGTCGAGAAAATTGACTAGGTGTCGGATTTTTTGACACGTGTTGACCGAGTGTTGGAGAGTGTCCGAGAGTGTCGGAGAATGTTGGACACGTGTCGAAGTGTCTGACACGATACGAAAGCTCTTTGAAAATGTCGGTGCTTCGTAGGCCTAGTGCATGACTGAAAATTGATAACCATGTGTCCAAAACTACATCAAACGAACCAAGCCAATGCTATTTAGGTTCTTAAATCCACGCAGAAAGTAGCCTTTTTCCCTACTATAAATACAATAGATGCATACTCGTGGAAAAAAAACAAATGTAAGGTGAGTTTTAAATATAAATTATATTTAAATGACTGTAAAATTTAAATTCAATTTTAGCTTTTAAAAAATGGGCCTCATTGTTCTCAATGGTCCAATGCAACAGGGTATATGGGGCTGAACCAGCCCGCCACATCGAGGATCGGATCTCTTTAAGGTCATAGACTAATGCGAGCTTAGAGGACTGTCTCATTTATAATATAATTAAAGTAAACTCAAAATAAACATTATCCACAAATTCGATTATCATACAGAGTCAATTTTTATACATATTTCTCCGCAAATTGCCGATACATAGTGTCTGTTCTCATACCGTATAATATTTGATCCTTTTTGGAAGACGTAGAAAGTCTTTTCTCTTCGGGACTGGCCAAGCATCAAATGTTGAGGTTGACACTTTTAGAATGCGTTTAGTAACCATTCTATTCTCGGGGAATAATTTCGGCTAAAAAATAATTCTTTTCTTATTCTGTTCCTGGAAATAATTTCTAAGCATTTGAATACGTTTGCTAACTATCCAAAAATTTTATTTCTCAAATAGAAATGCATTTAGTAGGATTCTTAAATTATTTTTTGTTTCTTTTAATTTGTAATACTTTTATTATATTTTTCTTTTCTTTTTATTCTTTCCTTTTCATTTTCTCTTCTTCTTCCTCCTTGGTGGCTGGTTGCCAACTAAGGCGGTGGCTAGCGATTGGCCAAGTGAGGTCCGGCGAGCTCGCTGAAGGCGAGCCTAGCCACTTGCGAGCCTCGGCCTCGCTACATCTAGGCGAGCTTGGCCTCGCTAGTTGACACAAGGCTAAGCCTCGCCGCCAAGGCGAGGCCGAGGCTCATGGTGGCCAAGTGAGCTGCCGACGAGCTCGCTAGACCTTGCCCGGTTAGCGGCGATAGTGGCAGCGAGCCGTCGACGATGGCCGTGACCGGTTGGGAGGAAGAAGAAGACAGAATGAGAAAAGAAGAAAAGAGAAAAAAAAAAAAAGGTGAGCTTGATTTAGGAATTGTTCACAGGAATAAAGAAGTAATTTATTTTATTTTTTGATATTCCAAAACTATTCCTGAGAATAAAAATTTGCCAAATATATTTCTATTCATTTTTTTCCACGAAACAAAGGAATAAAATCAGTTACTAGTGGGCAAGTTAACAAATAGACCCTTAGTCGATGGCAATTTGCCCCAAGCTTTATTGTTTGTCTTTAATATTACAGCAATGAGTAAAAAGGGAAAACGAGGACCTCCGGAGACAGCCCCATCCTCACTCTCAATTTCAGGCAAGAAAGGAAGAGACTCGGCGAGGCAAAGTCGGAAGGCTAATGGCGAACAACAATCCAGCTGATCACAGTGATGGTCAGCGATAAGCCTCGGCGACCTCAGACATATCTTGACCACTGTATTCCGGCCTCCGTCAGTAAGCTGTAGGATTGGAGTAAAATTGTGTCGATGTCTTGATTTCCTTTCCCGTTCCTATCTCTGATCATGTCCAATGTGGTTTTGTGCCTCTGGGTGGTTTTGTTTTGTGAACACATGATGTTAGAGCGGTTTGGGAATGATTTGTAGGGGTTAAAGAGGTATATTCTAGTACTCTGATGTTGCATTTTGTCCTAAAGAAGAGTTTTTGTTAGCTTGCTTAGCCGTGGGTCAATGGATGGTTCACACTTCTGCAGTGCAAACCATGGCTCGACTCTTGCAATGCATTGGCTTTTTATCTATGATTTGCGCTAGAAGCTTGGCTTTAAACCGTGCAGAATCTCTTGATGTTCATTTATATGATGAAGGAGCTCATAACTTGAGGTTTTGCACAAGACCATCGTCTAACAGGTAGTTCGCTCATTTTTTATTCCAAGATATGGAGCAGAGCATGGAGCTCAGATTGCTGCAATGTATATCCAACATCTAGATTCCCTAGAGGAGTCCTTGCTTCAAGCCATCAGGAACATGTATAGATATACAGGTCCAGCCAACAATACCAGTGCACCCATCATGCTTATCTATACAGTGGTCAAAATTGTCCGGCAGAAATTAATCTTCAAGATGGAAAGGCAAGATATCAACCCAAGGCTCCAACTTGCGTATGCTCTCATGGCCATTGCTCTTGGATGCGTCTCATGCAGTCTGCTGATGTGGATTATGCTTGGTGACATGCCCTAGCTAATTTTCATTCCTTGCATCCTAATGCTGATGATGCCATCCGCATTCAGAGTTGTGGATTAATAAGAGAATGGTGACTGTTTCTGATTTTTCTAATGGTGTGGTTTGCTATTTGTGAAGTTGGTTTTGACGTGCGTCTAGCCCATGCTGGCTCGGACATGAACCTTGTGTCATGTTTATTGGCGATATTGGCGAGATTTGCTCTCCTATTCAAGGAAAGGACATATTGTGGGCAAATCTCTGTATTGATAGTTTTCCTATTTTTGAAATTTCCCTTTTTTGTTGTGGTGAACCTTGTGTACAAATTGCAGAAGAATGTTATGACAAAAATAAGAGAGTCGAGAGTTTTGTCTGAGGACGTAGGCACATTGCTGAATCTCGTAATCCTTGTGTTCTTTTTTGATTGCCTTACTAAAATTCAACATGGTATCAGAGCAGGTTTGATTCAACCTGTGATTTTTTTTTGGTTTGTTTTTTGCACATCTAATTGTCTTGATCTGCTTATGTTTGAGACCGTTCCTGTTCTATGACAATCTGCATTCTTCGGTCAATGCTTGTTCCTTTTTTTGTTGATATCATATCCTTGTTATTACTAGCAACGCGTCATGGATGGGTCAAAGAAGTCAGGAGATGCATCCAACACAACAAAGGTGCATGAGACAAACAACCAGCGGTTGACTTCGTTGTTGCTAAACGAAAGAAATTACCTTCCTTGGTCACAAGCTGTAACTGTTGCTCTCGGGGGTAGATCAAAGTTTGGTCACATCAATGGGAAGATTAGAGCCCCTCCCGCGACAGATCCCAGATTTGATGAATGGCAAGCGAATGACCACGGTGTGATGTCTTGGATATTCGATTCCATGGAACCAGAGATCTACGAGATATTTGCATATTCAGAGTCAGCCAAGGCATTGTGGGATTCGATAAACGAGATGTATGGTCAAGCCAGGAATGCATCTCGGATCTTTGAACTGCAACAAGGACTTGCTTCTTCTAAGCAAGGCGCAACACAATTTTTCACTGAACACTTGGGAAAAATGAAGAAGCAATGGGATGAGCTTCGTCAGTATAGACTCGCTACCCAGAATGTGATGGATTATGTCAATCGAGAAGAGTAAGATAAAATCTTTCAATTGTTAGCAAGCATCATGCCTGAATTTGAGGACATCAAACGTCAAATTCTTATGAGTCCTGCATTGCCCACTTTCAATGAAGTTTGTGCCATAATCCAAAGTGAGGAAACAAGGAGACGCGTCATGCCTTCAGTTCCAATTACATCAAGAGAGCTTGGTGAACAATCGGCCCACAGTGCTATCAACACGAAGCAAGGAGACTACACTGCTCGATTTGCCAAAGGAAAATTTAAGAAACCAGCACGGTTCCATTGTGACCATTGCAATCGCGATGGCCATTCCAAAGAGAGGTGTTGGGTTCTTCATCTGCATCTGCGTCTTTCCAAAGACAGGGGTTCGGAAGCTAAGGTGGCAATCCAAGAAAATCCAAACGATTTTCAATCCAAGTTGGAGGCTTTGTCTCAACAAGTTCAGTAATTACTTCAGACACATGGCAATGGAACGAATGCTTCTAGCACCAAAACCGGAAATTTGGCTATGACGTCTAGTAATGTCCATGCTTACTTAGCTTTATCCAAAACTCAATTTATTGTTGACTCAGGGACTACAGACCACATGTGTAGTTCTCCAAACTTGCTATCCAATATTACTTCAGGTGTGTCATATCCACCTATTACTATTGCTAATGGTGGGCAAGTTCCAACTAGTGGTGTTGGACAAATTAATTTCTTTTCAAATAATTCTAAAGCATTATTGGTACCTGAATTATCCTCAAATTTAATGTCGGTTAGCAAATATACTAATCAGTGGAATTGCAATGTTATTTTTACTCCTCAAAAGGTGCCTTTTCAAGATCGAACCACTAGGAGGATGATTGGTGAAGGGCGGTTGCAGAATGGGCTGTATATGGTGGACCTCAACAACGAAGCGTTGATGGCACAAAGGAAGACTGTTGACACTTCCTGGTTATGGCATTGGCATCTGGGTCATCCCTCTGATCGGGTGTTACATACTCTTGATATGACTTTAAGTTATGATTCCAATTGCTGTGATCCTTGTCATTATGCTAAGCAGCATATGTTACCTTTTCCACATAGTACACATAAATCAAAACAGTTTTTTGATTTAGTTCACTCGGATGTTTGGGGAACTTCTCATATTGACTCTAAGGAGGGGTTCAAGTATTTTGTTACATTTACTGATGATAAATCTCGAGCTACATGGCTTTATCTGCTTAAATCCAAGAGTGAAGTTATGACTGTGTTTCAAGATTTTTGCAATATGGTGAAAAATCAATTTAACACTATGGTGAAGATTCTTCGTATAGACAATGGAATTGAATATACCAATCAGGCTTTTCAAGTGTTCCTGCGTAGCTTGGGAGTCATTCATTAGACCTTTTGCATTGAAACTTCACAGCAGAATGGAGTTGCTGAAAGAAAAAATAGGCATATACTTGAGGTTACCCGAGCATTGTTATTCTCAGGAAATTTACCCAAGACATATTGGGCTGACACGGTCCTTACTAGCTACTACTTAATCAATCGTTTGCCGAGTAAAGTGTTGGGGTATAAAGTTCCAATTGAAAGTCTGTATGGCCAAAAATTTGGTATCTCTCACCTAAGAATTTTCGGATGCGTGTGTTATGTGCATTCTCAATCGAGTGACAAGCTAGATCCACGGGCTCGAAAGTGTGTGTTTGTGGGATACTCAAATGTCAAGAAGGGATACAAATGCTATGAACGAAGTATTAGACGTGTTTATATTTCTCGTGATGTTGTCTTCGATGAGGCTCACATGTTTTTTGCTAGGAATCAAATTCAGGGGGAGCAAGATGACTATTCTAAATTTTTGCTTCCTATCCTACCTATCGGGGATTCAATGTCGGATCAAGAGGAAATTCCAACAACGGCTGTTCAAGGGAGTCAGCTTGTCCCTAATGTCGATGTCGTTCCTGATATAACTGTCATTACAACAGATGGGGCTGATTTGGAAGTAGAGGTTGAAAATGCAACAGAGGTAGATCCAGCAAATACGGTACCTAATATCTTAGCCCCAACCCGCAGGTCATCACGCATTCCAAGGCCTTCAACATGGCTCCGTGATTTTTTAACATATCATATGGCTCAGCATTCTATTCAAGATTTTATTGGGTATGATAGAATTTCCCATAATTATTTAAGTTTCTTATATGTCATTGAAAATCAATAGGAACCCAATACCTTCTTGGAAGCATGTAAAAGTAGTGTGTGGGTGAATGCCATGAAAGATGAACTTCAGGCATTGGACCGTAACCATACTTGGGAATTTGTTAAATTGCCAAATGGGAAAAAGACAGTTGGATGTCGGTGGATTTACAAGATCAAATACAATAGTGATGGTTCGTTTAAGAGGTACAAAGCTCGGCTTGTCGCAAAAGGGTATACTCAAACATATGGGATAGACTACAATGAGACATTTACTCCTGTAGTGAAAATGAACACTGTTCGTGTCATTCTATCTGTAGCAGTTAACTGTAGATGGCCATTGTTTCAAATGGATGTGAAGAATGCTTTCCTCCAAGGAGACTTAGAGGAAGAGGTTTATATGGATCTTCCTCCAGGACATCCCTTAGAGAATAATAAGGGAATGGTCTGCAAATTAAAGAAGGCAATATATGGTCTCAAACAGTCACCTAGAGCATGGTATGGCAAACTAAGTTCCGCACTCGTTAGATTTGGTTTAAAAGGAGTGTAGCTGATTCTTCGATGTTTACTAAAGTAACCAGTGAAGGTATTGTTGCTATTCTCATTTATGTTGATGATCTTATTATTACTGGCAGTAACTTAGTAGGTATTGCAGAACATAAACAGTTGTTGAGCAAGGAGTTTGACATTAAAGATCTTGGAAAATTGAGGTATTTTTTGGAGATAGAGGTAGCAAGTTCTAATAAAGATGTTCTTGACTCAAAGGAAATATATCATAGATCTATTGAAGGAGACTGGTAAGCTGGG
Organism: Eucalyptus marginata; assembly: GCA_014182565.1. Classification (NCBI taxonomy): domain Eukaryota; kingdom Viridiplantae; phylum Streptophyta; class Magnoliopsida; order Myrtales; family Myrtaceae; genus Eucalyptus; species Eucalyptus marginata. Next base: position 50,018,279 of record CM024592.1, on the reverse strand, counting down.
TGTTAAACCCGCTAGCACTCCTATGGATTACAACAATAAGACTATGTCTAAGGAAACACCATTATAGGATATTGGGCAATTTCAGCATTTGGTAGGGAGATTGATTTATCTAATCATTACTAGACCTGACATTGCTTATTCTATTAGCTATGTGAGCCAATTTATGCAAAAACCTACACAATGACATATGGAGTTGCTAAACCAGCTCCTTCAATATCTAAAGGCTTCTCCAAGAAGAGGAATATTGTTGAAGAATAATGGTAATACTGAGATTGTGGGATTTACTGATGCTGATTGGGCTGGGAACCCCATGGATAGGAAATCTACCACGGGTTTTTGTACATTTGTTGGTGGAAACATTGTTACTTGGAAAAGTAAGAAGCAAACAGTTGTGGCTAGATCTAGTGCGGAGGCTGAGTATTGAGCCATGGCTACTGTCACTAGTGAGATCATATGGCTTCATCTATTGCTTCAAGAATTGGGTTGTGATGCCATGTCTAAACCTACGAAGATATTTTGTGATAATTAGGCGGCAACACACATTGCTTCAAATCCGGTCTTTCATGAAAGGACCAAACACATAGAGGTCGATTGTCACTTTGTAAGGGAAAAGGTTCAAGACAAGACAATAGAGACATCATATATTCGTAGTAGGGATCAACTTGCTAATGTCTTCACTAAAGCTTTACCCAAGGGAGTATTTCAGGATATGGTGAACAAGTTGACCTCTGACGATGTCTTCACTCCAACTTGAGGGGGAGTATTGGCGATATTGACGGGATTTGCTCTCCTATTCAAGGAAAGGACATATTGTGGGCAAATCTCTATATTGATAGTTTTCCTATTTTTGAAATTTCCCTTTTTTGTTGCGGTGAACCTTGTGTACAAATTGCAGAAGAATGTTATGACAAAAATAAGAGAGTCGAGAGTTTTGTCCGAGAACGTAGGCACATTGATGAACCTCGTAATCCTTGTGTTCTTTTCTGATTGCCTTACTAAAATTCAACAATGTTGTTATTACATTGAATACCTTTTACGTCCCAAAGTGGAATATATTATGATAACAAAGACTTGTAGTACTTAATTAAGGCCTGGCTCGGACATGAACCTCGTGTCATGTTGTAATCACATTGAACACCTTTTACGTCGCAAAGCGGAATATATGATGATAACGAAGACTGGTATTACTTAATTAAGGCCCTGATGCGATCCAGTGAAGTTGGAGAAACAGGAGACCTTTTTCTTCTTCTGCTAGAGAGAAACAGGGCAATTGATTCATAGACTTTGAGAAAAGAATCGCATCATTATCCTCATTCACAGACCTCTCGAGACCCGAATTGTGATTCTGACATAGTTCATAACTCAATCCTAACATCCCAACACTACCTTGACAGTCTCATCGACATTCTATACATTTTTAGAGCGTGTCTGAGATGCTCCTGTTGACTTTGGCATCAGTGCAAAGTACATTTCTGGAGTTCTGCCATCGAGTTCATGTGCTTCAGAGAAACAACAGCACGCAAATGAGTGTAGTTCTTTGCTCCTGAGCTTGTTAAGTGGCATCCACGTAGGCCTTTTCCTCGAGTTCCTCGAATTAAGGCCATCCTCATCCCGGTTTTGAATCGCAATGTCAGACAGCTGAGCTTCATGGACGATGGGGGAACAGAGGCCTCATTCGACCGTTGTAGAAGATCTCACCAGCGGCTTCCAATGCGGGCAGCTATGAACCCCCACCGACAAATGCGAACTCAAAATTATGTGCTTCGCCCTCTTTGTCTTGCTCGAGCTAGGTTATCCATGGCCATTGCGTCCATGACTCTAGAAGCAACTCTGCGACGTTGCTCCAATGAGCTACTGAAAGCAATGCCGATGCTTGCTTTTGAGAACCGGTCGGTAAATGTTGCATCATAATGGATGTCTGAACTCGGACTCTGGGCGAGGAAGCGTTTAAGAGTTCACAAGGCAGATGCAAATTACACAAGGAGGAGGAGTTGCAGTTGAAGGTGGTGTTTTTCTTTTTCTTTTTTTGTCAATTTCCATCACTTGAGACCCCGAGTGCTTTTGCTTCGTTCGCATTACCCACTTCATACAATAGTAATACGCACGCTTTGCCATCTCTACAAGTAGTCAAAGCGATTGCTTCGTTGCAGTATATCCGTAGGCATCTGCGAGGCGGCGCCATTGTTATTCCTACATCAATGTGTGGACTCGTTAGCTATGATTTACACTAGCAGCGTGGTATCATACCACACGTTAAACTTCTTTTTAAGTTTAAGCTTGCAGTTCTTGACAATTCACGTGAGTACATGTAGTTAGTATCAAGAATTACGCATGATGTTCATTTTAGACTCATACCTCAATAACCTTACCTATTAGAAAAACCGTTGGCTCACATGGTATATAAAGAGTTTCAATCCTTACATCTTATATTTCACATGGCAGGCCCGATTTACATACAAGGGAGGTAGTTGAGACATATTTCGTTTTTGAAAGTACTCTGGCACATTTGTCCTGACTATTGCCGATGTGTTGTGGAATCACCATTTTGTGAAGGACAATTTAGCCTTCAAAGCCAATGCTTCCCCCTCCTTAAAAGGGACCAATTTCTCCAAAGTAATAATATTGTGGCATCCCCAAATTAACTCATTTAAAACATTGTCCACTTTAACCCGTTCTATATCAAGCCTCAAGTTTTTGTCTTCTGGGGGACAGACAGATGCTTTCCCATAAGACAACCCTAATACATTGGGCACTTGGTGCACCCCATGCACCTCGGTGCACATCAAAATAAATCCATGCCATGCACATCCAAATAAATCCATCCGCTCAATAGTGTTCACTTACAAGTCTAATATGAGAAAGTACTTAATCGAGTCCATTTCTTAATAGTCATGTTTCAACGCTCACCCACCAACCACATTGCCTTGTCCAGCCAAATTCACGAAGGTGGCATTTTTTCAATGCTAGCCACACATGCCACATTACTTGGTAACTATTTTCTCAAGCCGGCAATATAGACTGCATCGCTCAGTTATTATTTCGCAAGCTAATCGTATCAACCGCTTGTAGTTTCCCCTTCGATTCTCGACCTTTTACACGTCGTTTCGAGAAGCAAAACCACCACTAAACTCATTGCCCTCAAACAAGCTAGATCTGGGCTTTTCAATACAACTAGCCACTGGATGCTACCTCATCTAATGCTATTTGACTTGATTTTGAACTCAAACTGAGACCACCATGAGCTTGAAAGAATGTTAGAAATAATTAGGGATTTCTCTAGATTAATTTCCTTCGTTAGAGATATTTTGATAATTTCGTTGATTATACGTATCTCGCAAAATTGCTCGTATATCTCTTTTTGATTGTGCATATCTTAATTGAGATATGACATTATATGGTTATCTAATAAAGCATGTAAATAGGCTTAATGTGCTCTTTTCTAATAAATCTTAATATACAAAAATTTCCCAATTTTTATCTTAAGCTTTGTTATTCTCAAGTAATATAATGATATTAATTGATTAGGATTTAAATAACAATAAAAAAGGAATTTTCCGACAAGGAATGCACAATAACTAACCAAAACAAGAAGTCAGTGGGGAAGTGATTGTGGGCTACAATTTCCATTTCAAAGAAATGGGCAACCGATTGAACTTTTGTTGGAATCTAAACATGGACATTATTATATTTGCTAACCTAAATTAATTCAACAAGGAAGCTAGATTTTTAAACCAAAAAAAACGGAAGCCATGATAGATAAAAACATAACATAATCATACCATGGAATGGAAGTTTTTTTTTTTTTATTTAATAAATGATATCACCATCGTTCCTTTATTTTTGTCCAAAAATCAAAATCATCCTTCTATCTTTCTTTTTAATTAAAAAACATATAGTCCTTCCATTATAATATTTCGCTTATTGTTCGATTTTTGTTGACATGGATCATAAATATATGATATATGTTATATTTGGCTGAAAATTATTATGAGTCAAAAAGGCACCACATCAAACAACATAAGAAAACAAAATAAGGAGAGAGAGAGAGAGGACCATCGTTGCTGCCATAGCTGCAAGCTCGGAGTTAAAGCTGGGTCATGGCTACTTGATATAAGCTCTCAATTGGTGGTCATAAGTGGTCACAACTCTTAATCTTTTTTTATATTGCTATGGATGTTTTCTGGATTTTATTTAAGTTTATCAGTTCTCTTATTTTGTTTTTATTATGCTCACATTTAAGAAATTTCACTTAAAGGAATTAAAGGATATCCCAATAATTGAGATTTCATTCAAAATTTCCCCAAGTAACCGGATGATTAATTTATTCAGTTATCTTGGGACACCATCTCTTTTCCAAGAGAAATGGTACTGATATATAATCATTTCCCTTTTTTTCAAATAGACAATGAAATTAACAAGAAGGGAATATTTTTTTTAAATTAATTTATTGATTTTTAATCTAAAGAATCCCCGGTGGGATTCATAGTTTTCTCAAGAAGTACGGTTTTCCTTGAAAAAACTTGTGGTGGGTAGAGCAAGTTTTCTTTTTTTTTTTGGTCGGAGGTGGGTACACGTTACTCCCTATCATTAATATCATTAAACATTTCCAATAGGAATAACAAAAGAAGTTGAAGATCTTCTATCTCCGAAGGTGCTTCTATTGGCATTTCGAATGATTCTCGACCATTGATGCATGTAAACAAGGCATGCTATGTTGAGACACTCATGGCTATGGAAGTATTTTGTTGGATAAAGAGCTAATGTCAAAAAAAAAAAATTCCAAGCAAGCTCTGATCGTTTCACAAAAAATATGACGTTTTTGGAAAATATTTTCTAAAAAATTTAAAAGTCATTTTCCAAGAATATGTTGGTATTCAATTTCAACTTGAAAATGAACTAGAAAATATTTTTCACCCTTTGATGGGGAAATTAAATTTTCCACAAAAAAAAAAAAAAGACAAAAAATTGAATTTTCAATTATTTTTATTTTTCTTTTATTTTTTTCTCTTTTTTTTTTTCTTTTATTTTCTTTTTTTTTCCTTCTTTGGCCAATGGCCAACCACAACAACAGCCGGTGACTAGCCACTGGCCAAGCCTCGACCTCACTCAATTGGTGAGCTCAAGCCTAGCTAGACAAGCCTCTAAGGAGGTGGAGCCTTGCTTGAGGCAAGCAAGGTTTGGCTATCAAAATTTGGTGAGGCTTCACCTCACCTATGACCGGTCGCCAACCATTGTCGTGTTTGGCAATTGGCCAAGGAAGAAGGAAAAAGAAAACGAGAGAAAATAAAAATCGATTTTTTTTAAAAAAAGAAAGAAGAAAGAAAGAAAGAGAAGAAGGCTAGGAGGGCTACGAGAGTATGAGATAAGAAAAAGTGAGTGAGGAAGAGAAAAATATTTTATCCTGTTTTAGAAGATTTATTTTTTGTTGATCAAAAATGTTTTTCTGGACTAGTTTACTTTTTGTAAACCGAAAGTTATAAAATTCTAAAAATGTTGTCCTGAAAGTTACTTTTCATGTGAAACAAAAGCCTTAATAACTATTAACAATAAATTTTACTTTTTTAATGGATACAATGACTGAATATGCCCCTAAGTGCACATGTTTCCTCGGAAAAGTCCCCCTAAGTGCACACGTCTCTTCGAAAAAGTCTCCCTCTACGGAAACCGCGTTATAAAAATCCGAATACTATAAAAAAACCGCGTGTATAAATATACGGCGACATTAACGAAAAGGAAAAAGAAGAATAGAGAACAAATCATGGGGAAGCACGTAGCTGCTGGGACCCGCAATGTTCCAAGTAAAGGCGCAAGTGGGCAGACTTTCTAAGGATCGGATTTTGGCCTTTTCAGGGCTCCCACTTTTTATCTTCATCTCATTAACAGAAGAAAGCATGGTGGAAAAATTAATAATGCACCACCCAAAACGCCCGCGCTGGGTCTTTTATTCCCATGAACCTCGCCGTTCATGACACAGCGATCGACAAACACTTGAAGAAACCTCATTTTCAGGAAGAAAGGTAGACACTTGGGGAAGGTCAATGGAGAACAACAATCCAGTTGGTCACGGCGGTTGGAGGTAAGCTTTGGCGACCTTCAATATATCTTAAGAGTCGCTAAGTTGGAAGATTGCGGGGAAACTCATGCCAAAATATTGATATCGTTTCCTGTTCCGATCTCTGATCAACTCGCACTGTATATTTCATTACGTGAATGCCGTTTTATGGCAAAAAACCTGCACTCTACATAGAACAGGTTGTGGAACTCTGAACTTGGACTGTTTTAAGAGGCCCTGCAGGTCTTTCACTTGCCCGTAGAAAATGGCCTGTTTTTTGCATTAGACTATAAGGCCCTACTATTTTTCTTCTTTTGATCCCTAAAATAATAAAAGAATATAAGTCGATTTAGTAACATCAGCTAATATTTCTATTTTCAAAAACAAATAAGTGGCTAGATAATGGATTTGGAACAAAAGTAAAAAATAGAAAAAAATTAATTTTTTTTCCTTGGAACAATTTTTAAACAAGGTCATTTTCTTTTCTTTTTTCTTTTCTTTTTTTCTTCTTTTTCTTCCTCAACCTCATCAAAGCCAATTGTCAGCCCTCGGCGACCTCGTTGGAGCCTAGTCAATCCTTAGCAAGGCTAAGCTCACAGTGGCTAGGTGAGGCTAACCTCCTCTGGGCCTGATGAGGCTCCCTCAAGGCTCGCAAGGTCGCTGACTCTCGTCTTTGGCTAGTCACTTTAGCGAGGCTTGACCTCACCCAACTACCTTGAGGTTGGCTACGCCATGACCGGGCAAGATTGACCTCCGATGAATAGGTGAGACCGACCTCCCCAAAGGCCAGAGGTAGCTAGCTAGAGGAGTAAGAAAAGAGGGGGAAAAAAACAGAAAATAATTATTAAAAAAATTAAAAGAAATTTTACATTTCAAAAAATTTGAGAGTTGTGCTAAATAATTCCTATTCTTTTTTTATTCCAGCAATAGAAATTTTATGTAGTGACCAAATGAGTTTGAATGTTTGAAAATTCGTCTAAGAAACATAATTAGAAAAAGTTATTTTTCTTAGTAGAAATTATTTCCCTAAAACTGAATAGTTACCAAATACATCCTAAATAGTCGCATGAACACCAATTTTAACTGTCCAGATTTTTTCATCTGTTTGTTTTTTTCCTTTTGTTGACTGGGATGTTCATAATGACTCGACTATCAAAGAGTAGAAATGGGCTCTACTTAGAACAAAGCATGCACTTAGCAGCATATCCGGTGGGTGCATAATGGTTTGTCTCTTGCATTTCTTGGATTGGGTTAGTTATGTTGTACCACCTAGATTTTGTCTTCTGTAAGAATGCTTCTTGTAGTCATCGACCCCTTTTTTGTGCGAACTGGCATATTTTCATGATATCCATTTGGTAATTGAATACATTAGGACTCATACCAGGAAGAATCTCTCTCACGTATGCATATATTTAAAACAACTGAATTTGTCTGAGGAAAGTGAAATCCATAATAACTGCAATTTCTTTTTTGAAATCCACAAAGTTGGAAAGAATGTAAACCATCTCATGAAGTTACTCGGTGGGAAAATTGTCACACTGATAAAGAGACAACTATATATATTGTATTAAGAGAAACTCATTGTATTAAAAACAAAGTATTAATTGAAAGTCTTATTAGCTTTTCCTCCTAAGAAAAGATGAGACGCGCTGTTAGCTTCACTACTCTGTTTCTACCTAGTAAGCCTGGGGGCTAACCTGGTAGTTTTGTGCATCTGAGTGGTTTTGTTATGTGAATAATTGTTGTTAGAATGGACTGGGAAAGATATGCAGGTGTTAAGGAGGTACTCCCTTGCACTCTGATGCTAATTTTGTCCAAAATAAGAATTTTAATTAGCCATGGATCAATACATGGATTAGACTCATGCAATGCATTTGCTCATTAGCTATGATTTGCACTAGAAGCTTGGCATCACACTGCGCATTAAATTTCCTTTTGAACTTATATTGGTAGTTCTTGATGTGTTTGTGTAAGTATATTTGTTGGTAGCATTGAGATTTGCTTGATGTTCGCCGAAGACTCATATCTTAATAGCTTTTGGATATATTATCGTCCTATATGATGTAGAAAGAGCTCACAACTTGAGCTTTTGCAACATACTGTCGCCTGACAAATAGTTTGCTGATTTTAATTCCAAGATATGGAGCAGAGCAAATAGCACAAATTGCTGCAACATATAAACCAAAATCTTGATTCCATGGAGGAGTCCTTGCTTCAAGCCATCAGGGACACGTATAGATATATAGGTTCAGCCAATAATACTAGTGCACCAGTCATGCTTATCTATATAGTGGTAAAAAATGTCCAGCAAAAATTAATCTTCAAGATAGGAAGGCAAGATATGGACCCACAGTTTTGACTTGCATATGCTCTCATCACTGTTGCTCTTGGTTGTGTCGGTTGCAACTTGCTGATGTACGTTCTGCTTGGCGACATGCCTTGGATTTTCATTCTTTGCGTCCTGATTTTGATAATCCCATCCCTGTTCGAACCTAGGACTAATTAGAGAACGAAAGGCTGGCAGTTTTTGGTTTTCCTTGTGTTGTGGTTTACTCTTAGCAAAGTTGGTTTGATGTCCGCCTAGCCAATGCTGGCTGAGACACGAGCCTCATGTTGTATTCTTACCATCTCAGCCACCTTTTACGTCACAAAGTAGAATGTGTAATGATGACAAAGATGATTGTACTACTTAGTTAATTACTTGTAGCACTACTATGAAATTGGAGAAATAAGGGACTTTTATCTTTGGTCAAGAAGAAACTAGGGAATTGATTAAGTGAATTTGAGAAAGAATCATATTATCCTCATTCACTAGTCTTTCTATACACGAATTGACGATTTCAATGCAGTTAAAGACTCAATCCTGATATCCCAACCTCGGCAACACTCTATATACTATCTTGACATGTACTTCAGGTCACAAAGGAAGCATGCAATAAGAGAGAGAGGAAAGTAACTGGTCACAAATTTTTCAATGAAAAGATTTACCCATTGGAGAACAAAGCAAATTCACATTAGAAAAGTGAGATGCACAACCTCTTATATGTTGGGGCCTGTTTGGAAGAAATAGAAAAGTGAGACAGAGTAATTTTGGTTTGATATGAGTAAACTTAGGTAGAGATAGAAGTCAATTTCTAAGAATTATTGTCTCTTTTCAAAAGAAAAAAGGGTGGGAGTTAGAGATATCCTGGGAGATGGGCCTAATACATTGAGATTCGGGAAAGGAAGTTGCTCTAGTCCTCAGCCATTATTTTCTTTCTTTGTCAACTTTGTGTTTAATAGAGATGAAGAGTCAACTGGGCACCCTCCAAAGCCAAAAGCATATCACAAGAAATTCCATTTACTTGCACCTTTGTCTTGTTTAATGTAAACATATGTTCTCTATCCTTTGGTTTTCCTTTTGTCAATTCATCCGGGTTTTTATTCCCCTCCTAGTGACTCAGACTGTAGGACCAGACAATGTACGTAGGAGCCACAATACAAAGGTTCATCATTTATTGGGGAAAAGCCTAAACAATTCAAAATCAAAGAGAAAACATCCACATCACAGCTAAGAGTGTTTAAATATGTTGAGGGTGAATGAAAACGATAAGATAGGCCACATAAAGTTGCTTTTCTATTTCCTACTATAAAAAGAGTCATACACATGTTGGAGAAAAACAATTTTGAAGGTATGGAAAGAGTTAATTATAATTAAAAATTAATTTGGGAAAAACGTTTAAATATTTGTAAGATTTAAATTCAATGTTAATAAGATATTTAGAGGATTACATCTTAACTATTTTTATATTATAATTTTGTATATTTTGTGTATTATGTCACAATGATATATTTGCACCAAAGAAAAAGAAGACATAAGCATTACATGAATCTTTTTATAAAAGTGCGAGGTTGTTGAGATCATGTATTTGAGAACTTTAATCCTGGTAAGAAAATCAAGTATGTCCAGATTAATAGTAGCATTGAGTTTTGCTAAAAACTGTTAAATACCTAAAAGGCGAAGGGCATAGTAAGACACCACACTAGCGTGAGTGAACTATAACATATTGTAGGGTTGATTGGCGGAACATTAGTAGAGACGACCTATAAATAATATCTAATGCTAGTTTAACTATGAAGTTCCTGACAGATGTGCTTAGCACAACAAGTTACCTAGTGAATAGATCTCCATCAACCACAATTAGATGCCGGACCTGAGGAACTCTAGTCAAGTATCATTACTGATTATTTTGTTTCTTAGAATATTTGGTTGCTTATGTCATGACTAAGCAAGTAAAGGTAAGCTCAATGGGTGAGCAAGAAAGTGCACTTTATACATGAACCTACGTTTTTCTTTGTTAAAAGGAAAGAAAAAAAGAAGAACAATTTATCATCCGAACTTAAACCTCCTCGAGCTATTATTATCCAGACTTAATTCAAAGGTGCACTATGTTTATCGACCAAATTTTCAATGATAGTCTCTTGTTTTTTCATATTTAGCCCAAAAGTAACATTGCCATGGGCCTTTACTATTGTGATTGTGAAGCTATGCATGAGGAAGTTTTAGGTCTCTGAGCTGAAAACTAACAATCTGTCATCTAATAAAACCAGTTATGCACTGATTGCCGAAATCTACTTGTTGCATCTGAGCTACTTGCATAAACAAAATTGAAGTGAAGCATGGGAAATAAAAAAGGATAGAAGATAAGATACAAAAGAGCACTTAAAATTTACTTACTTGCTGGCCTTCTAAAAGCATAAATGAATGTCAACTTCACATCCCTCACAGAATGCAAGAAATGCCTGGATTTCCATGAGATGAACGAATGTTAAATATTATCATCTTCACTGGAAGACACAAGGAAAAACTTCAACTTAGTAGATGGTCCTGGATGTGACTCCAATGGCATTACTGCAATTAGGTGGACTCACTTTCTGGAAATGGAGATAAGTTTGAAAGTGAAGTCTTATATTCAAGAAATTTTTGCTGCATTTATGACCCAGATGTCTAGCTATAATCAATAACAAATAAGGTCAAATACCTTCAACTCTTTGACAGCAAAAGTCACGTCTCCTGGGTTGCCACCATGACTGCCAAACTCTTCCACAGGATCTATCCACAGCTGAGAGTGCAGCAAAGAGTCGTTCTCTGCAACCAGAGTCTGAACCAGAAAATCTTCTCCATATTCAGTCGAAAAGAGTAAAACTAGAGTCTACCTTTTGTAGGATCAATCTAGCTTCGAAACTCAACAGCTTTCCCACCAAATTCACTTGCAGCATCAGATGGTATGGAGCTGCATTCAGTTGCTATGAGAATAATTCTCTGAAGGATGAACAAAAATTTGCAAGCAAGTTCAGATGATGAGGCCTCCCTACAATATTTTCTGGGGCACCATCTCCTATCCAGAGATAATTGTTGTTTATTGGGGTCGACATTGCAAGCTATCCAGTATGTTTTCTTAATGCCTGCATACATATGACAAAAACTAGGTTTAAACCTCATCACATATGCATGAACAAAAACTCACAGTTGGCGAGGTGAGATAAACAAGTATTTCTGCATGGTACAACTTCTTATCAAATTAATGCAGGTTTGACAGGCACCAGCTTCCGATTCTCTTGCGGTTAGAAAACATACTGAATGATATGTAGTTAGCATGATTGAGTCAAAAGACTTATAATGGTAAGTGGCCAACAAAAAGAAGTAAAAATCGTATACATGGAATCTAATATTCAATAAGTTGCTCTCATTTCTTTATTCCGAATCCATTGGCTTTATGGGTCATATTGGTGCACTGCAAAATCCGTAAGACAGAGTTCACATTGCCTTTACACAATGAGAAATTAGAGAAGCTAATCCCAGCGGACTCATACAACATGACTTAGTAATGCTCATCACAGCATTCTGCAGTCATTTCATATCAATGAAAATGTCAGTTTCAAGACTTCATGCTTTCAGTTATTGAGTGTCGCAAAACTCCATACAACACCATCTAAGGAACTAGACAGACCAGGAAAGCATTACCAAGACAGAATAGCAGCACCCGCAGAAGGTTATCCATTGGGGTTTTTTCCTATGGTTTCACCATTAAACATTGTCCGTGAGTACCCCTGATACTGATAGTGCCCCTGTCTATAGCAGTGAATTGCCTCTTATAATATAACGACTTTGAATCACCCCATCGGCAGTATTATTTTCTTTCAGTGGACTTCAGATCTGCGCAGTCAAGTTCTAACCATCGTCCACATGGCCAATCGCGTTATAAGTTAACAAACTTCTGCCTCAAATCCACCGCCGAAAGCTCCACGCGCTCGGCAATCGGTGGAAGGACTCTCAGAATTAGTCAATCGGACAGCGTATCGAGAGAAACGAGCCAATACCTAACACGGCATCATAGCATCTAAACTACTAAGCATCGCTTAGCAGGGCGCACGATTAAGCAACTGCTGTAGCTATTTCACTCGACGTGGATTTCAGTTGAATCACCTGGGAAAGAGAAGCTTGGATGGCGAGGTTGTTGCCGACGCGGAAGAGGCGGGCGACTGAGCGAGCCAAGGTCTTCAAGGCGCTGCCGCTGAGGGCGAACTCCACTTTCGTGGACACTTCGCTTCCCCCTCTCTCTCGATTTGGTCACTGAAAAATATACGCGACGGCGACCAAATTAGAAATTGAAAAGTTACGGTTTCCTTCCTCGTTGATTTTTCTCGCTAAAGAAGGAAGGCAGGAGCGGAACGAGTACAGAAGAGTAGGAAAAACAAATTAAACTTTCTAACAAGAATGCACGATAACTAAGCAAAAAAAAAAAAGGAAAAAAGAACAAACATACACCATGGCCAACGTGTTAGAATACTCACACCATTGACCTCCAAGGTTAAACTCTACCGCGGAGGACATCAATAGATATGGTTTAACTAAGTTTTTAATAATTAAGAGTTCTATCTTCTTTTATTTTATCAGGAAAATTAAATCCTCATAATTCATTTCCTGCAACCTCACTTCTATAGCATATAGTAGCATTCGAAGTGCATATTTCTAGGTCCATAACATAAATATGAAAAATCACATGTTGGATGTCCATGCAGTGAGCTTTTCATATTTATATGAAAAATCTATTCCATCTCCATAAGAGGTCCATGAAGTGAGATTTTCATATTTATATGAAAACCTATTCTATCTTCATCGGACTCCTTGATAATAAACAAAACAAAACAAAACAAAATCAAATCAAATAAAAAAAAAAAAAAGACTAATCATCATGGTGAGCTGCTCAAAAGTGCATCAAGCGATATCAAGGTGCGAGGTCAATGTTCACAATTAATGTCTCTAAATTATTATTTTTTAAGTAAGTCCATTTACATTCTCATTTCACCACCAGTCAATAAAATCTAGATATCATTTTAATTATTGAGCTAATTTTTAATGAGAGATACAACAAAAAGGACAAAAAAAATAAATAGATAAATAATAAGCAATTCAATAGGGGTGATTGGATTAAGGGTGGGTAGGGTCTAAACCTGAACCCTATACCCTACCCTGTTATAACTGGTTCCCATTTTTTGGACCTTGTACCCAATTCTGTTTGAATTAGATCTTGTACCCAATCCACCCTGTTTTTCTGGTTCAGTTCCAAGGTCAACCTTGTTTCTATTATAACTTGTTTTGCAATCTCTCGATATCATATACAACTTCAAATTTTATATTAATACGTGAGAAAATAACGTAATCCTCTTAATTTGTATCGAAACATTAAGCACTTATAATAAATAAATACATGAACTTTTTGACTAAACAAAAAATTAAGAATCCACAAAGCTAATTATAATAAATAAAATCATAAGGCAAAGAATTAGCAATAAAAATGGGTCTAATATTAGTCTTATTCCCATAACTACTACATGAAGCTAGTCATTTATGCAAGCATCAATCCTCCTATAAAAGAAAAATTAGGCGATCCAATCCACGTGGTACACAAGAATTTAGCAGCGATGAACACCGTCCGTCCGTCAGACAATGCGAGAGGGAGCCGATGAGGGAGGGAAGCAAGTGAGAAAGAGGAACAACGAAGGAGGAGTGCCGTGCATGTTTGAGAGAGCCAAGAGGAAAAACGCCGTGTGATTACGAGAGTAAGAATAAAAATAAGTGGAAAAAATAGGGTTTTGGACCTATACTTATAAAACCGGTTCCCAAACCGATTCCAAAACTGATCCAGGAACCGATTCCTAGGTGGGTAATCAATCGGACCCAGTTCCCCGACCAGTTTAAATCAGCTTAGAATTTCCGGAACCGGTTCCTAGACCGGTTTCAACAGGAACCGGTTTCCGACCCTGCTTTTCAGGTGTGTTGGTCCAGTTCCTGGGTATACCCGGTCCGGTTGCATACCCCTACAATTCAATAAACAAATTAAAAAAAAAAAAACATAGAGAGAGCAATTCGGATTCTTTGGTAAGAGGGGTAACTAGACCTTTTATTAAACCAACCCATCTCACATGGCCCAGATCAGTTAACGACCCATAAAACTATAATCTCAGTCCATGCTTCAAACACGTTAAGGTGGGCTCATTTACTAAAACTCGCCCATTAGAACATCTAAATGAGTGATCTTTTCTTATTAAAAAACTTAAGGAAATCGAACTGATATGACACCAGAAAAGATGTTGCACTAATAGTCGGGAACCCGGTGGAAAAGATGTTGGACTAATAGTCGGGTCACGACTATTAGTCCAACATCTTTTCCGCCAAATAGTCCGATGTCAATTCCCGACTATTAGTCCAACATCTTTTCCACCAAATAGTCCGATGTCAATTCTGGGTGTCATATGAGTTCGATTTCCTAAGTTTATTAATAAGAAAAGCTCACCCCAGGGAATTTTTCATAATCAAGGTCTGCGACAGCCCCACCGTGTTCTCATTTTCAGCCAAGCAAGGAAGAGATTGGCGAGGCAAAGTTGAAGGTTAATGGCGAACGACAATCCAGCTGTATCACGGTAGTTGGAGGTAAGCTTCGTCCACCTCAAACGTATCTTAACCAGCCCAGGCTCCGTCTGTAAGTTGGAGGACTGCAAGTAAAATGATGCCAAAATCTTGATATCCTTTTCTGTTCTTATCTTTGATCATGTTCGCTGTGTATATTCCATTACGCGCGAATGCTGTTTAAGGAACCGTCACTCTAAGTAAATCAGGTGAACTTGTTGATGCCTTCTGAACTCGTACTGTTCAATACTTAAGAGCCCAATGGGGGGGTCTTTCACTTGTCAGTAGAGATGGCTTGTTCTTTGCCTTAGATTGTGAGAACTGGATCACAACACCGATTAGATTGTGAGAATTCGATCACAACACCACTTTGTACATCCAGATTTTTTCCTCTACTTTTTTCTTTTCGTTGATTGAGGCTTGAGACAGGTTTTGTTCTCGATGTTCATGACTCTCAAAGAGCATAAATGGGCTCTTCTCAGAACAGAGCATGTACTTAAAGCCATATCTGGTGGGGATGTAAAATGGCCCGTTTCTCGCATTTCCTGGATTACGGTAGTTATGTCGTACCACCCGGATTTTGTCTTCTTTTATTTTGCTAATTGATCCAGGTTTTTGTTCTCGCTGTTCATATGACTAGACTCTAACAACAGAGCATGTTGGCTCGTGCTCATATCAGGGTATATTCAGTGGGTGTAAATCTGTCAGAAAAGTAAGAATGCCTCTTGTTGTCATCACCCCTTTTTCTGTGCGAATGGGTAAATTTTAGTGATATCCATTCGATAATTGAATACGGTAGGACTCACACCAGGAATAATCCCTCTCGAGTATCCATACCATAAAAACAGCAGGTGAGTTTGTCTGAAGAAAGTGAAATTTATATTAACTATCATGTCTTTTTTGAATATCAAGAGGTTGGAAAGAAGGTGAGTGTGGAGGACTGCGAATGCTGTCTTCATTTCCTTTCATGAAAAAGAACTTCCTATCTCTTATCATGTTTTTACATGTATACTGTTTCATTAGGAAACAATCTGTACTCTATGTAAATTAGGTGAATCCATCTTTTTTAATGTTTCATTCTAAAACCATGGTACAAGTATGAGTTGCTCATATGTTCATTTGTTTATCTATCAATATGCTTATTCTTGATCCTTATTGCTTGAGCTTCTGTAAAAGACGATTATCTAACAAGCAATTTGCTGATTTTTATTTCAAGGAACGTGTTAGATCATGTGGCTCAAGTTAACGAAGATCTTGATTCCCTCGAGAATGCTTTGCGTCAACTCATCAGGGACAGGCATACCTCTATAGGTCCAGCCAACATTTCCAATGCACCAAGCATTATGCTTATCTATGAAGCAATCAAAATCATTCGGCAAAAATTAATCTTAAGGATGGGAAGGCAAAATATTAACCCAAGTTTTCAACTTGCCTTTGCTGTGATCACCATTGCTCTTGGATGTGTCACGTGTAGTCTCCTGATGTGCGTCCTACTTGGCGACTTGCCTTGGCCGATTTTTGTTGGCTGCATTATAATGTTGGTAGCCACGTTTGTGTTCATCGCCAATTGAGGATTGATTGGGGCGATAGTTTGTGTTTTTCATATGTATTTGATTTGCTTGGTAACCTTCTAATGCTGGGTCGGATGTGAACCTCATGTTATATTATTACCTTGAACACCCTTTGCATAACATAGTAGAATAAATTATGATGATGATTAGAATTTGTTCTGGTGCAAAGTCCTCTCCATCTTAAGAGTATTTTGAACTATTTTAAATATATCTTGGAAAGTTTCCACCAGCCCCTTCCCTATAAGGCAGCTTTAATCCTTTTGTTGGAGTGCCAATTTCAATTTAAATTCTAAGTGCATTTAGGTCCATCAATTCCACTTTGGATCGAGTTGCATTGGTAAGATGAAGCTTATGGAGTTGCATTACCAGTAAACAAAAATAAGAAATGGTGAATTAGAGAAACAGGGCAAAATTTTCCTTTGGGACAGAGAAAATAGGGGAAATGAGAGTACCTAAAAAAGAATCGCACACCCTCATTTGGTATTCTTTCATTTCGGATTCACGTGTTGTTAGTTTGATATAGTTTATAGCTTCTTCCTCATATAATTTTCATCACTACCGTTGTGCTTTTGAGATTGGTTTAACAAAATTATTTGATAATTTCATCATTCATCAATCACAATGTCACTAGTTACTCATCCATGGTCCATGGCAGAACAACAATGATGGTCATGTGCGCATTTTTATGTATTTTATTGCATTACATGATAATAAATGAGGAATCAAACCGATTGTTATATAGGATCTTAAATTCATGTAAAAAATATTCCCCTATAATAAAAAGAGTCCGCACATGCGTATGAAGAATATATTTAAATGTGTGGAGAGAGTTAGATATAAAAATAAAAATTGATATAGGAAAAAAATTTAACTTATTGTAAGATTAAACTCGACGCTAGTAAGTAAGATAATTAGAGGATTATATCTTAACTATTTTTAAATTACAATTTTGTCCATTTTATCATAGTATGTCACTATGACATATCTGAAAAACGGACATAAGCATTACTTAAAGATTTTTATTATAAAAGTTGAAATCCTCGTTACATTTGTTTGTATGCAATAGTAATTAACCGGCACTCACTCTATGGATAATCGATTAAATTAGCATGTGCCATAAATATAATTTCTCTAGTATGGGCCTAATTGTTCTTAACGTTCCCATGAAGCAGGGGCTTTTGGGCCTGGACCGGCCCGCTGCATCGACGATCGGATCTGTTGCGGGTCATAGAGGACTCGGATTTAAGCTCCGACCCATATAAAATCCATAATCCACGTTCACGCCTTGTCGCTTCTCTCACCTGGTGCCGCTGCATTGCTCTCGATCCTCCTCCGGCTGAATTCGGGCAATTCTTCATCCCTCTGCATACGTAGTTTACTCCGGACTGCGAAGCTTTCATGTGGTTTTTTTTTTCTTTTGCATATGATCGACTTGATAAATGATTTTGTAAAATGAAAGCTGCATTTGACTGATAACCTCATGTATCTTGCTTTTGAATGGATCGTTGCGTTGTGAAAATGCGGAAAGATCTTGATAAATTGCAGAACTTAAAAGACTTCAATTAGTTGGCTGGTTCTCACTAGTGTCTGTGCTTTAAGACACTGGTGATGGAAGGAGGAAAAAGGAGAGTTTCCAAGTTCCAACACCACAGATCAAGCACGTCCCAAGCTCAAAATGTGTGCAAATTAGAAGTCTTCGTAGTTCGATCATCTATCAAATAGAGAGTACATAATTTGTATCCACATCCGTCCGTACTTGGAAGAGGATTTGTGTGACTTTGGAAATCCACTTATCTAGATATAGCCTATATCTATCAAAATAGATACATTTATAAGAAAGTAAATGATGAAAATGAGATTAGATAAAATTCACATAATTTGAAATTGATTTTAAAAAATCAGATAAGAGAGAAGTTCATTAGCTTTAATTTGTTATTTTATTGTTCAACAACTTTTGTTCTCGATCTTACAATTCAAATAGAATTTAAATATGGATAGGAAGATATGATGTTTAGTTTTCACTTAGCCGTTAAAATTTGAAGAAAATATCAATTGAAAAATATAACATAGAATAAAGAAATCCATATACTTCTAAAAAATAAAAATTGAAATTGTGATGAATCTAAATGTATACAAACTCTTCTTTTCTGATTTTTCTATTGTGCGAGTACCAAAAATTTCTATTATAGGTATTTTTCAGCAAGATTTGATGTCTAAACTTTCAGCCACATTTCGTATGTCTGGTTTAACAAGTATTCTTACTATGCCCGCTTGATAACAAGCCCAGATAACATTATGCCAAAATTGGTGACACTGATTAAAAAAAAAAAAAATAAAAAACACATGTCAAAATGTGTTTATTAATAAGCACATGTCCAACATATAAATCGATACATGTGAAGGTGTGTTTACAATAAATGTCCACATAAAGTGCATATCACATAAGTAGTTCATAGTATTATAAGTAACAATTGGTCGTTGTAATGCACATTATATTTATTTGACGCCAAAATCCAATAACACGAATAATGAGAAAATGATACGTGACTTGCTCTTGAGAAGCCTTGACCTGGTAACATTGTTTTAGTGTCTTTAGAATTCCCTTTCCTGTTCTGGTCCGACAACGAGGACGCTGCCCCGGCCCTTCTCCTGCCGTGGAAGGACTTCAGGGCCCGTTTGGTTTGGCTTTTGGGAATGCGGCGAAATGCAAATACCTTTGGGTGAAGGGTTTTCCGAAATGCAAATGTCGTTTGGTAAAATTTGCATTGAGAAACAACTTTTGGCCAAAATACCGTTTGGTAAAATTTGCATTTGTAATTAACTTTTATTAAATTAAAAAAAAAAATATGTTTATATTTTTTTTTTTTGAAGTTCGGCGACCACCGGACCGCCGAATCCGGCGGCCGAACCGCCTGAATAAAAAACATGTTTATATTTTTTATATAAACATATTTTTATATAAAAAATATAAAGATATAAACATAAAATATATATAAAAAATAGATATGTTTATATAAAATATATTTATATAAAAACAATCGGAGAAAAAAATAGATATGTTTATATAAATATATATTTATATAAAAACAATTGGAGAAAAAAAAAAATAGATATGTTTATATCTATATAAAATATATATAAAATATATAAAAAATACATATATAAATATATATTTTATATAAATGTATATTATATATTTTATATAAATGTATATTATATATTTTATATAAATGTATATTATATATATTTTTATAAATATATATTATATATATTTTTATAAATATATATTTATTAAATATAAAAAAATAGATATGTTTATATTTTTATATAAAAATATAAACATATTTATTTTTATATTTATTTTCCACCGGAGAGATGAACAATACCGGAAGTTGTATTCCGAAGATGCAACTTTCTATGGTGTGGTCCAACCCATGGGCGAAGTCGCCCTCATCTCCCCCATTGCTCAGTGCTCCCTGCTTCTTCACTGGGCTTTACCCGTCCCCGGCGTGGACACGGGCTTACAGGCCAAGATGGTTCGATCAAAAGGGATAGAGGTCGGGCCGGGGCTCTGCGCTCTTTCTTTATGAGTGGGACGAAAATGCCGGGGGAGCAATTGTCACTAAATGATCACCCTTAAGTATTACTTTCAAGAATTTAGTCCATTTGGACTAGGAGAAGAGTTACAACACTAGGCCAAATTGTCTTCCCATAAAATGTTAATTCCAGAATAAATGGGCAATAGTCATGAGTGTGAGTAAAAGCTATGATACTTAAGAATAATCATATTAGAATCACATGTGTGAGTTTTCATCTTTGATAACTTCTTTAAATTGTGTCAACTAGCATATTCATCGGGCCCTTATTGACCAATTTCTGCCTGCATTTGGAAGGATATATCTGAAATTGGGATCAGAAGTCGGGTAAGGACTAATTAGTCGTAAGATGAAGTATGAGAACCAAAATTAAACATCGACAGTAATATGGGGAACATTTTGTAATATCTTTTGCATAATTATTTTTTCATTCCATATTAGTGCCGCTTGCATACCTCCGTTAGCATATTCCCTTGGTCGGTCATTGAAATTTTTCCTAAAATGATAATTGGCGAATATTTTATGGACCCTATCTATCACAAGATAAAGTATGATGACCAAATTAAATAGTGGCAATAATACAAAGATCGTTTTTGTAATTTTTCCTGGATATATATTCCAATAATTTTATGCTTTCGTCATCTCAATGATCATTACTAATTTTTTATTCGATCTAAAACATTAGTCTATTCATTAATAGTAAACTCGCGAGTCACGCGACTAGCTTTCTCTTTCAATTCAGAATATCAGACTATTTTGAGTTACACTAATGTGATAATTTGTAAGTAAATATTTATATAAATCTATCTAGATATTATTAAAAAAAAAAATGTCGCCACCAAAAATAGTTGTAACCCTAGGTCCAAATTTTATCTTCCCATCTCAAAGATTAATTTTGCCGGACAATTTTTACCACGGTATATATAAGAATGACATGTGCTCGGGGAATGTTGTCAAAAATAGTATGGGTATATATGATGATGATGTTTCCAATCCTTTGTGGTGCAATTCAAAATTGAGAAACAATGCAAAAGAATATGCACCTGACTAAGCAATCATCTTACATTGAGATTCCTTATAATTTAAATCATCCATCCTTGTAATAGGTTTTGGAAAACCGACGCAGCTGAACCTTCTTTGGATGAGAAACATGGGAATATGCAACAGCAAGGTGTAGGATGATATGCCCACAACTCAAAAGTTCATAATATCTTTTTGGGAAAAGGCCTAAACAATTTAAAACCAAAGAGATAACAGTACGCCACTAACAATATTCAAATATGTCGAATGCAAGAGCACAAGATGGAAAAGTCACGTACGACAAGAGAGCTTCTAGACGATCCAAACCACAATCAATTCGCGCTTTAGGGACCCTCTCGGGGCATGTAAACTTTAAATACTACGAATCGATTTTGTGAGTGTAGTTGGTTCCATTATTGACAGAAAGAGTAATTGATTACAACCCTCCCATTTTCTGGAAACAATAGACTCTTGGTGGCGGCGTGAATATTTCGGGGCCCAAGACGCAAGTTGAACTGCCAACAGTCAATCCTAGCAGATCGAAACGCCAGACCCATTTTTCTCCAAGTCCATTTATAGTCAAAGCACAGCTCGCTCAACATTTTTTTCTTGCTCAGCCATTATGAAGGGAAAATTGTTCAAATTATCCTAACCCTATTATACAACTAATTCAATTCTAAATCTTTTAATTTTGCCAACTTAGTCCTAAATCTTGTAACAACTTACTAATTCAGTCCTAAACCTTTTGATTGTGCTAATTTAATAATAAGTTTTTAAATGATTTTGGCAAACTAGTCTTTGGTAGCTCAATCAGTGACAGTCATCTTACGTGATGCAATTAATATTAACATGATTTTTTTTTAATTATTTTTAAAAAATCAATTTTTTTATTATTTTTAAAAAAATTCAATTTTTTTTTTATTTCTTTTTGATTTTCCTCTCTTTACATAAAGCTAGTGGGCCGCAAAGCCCTCCTTTACATGGCTAATGGGCCTAAAGCCCTTGCTGTGGATGGAAAGCACATTGCAAGCCCTCCCCCAAGGCCCAATGAGGGCCGTCAATTTGATTTTTCTTTTCTTTTCTATTCCATAAATAGATTTGGCCAAATCGGTTAAAATTTTTAATTTCTCAATTTACAAATAGTAGGGCCGCTAGCCTTGTGTAAAAAGAGAGAAGAAAATAAAAGATTGAAGACAATAAAAATGGATTTTTTAAAATTTAAAATTATCTACATCAGAACCGACCGTGTCACATAGAACAAGAGGCACTAACTAGGCTATTATTTTAGTAATATCCAGCCAAAATTAGTCGGAAATATTAATTTGGCAATTTGTTAAAAGCTTTAGGCCTAGTTTGGTAATTCATCAAAATTTTAGAACTAAATTGACATAATTTGAAAGATTTATGATTGAATTGTCGAAATTGAAAAATGAAGAGTTTTTTGGACATGCTAAAAACAAACAATGTTTGAAATGAATTGATGGGAAGCACTCTCTCCCACAACTAATTATGGTGTTTTTCATGTTGATCGACACTCCACCGATGAAGAGACCTTCCTTTAGGGTACTTTCACAAAGAAATGACAGCACCAGCGTGGCCCTAATGTTGCATATGGGGTTAGAATCTTACCATAGAACAGTCAGACGATTGAAGTTGGCTTATTTGATGGGGCAATTTCTCCAAGAGAGGACAAAAGAGAAGCAAGAAGACGAGTTAAAACAAACATAAGAGGGACTTTAGCGATATAATATCCAACAGTAGCAAATTTTGACCATGCATCATACAGCGATTTGCCGAAGGAGAAAAAAGAAGGCACACCTTTTGCACAAAGACACCAACACCATTAGGAAATTGTTTAGGTGCAAACCAGACATTTGGAAAATAAAAACAAGATAAAATAAGCAAAAGCCCATGCAATTGCAACTGTGACCGTTGGACACTATCGTAGGTGTGACATAATCAGCTTTTACATGGGCCCAAGTACTATGAACATTCCGTGATCCAATCACTTCTATGTACATCGGGCCTAATTAAATTGGCCCACTTCTCTCGAATCGAGATGCAAAGGCCCACATCTTATGGCCCACTAGGTAAAGCTCATAGTCTATCTCTATAAATACAAAGATGTTATTATTTCATTAAAATGATTTTCTCCAGGAACCAGAACAAAAATCTACGGGGAAAATTAAAAGTTAAAAGGAGAGACATTCGTTCCCCCCAAGTTCGCGCATGCACCCCTTTGATTTAACAGCTCCAATTCTATAACCTACCTCACCCGATTCATCACTTCCCATTTTCCTCTTTTACCACATCACAGCCGCTCAATGATCTCCAAGCGGCGAGCTGAGCCGACTTTTGAGAAATGGCCAGTTTAGCTGATGTAAGTGTTTACATCACCCGTCCTCCAAGCTCCCCCTTCCCACTTGCTGGGCTGGCGGGCCACTCAACCTTGGACACGTCTACGACCGTCGACATCATTCTCCTAGAGTCCCAACGTGTTTTGCACGCCCAACCCTCAGTAAGTAAAACCCCTCTGTCTCTCTTGCTTCGTCCATTCGCCCAATCAAATGTCTGAGGTAACGTTGATTCTTTTTCCCATTTCAAAAAGAGAGAGAAATGCCGACTCACAATTGGACGTAAATTCTTTATTCCACAAAATACTCCCACATATTATAAGCATCTTAATATATCTCAACCGTTGACGCATGTAAGATCGTTGACGCATGCTTCATTTACATGTATCATTGTTAATAATTGATTGAGATATCAATAGAAACACTGTTTGGGATAGAGGATCTGCATCCTCTTTTTCTATGCATATTTGGAATGTTTCATGACATCATGCTTTATTTGTTTTGAGAAATTGATTTTCTAAAATAATATTTTCCTTATTTCTAGTGTTTGGATTACTTAGGAAAATGAGTCAATGGAAAATTTTTCTTAGCCAATGGAAAATTAATATTTAAATTCGGGAAAATGATTTCATATTTAAAAAATCAAAGATAAAATATGACTATATATTGATACTTTAATCGAAGACTCCGTGTTTGGGCATGGGAAATTATTGGCTTTCAGATTGGAAATTGGGAATTAGAGCATTTCCTAGATCCTTTCTTAATATGTTCTTTCCCATATTTTAGGGATTTTGTCAGTATGAGATTGCATTATTTCCGTAACGTAATTAACTTGTCAAGTTAATTATTGTGTACCGGAGTGAGATTGGACAAACAAAATTTAATCAGCAACATAACTGAAATCGACACTTCTTTTGAAGTTCTATTTATCCGTTGAATGAATCTCTCTCTCCTTTTATAGTGTTCAATTATATTTTATGATTCCTCATCTCAGGTTTTGATTGGGCAGAGAAGAGGGAAGAAGGCGTGATGAATCAAACTTTCTTCCACCTCCATCGCTGGGGGTGCATTTTTGTCTTTTCGTGGTATAAGGCCGTCGATTAAGAGAATTTGAGAAAGAATCACATTAGATGTCGATGACTAAGATTATACATATGTTCTATATGTAAAAACGGTGGGAGAAGAGAGATTTTCTGGGAAATGGGCTTGAAGAATTGAGATTTAGGGGAAGGAATTCGCTCCAATTTATGATCCTTTGGCTTAGCCGTTAAACCAACTGCTTTTATTCAACTTTATGGGTCCAAGAGATGAAGTCTAGTCTCAAAAGGGAACCATGAGAAGCCAAAGGCAATCCCAAGAAATTCCATTCACTTGCATCTTGTCTTATTCAATTTATTATATAATTATTTAATGAAAAATATTTTTATTATCAACAATAATTTTGTCTAAATATTTTTGTGGACAACAAAAATATTTTCATTCATTTTTTTTGTAAGTGATACAAGCGATCGTTTTAAAAAAAATATTTTTCAAATCATTTAAAAAATGTAGATCTACTTTTTTAAAGAAATGCCTCTGCTTTGAAGGAGCTTCCATTGGCATTTTAACCAATTCTCCACTGGGGATGCATGTAGATAAGGCATTTATCGACGGTTGAAGTATGTTGAGATATTACCATTTGGAATAAAAAATCTGTGTCCAAAAAAGAAAGGATTAATGACTATTAGCGATAAATCTTACTTTTTGGTGGATCTACAATGACGGAATATGCTTCTAAGTGCATATTGTCTGCTCTGAGGGCCTCTGCCATTAGAAACCACGTGTATAGAAATCTAGATTTATTAACAAAAAGAGCAAAAGAAAAATAGACAGCGTAATCTTGGGTTCAAATGGGTGCTCCGCGTACGACCCTCGATGTTCAAGGCAAGGCGCAAATAAAGCAGACTTTAAAAGACGATTTAGAATGTGTATGACAAAATTTATGGAACAAAAATTGATTTTTGGCTAGAATCGAAAGAAGTTAAAAATTTTAATTTCTGATTTCTTCTTCAAATCTATTTTTGGAATAAAAATATTGTTCCAAAAATAAAAAAAAAAAATCAAATTACGTTACCAAACGGATTTTTAAAAAAGTTCAAACATGTTCCGCGGGAGAGCCCAGTCAAATATAAAAAATAAAAAATATAAAAAACTTTGCAATATCATGCGCGTCCTTTCTCTTTAAAGTCACTTCCACGGCTGAGCCCACGTCAAATATAAAAATTATAAGGACGCCCGATTTGGCACGCCCGGCCCTCACGGGGGCGGCGACCCTGCCCTCCCCTGCGGGAGGCCTCGCCGGTCCTCGCCCAGGGGTCGGCGATGCTCGCCCTCACAGGCGTTTCGATTCGGCTCCGTCGCACTCCCGACGCCGTGCCCGGCTGTCCGGATCCGAGTGAGTGGTTCCGGAGGGCGGGGTTCCGTCGCCGTCGCGCACCGGGACTGCCGCCGAGCCGTGCCGCCGTCCCGGCAAACCGGCCGTGACCCTTTGCGGTCTTTGGGCTGCTACCATTCCCCGACGTCCCTACCGCTGACCCCCCTGACGACCGGACTACCGTCGTCGCCCAGCCGCCACCGACGACTCCACCCGATCCCGCGTCGGGGACACCCAGATCTGGGCGAGCATCGCCGACCCCAGGCGAGGGCCGGCGAGGCCTCGCCCAGGGCGGGCGATGGTCGCCGGCCCCCCGTGAGGACCGGCGAGGCCTCCCGCAGGGAGGGCGATGGTATCCCTAAAAAATAAACCCGGAATTTTGTTAATATGAGTTCAGCGGGGGGGAATATGTGAGATCAGCGGCGGCGGGGGGGAGGAATTTGGTTAATATATAAGATCAACGCAGAGGTTTTTCTGCCGGGGCATTTCCTTAGTCCACGTATAAAAGCTCGGCTCGGCTCGGCTCGGCTCGGCCCCAATATGAAAGCTCTCGGCACTAGGCAGGCACCCATATAAAGCTCAGCACAACCCAAATAGCCAACCCACCCCCCGAGAACTCTGATCTCATATTCCCCTGAAGCACTTTGTTCGTTCAGAAGACAGCAATCTGCAAACACTTGAAACCACATTTTTAGGAAGAAAGAAAGGGGGAGATTACGCAAAGTAGGAAGGTTAATGGAGAACAACAATCCAGCTGATGGTCGGAGGTAAGCCTCAGCAACCTCAAATACATAAAAAAGCACTGTAAGCCCAGCTCCGTCTGCAAGTTTAAGGATTCTGAGGAAACTCATGACAGTATCTTGATATTCTTTCCTGTTTCTATCTCTGATCATGTCATACTGCATATATCATTACGTGAATAATGCCTTGTGGTGAAAAAACCTGCATTTTAGTCGTTGGATGTACTGTTCACGTAAGAGCCCAGGGGAATCTTCCACTTGCATGTAGAAAAATGGCCTGTTTCTCGTGTTAGATTGGGAGAGTTGGATTGGAACACCAATTTATACCTTCCAGATTTCTCCATCTGTTCATTTTTTTCCTTTTATTAATTGAGATGTTCATAATGATTCGACACTCAAAGAGCAGGAGTGGGCTCCGCTCAGAGCAGAGCATGTACACGGGTATATCTGGTGCAGGCAAAATGCCTTCTTGTAGTTATTGGCCTCCTTTTTAAGTGCGAACTGGTAAATTTTCATGATATCCATTTGGTAATTGAATGCAGTAGGACTCGTTCCAGGAATAATTCCTCTCGAGTATGGATACCATTAAAACAGCTGAGTTTGTCCGAGGAAAGTGAAATCCATGTTAACTGCCATTTCTTGTTGAAAACCGCGATGTTATAAAGAATGTTAATGTTCTCCTAAAGTTACTGGGTAAGAGGGAAAGTTAAAGAGACATGACTGTATATGAACTCCGCAGCTTTCTTTTGTCAAGAGAACACCATATTAATTGAAAGCCTTCTTGGCTTTTCCTTTTAAGAAAAGAGAAGATATTCAGTTGGCTTTTCTACTCGGTAAGCAGCGGCTTACCTGGTAGTTTTGTGCATCTGGGTGGTCTTGTTTTTGTGAATGTGTTGTTAGAGTAGGTTAGGAAAGGTTTATAGGTTTTAAAAGGAGGTATCCCCTCGTACTCTGATGTTCTAGTTTGTCGAAAAGAAGAGTTTTCACTAGCTTAATTAGCCTCAGATCACTAGATGGGCTATACTCTTGCGGTGCATATATAGGTTAGAGTCCTGCAATGCATAGACACATTAGTTATGATATGCACTAGAAGTTTGGTGTCATACATCATCAAATTTTTTTGAACTTAGATTGGTAGAGTTCTTGAAAGCTTTTGGAAGGACTGCCGTCTTATGTGATGAAGAAGGAGCTCAAAACTTGAGCTTTACCAAAAGACTGTACACTAATAAGTGGTTTGCTGATTTTATTTCTTAGACGTGGAGCAGAGCATGCGGATCGAATTACTTCAATTCATTTCCTGGAGAAGATCTTGCTAAAAGTTGTGATTTTTGCCATCGGAATCATAGGTATTCTAGTCATCACTAACCTTGAAACCATCGTGTGTATCTACACAATGCTCGTAATTGTCGAGCAATTACTAATCCTCAAGATGGGAAGGTGGGATATGGACCCAAGGTTCCCACTTACATCCGCTCGCATTGCTATTGTTCTCGAATGTGTCAGATGCTGTCTGCTAATGTACATTCCGTTTCATGTCATGCCTTGGTCGATTTTCATTCTCCGCGTCCTCTCATTGATGAACCCATGAGCATTCATCGGGAATTAGAGAATTGTGACCATTTTTGGTTTTCCTAATATTGTGGTTTACTCTTTGGTAAGTTGGTATTTATGTGCATTGTGCTTATGCTGGTCAAGACATGAACCTTGTGCTATACTGTTATTACCTCGAACATCTTATATATCGAAAAGCATAATATGTGATGTGATGTAGATAATGCTACTACTTAGTTAACATTCCGATGCCATACAATGAAGTTGGAGACACGGGAATTTTTTTCTTTGGCTAGAGATTATTTAATCTTTCGATCCACGAATTGCAATTTAGATGTAAATCATAACCCAATCCTCATATCAAACCTCAACAATATTCTAGGCACTATCTTGACCTGAATTTTGAGTCACAAATGAAAACCACTAAGCTTGGCATAAAGGAAGCATGCAATATGTGAGAGAGGGAAGTAACTGGCTCCAAATTCTTCAACAAAAAAATTACCCATTTGAGAACAAAGCGAAATCACATTAGAAAAGGGAGATGCGCGACTTTTTGTATTTTGAGACATATTTGGAAAAAACTGAAAAGTGAGATGCAATAATCTTGCTTCAACCTGAGTACAGACATATGTCAATAGACGTCGTTGACTAGGAATTTCTTGTTTTTTGAATTATGTGTTAAAAGCATTGGGAGACATATTTCTTGGGAGACGGGCCTGATCCATTAAGATGAAGAGTCAAATGGGGACACTCAAAAGCCCAAAGCAAATCACAAGAAATTCTGTTTGCTTACACCTTGTCTTATTTGATCTTGTCTTATTTGGGCAACTCAGAGGGAGTGCTAGAACACCAAGTTGTCCCCCAAGATTTGTTCTCTCTTTTTTTTTTTTTTTTTTTGGTTAATATATCCTAGATTTTTTAATCAATTCCCCTGTTTCTCTCTGCACAAAGGAAAAAAAAAATTGTTTCTCCAATTTCAATGAATTGCATCAGAATCTTAACTAAATAGTGCCATCGTATTCATCATCATATATTTTTGCAATGTTATGTAAAAAAATGTTTAAGGTAATAATAATACAACACTGTTCTTGTTTGAGTTAGAATTGACTAGATGCACATCAAACCCAACTTTGTAAGAAGCATACAACAACATTAGGAAAACTGAAAACCGTCACCATTCTCCAATTAATACTCAAGTTCGAATTCAAATGGGATCATCAACATCCCGACGTAGGGAATGAGAATCAGCCAAGGCATGTCACCAAGTAGAATGTAAATCAAGAGGTTGCACGTGACACATCCGAGAGTAACAGAGATGAGAGCACACGCAAGTTGGAACCTTGGGCCAATATCTTGCATTCCTATCTTGAAAATTAATTTCCATAGGACATTTTTTACCATTGTGTAGACAAGCATAACGGGTGCACTAGTAACATTGGGTGGACTTGTACTACTATAACTGTCCCTAATGGCTTGAAATAAGGTCTCCTCCATGGAATCAAGATGTTGTTATACATTGCAGCAATTGGAATTCCAAGCTTTGCTCCATATCTTCAAAATAAAATTAGCAAACTACTTGTTAGTCGATAGTGTTTCATAAAAGCTGTGCGCCAGTTATTGTAAACACATTAAAGAGTTTTGGCTTGAAGGTAGTCAATTGATAGGTAGATCTTGACAAATTGAGTGCATAAAAGAAAAGCTAGAGGTTGCATTCGCTTAGAATCTTAGTATGATAACTACAAGTGAGAAGGTGATATTTATACACTAGCACAAATAGTGTCAAGTGCTAAACATGAGGTTAGAATGGTGAATTTCATTTGGTATTTAAATGCGGAGAAGGAAAATGAAGTCATGAAATGACTGGTTAGATAAGAGTTATGCTAGTGCATGCATTCGTGTTTTGACTTATTGAATCCAAAGCATATGTAGACTAAGTCAAGTCAAAAACCGTCCCTCATTTCCTTGATCACGACATAAGTGCAATCTAATCAACTTAGCAACGCAGTTTGATTCGAACTGGAAATCCAAACTAGTGTTGCAAACTCCACATAACACCATTAAATTAAGTTAATTCATTTGCCAATCAGAGAAGCATTATCAAGGCAGGATAGCATCAACCATAGATGGTCATCCATCAGGCTTTTTTCCCTATGGTTTCACCATTTGACATTTTCCCCTAGTAGTCCTTATGCTTCCGGCTTCAGATTTATGCACGTCATGTTCTAGTCATCTTCAACGGGGCCAATCACTAACCTCAA
The DNA here is from genome assembly GCA_014182565.1 of Eucalyptus marginata. NCBI lineage: Eukaryota > Viridiplantae > Streptophyta > Magnoliopsida > Myrtales > Myrtaceae > Eucalyptus > Eucalyptus marginata. The sequence continues at coordinate 49,987,774 of CM024592.1, read as the reverse complement.
CTAAAACAATTGTATTACTGTAGTACAGATTTCTTTTGATGTGGGGGCTGATGTGCGTGCTTCTTGCTTTGGTTTTGATTTGCATTACTGATGATTCTTCATAAAATATAAAACAAACCTTCATTATACTCATAATAAAATCTCGAGTTTTAACTAATTCGATATATTCTCAATTTTTTTTTTTGTCTATCATACTCTAATTCTCAACTCACTCTCATATTTTTGCTCTACCTCTTTTCTCATTCACAATCTAATTGAAGAAAACTTACAACAATATTATTTCTAATTTCCATTATAATGTAATGTCAATTTTTCGCAAGCTTAGCCAAATGTAGTTGATATATAGAGACTGTTTATATTTGGTCATATTATAAAGGCACACAAGGCCTTTTTTATTCGGGGTTGGTCAAGCATTAAATGTTGGGAATGAAACATTGCTTGGTGGCGGTTGCTACGTGGTTTATTATTTTATTTCAAAAACACTGTAACCACGGGCCCATAATAAAAAGAAAGGAAGAGACCTAGGCTGCGCATGAACGACGGCCTTGGACGACCACCTCGTCTCGTATTCGCCACCCACTCAACATAGTCCCAGTTGAAATAATACTAAAACAACATAGGGCAAAATAATAGTCGAAATAATACTAATACATTACAAAAGTTGAAAAGACCTGGAATTTTCGAGCCATTTTATTGGCAAAATTTGGTTTCGGAAGGTTAAGCTCATCCAGGCGTAGGTTCGCATGAATATGGGTACCATCAATGAAATTCATTTTATCAAAGACTAGTATCTTATCAACAAAATAAAATTGATGGTGTAAAGTCCCAGGTTTATGGTTAGGAACCAATCGGGGAAGGTCGGTTTATTTTGATTCTCGAATTGAATCTTCAACGATCTCAAAAAGAGAGAGATTCTCTTGAAGTCCCAATTATTTTGATTTTGCAAGAATTTTGAATCCGTAAAGAAAGAACGTTAAATTTCTAGGCATGTTCATCTATGTAGCGCAGCCCTTAAAATCATGCCAAAATTATTCAAAAAATTGAAAAAAAAAATGAAAAAAAAAAAACACGAGCAAAATAAGAAAAAGAAAATTAGCAATAATTTGTGAAGTAGATCTTAAGTTTCTCCTGTTCCTATCTCTGATCCCACTTTCCTATTTTTGGTTACTTTACGCGAAAGCTGTTTTGCTGGAAAAAAGCATGATTTCACTCTAACGACCTCAAAACAAATCTCAATTTCTGTAGCGCGGCTCTTAAAATCATGCCAAAATCTTGGGTCCTTTTCCCCTGATCTCTGATCGTGGGTTACTGACTGGGAAAAAGCATTCTGACGCGTTCTGGACTCGTGCTGGTTGACGCGTTTTGGTCTATTGAGAGTGGCATCTTTCACCTGACAGTACAAGATGGCCCAGTTTCTCTCATTTTAGACTCTGAGAGTCGGATTGAAACAGCAAGTCGTACCACCCAGATTTCTTGCTCTTTCCTTTTTTCCTTTTCTGTAGATTGATCCAGGCTCTCGTTGTCGGTTTTCATAAGCCTCAGAACAGGGCGTGGGCCCTACTCAGAACAGGGGATGATGAGTGTAACCCAAAACAGAGAATATTCGGTGGATGTCGTCGAAAAATAAGATTGTTTCTTGTAGTTATCGACCCTTTCGTGCGGTCGAAACAGCAAGTTGTACCCCACAAATTTTTTTCTCTGTTCTTTTTTCCTTTTTATAGATTGATCCAGGTTCTTGTTCTCGATTTGCATAAGCCTCAGAACAGGGCGTGGGCCCTACTCAGAACGGAGATGATGGGCGTTACCCATGACAGAGTACATTCAGTGGGCGTCGTCGAAATAGTAAGATTGTTTCTCGTAGTTATTGACCCTTTGTGTGCGTGAATTGGCAAATTTTGATGAGATGAATTTGGAATGGAATTCATTTGGATTCATAGCAGGAATGATCCCTTTCAAGTTTGAATGCCATTAGAACAGCTGGGCTTGTCTGAGGACAGTTAAATACCATGATAATTGTCATTTCTTTTTGAAATTCAGAAAGTTGGGAATGATGTGAACCTTCTTCTCAAGTTACCGGGTGAGAAATTTATTACATTGACGGAAGAGACACGACTGTATATACACGGACTCTTTCTTTTATCAAAAGAAACCCATGCTTAAAAAAGATAGACCTGCAATTAGCTATACTCTTTTTCTACCCAAGAAGCATGGAGGCTTAACAAGTAGCTTTGTGCGTCTGGGTGGTGGTTTTGTTTTGTGAACGAGTGTTATTAGAGTAGGTCGGGATAGCTTTATAGGTGTTGAGGAGGTATTTTCCCCTTGTACCGTCATGTTACATTTTGTCCATAAGATGGGCTATACACTCCCGCAGTCCAAACATAGGCTAGACTCCTGCAATGTTGCACTAGGAGCTCGGCATCATGCCGCCTATTAAATTTCTTTTGAAGTTATATTGGCAGTTCTTGTTATGCATTGAAAACCGCTTGATGTCCATTGTAGATTCATATCTAGATAGCTTTTGGAACAATTGTCCTTTTATAAGATGCAGAAGAGCTCACAAGTTGAGCTTAAGCCATTGTTTAACTAGTTGTTTGTTAATTTTGATTCTTAGATATGAGAGCGTGGAACTCAAATTGCCGCGACATATAACCAGCACCTTGATTCTCTGGAGGAGTGCTTGCTTCAAGCCATGAGGGACACGTATAGCTATAAAGGTCCAACCAACATTAGCAGGGCACCCATCATGTTATCCACATGATTGTCAAATTCGTCCGGCGAAAATTAATTTTCAAGATGGGATGACAATATATAGATCCAAGGCTTCAACTTATGTACGCTCTCATTGCGGTTGCTTTAGGATGTGTCTCGTGCGGCCTACTGATGTACATTCTGCTCGATGACATGCCTTGGCTTATCACCATTCCTTGCATCCTGATGTTGATAATCCCATCAAATCCGAGGATTAATTAGAGAATGATGACGATTTTCGATTTTCCTGTTGTTGTGATTTGCCCTTTGCGAATGTGGCTTTGATATGCGTCCTACCAATGTTGGCTTGGATAGGAACCTTGTGATGTATTATTATTACCTGGAACATCTTTTATACCACAAAGTAGAATAAATGACGATAATGATGACAATTGAAAATATGTCTCGAATTTGAACTGGAAATTTGTTTTAAGTGAGTTTCTTAGTTAGAGCAGATTTCCTAGTTCGATTAAGTTTTCTAGAAGAGTTTCCTTTTTTGGATTCAAATACATTAAATGTAAGGGTGGGTGTCTACGCCTTATGTAAAGAAGTAAGAGGAGGCTTATTCGTGAATTACACCATGAAGCAATCAAGAGTATTGAAACTGATTAAATCTTGTGGGTTGGACTTCTTCTATTCATTTGTGCGATCAAGAGATTGTTTCATGAAAAATTATTAGAGTTAAATACTATGTGAATTATTGAATATAATCGAGAGTTAGTAAATATTGAGAGTGGTTAAGTAGCTTGACTATGGTTGTAATCTCCGTGATATCACATTATTCTCATCCACTTATATTTTGATACACAAATGACAATTTTGACCTAGGTCATAACTAGGTCCTCATATCCCAACCTCAGCAATAATCTGCACGCTATCTTCACATGCACCCCAAGTTACGAATGAAAGCTACTAAGCCCGACGTACTCCTTCACACAAAGGAAGCATGCATGCATGCAACATGTGAAAAAGGGAAGTAGCCGGCCATACAAATTCTTCAATGAAAGATTTACCTATTTGAGAACAGAGCCAATTCCTGTCAGGAAAGTGAGACGACTTTTTGAATGTTGAGACATAATTAGAAGAAACAAAAAAGTGAAACAGAGTAATGTTGCTTCAATATAAGTATAAATATGTACTGGGAAAATTAATAAAAAAAGTCTTAAACCTATTATATTTATATCAATCCTGTCGTAACCTTTTAATCGAACAAATTGAATCCTAAATATTTTAATATTTTTGCCAATGTAGTTCGTTAAGTCAGTTTTGACGGGAAATCATTGACGTCCATCAGCCTACGTGGCACAACCAGCATTGAGGTGGATAATTTTTACAATTATTTATTATATTTTCCTTTTATTTTCTTTCCTTTTTTTCCCCTTTCTTCCTTCTCCTATCATTGAGCCTCAACGATGGCTCACCACAGGTAACAATTGGCAACCTAGCTAGCCTTTGGCTAGGGTAACCCTTGTCAATTGTCACCTTTGGTTGGTCGTGGGCTATCTCTCGAGGCCTAGCGACTGCCAGAGAAAGAATGAAAAAGAAAGAAAGAAAAAAGAGAAAAATAAAAATAAAAATTGTAAAAATTACCCACGTTGTGTTGGCTAACCGTGGCCAATGTCCATACATCAATTTATGGATAAAATTAGCTAGATAGAATACATTAAAAAAATGTCAAAAGGTGAATGACTCAATTTGTACAATTGAAATGTTGGTTTAGGACCAAATTGATATAAGTATAATAGATTTATGATTTTTTTTTTTGCTGAAGGATCGGATCAGTTTCAGAATACTAGATTGGCCTACACCCTATCGAGGATCGGATCTGTTTCAAGTCTTAATAGTGAGCATAAATGGCTACAGTATCCGTTTGACCCAGAGTTCCCCTATCCTTTTACTCTGAACCTGTTGGCTTTCTGGGTCATGCTGGGGATTGCCATATCCGTTTGACAGATCTCACAGAGAAACTCATCTCCGTGGATACATACAACGTGACAATGCTTATCACCGCATTTTGCAGTCATTTTCTCTCAATGAACACGTCCATTTCAAGACTTTATTTCTTCTTGGTTCCTTAGAATTGAAGCGAGATTATTTTTAGGGGGAAAAAGGAATTCTCTAATACTTCCATCTATGCCCACAAGTTTGCAATCTTAACCATCAAATACGCCGTTTCCAACATAATGAATTCAAAGCACCATACACACAACTACAAGACCTTTACCATTGAAGCATTGCAGAGTCCATTGAACTTTTAACACATTTATGTCTGGTAATTGCACACTCAAATAATGAATGTCTGTAATAGGTGTTCTAAGGATAGAATAGATTGCTTGCATAGATTATTTTGTTAGTTGCTTACAACTATAAATTGTTGAATAATTCCAGGAAGGTACCTTCAAAAGAAGGTTGCATGAACCTTAGCGCCAGAAGCTATAAATATATCAAAGAGGTTTCTCTTGAAGGTAATCTTTTTTTTTTTGGTCAAAGAAGGTAATCAATTGATAGGCAAATCTTGACAAACTGAATGTGTGAAAAGAAGGATGGAGGTTTTATAAGAATATCAGAATCTTAATATGATATTTACAAGTACAAAGATGATATTTGTATATAGATCAATATTAATCAGCACAAATGGTGCCAAGTGCCAAACATGACCTTGGAACTCGGAACTTTCTATTGTTATTTGATAATTAAGTGTGATGAGGCAAAAGTAAGTCATGAAAAAGTATGGTCACGTAAGAGTTATGCAAGTGAATGTAATGGTGCTTTCACTCATTGTGTTGCAAAACGCCATACAACACCATCAAAGTAACTGGACAAACCAGGAAAGCATTACCAAGACCGAATAACAGCACCCATAGAATGTTATCTGTAGGTTTTTCCCTATGGTTTAACCATTCCGCATTTTCCGCGATTAGCATTGATAGATCTACTAGTTAAAGCTGCGAATTACCTTAGTATTTTGATGTGATGACTTTGAATCACCCCATCAACAATATTAGATTCTTTCATTGACTTCAGATTTATGCATGTCAAGTTGTAATCATTGTCGACAGGGCTAATCACAAAATTGATTAATAAATTTCTGCCTCCAATCCACCATCAGTTAATGTCTCTAGATTATTTTTTTTTACGGTAAGTCCATTTACATTCTCATTTCACCACCTGTCGATGAAATCCAGGTATCATTTCAACTATTGAGCTACCTTTTAAAGAGGGATATTTGTATTATAGCAAAAAGGACAACGAAAAAAATAGATAAATAATAAGCAATTCAATAAACAGAGAAGAAAAAACATAGGGGGAGCAATTCGGATTCTTTGGTAAAAGGAGGTAACTAGACCTTTTAAACCAACCCATCTCACATGGTCCAGATCAGTTAACGGCCCATAAAACTATAATCTCAGTCCATGCTTAAAACAGATTAAGGTTGGCTCATTTAGAAAAACTCGCCCATTCGGGCTGATATGACCTCTTGCAAACGAGTGAGCTTTTCTTATTGGGAAGGGAAAATGTCACAAATGGTCCCTAAAATTTCATCTAATGTTCAATTTCATCCATGAGCTTTCGATTTACTCAATTTGATCCCTAAACTTTCATCTAATGTTCAATTTCATCCCTGAACTTTCGATTTGCTCAATTTGATCCCTGAACTATTAACAAATGTTCCATTTAGTCCCTGACTATTTGAAAATTGACCAATTTCATCATTCTGTTAGTTAAAGTTAACGGAATTGGTTTACATGACTTTTAGTCTCTTAAATATAAAATAAAAAAAATGAATCTTTGTAAGTAATATAAATGATTATTATTAAGAAAATACTTTTGAAATAAATCATTTTCATGAAACAAATACACCTTATATTTCAATGTACTTAGAGTAGAGAGAGAAAAAAAAATGGACCTTTGTTTACTTCAACTTAAGTGAAAAATAAAATGTATTTTTATGTTCTTTTTCAGATATACATAAAAAAGAAAATTATGTAAATCTACATATGGACTTCACCGAAAAGGGAAAAATCGATTGATGGGCTTTTGTACATTATTCAAGTAATTTGCATATACAAAAAAGAAATCAAAATGCAAGATTTATCTTTGTTTATTATTACTATCCATTTTTCCATTTGTTTTTAATATGGAGAAAGGAAAGAAATATCGACCTTTATTACTTTGCATAAATGTGGTATTTTTTCGATAAAAATATTTTTTTTTTATAAAAAACAGTTTGGTATTAAAAAAAAAAAGGAATTGGTCAATTTTCAAATAGTTAGGGAGTAGATGGAACATTAGATGAAAGTTCATGGACCAAATTTAGCAAATCGAAAGTTTAGGGATGAAATTGAACATTAGATGAAGGTTTGGGGACCAAATTGAGCAAATCGAAAACTCAGGGATAAAATCAACATTAAATAAAAGTTTATGGACCATTTGTGACATTTTTCCTATTAGGAATGAAAAGTCGGAGAGAGTGACGATGGACTTTTTTTATTAGGAATTCGAAATCGAAGATGGTTTGGACGCTAGTCGAAGTTTTAATCAGACCCTTGTCTAATCAGACGCTAACTAGTGTCTGATTGGACAAGGGTCTGATTAAGACTAGAGTCTTAGTCTTATTACTAGTCTTAGTAATCAGACCCTTGTCCAATCAGACGCTAGTTAGCGTCTGATTAGACAAGGGTCTGATTAAAACTTCGACTGGTGTCCAAAATTCCTAATAAAAAAAGCTCACTCGTTCCTCTTCCAGGGAATTTTTCATAGACAAGGTCCGGGACAGCTCCACCCTGTTCTCATTTTCAGCCAAGCAAGGAAGAGATTAGCGAGGCAAATCTGGAAGGTTAATGGCGAACTCAAACAATCCAGCTGATCATGTTGGTAGAAGGTAAGCTTCGGTGACCTCAAACACATCTTAAACAGCCCAGCCTCCGTCTGTAGGTTGGAGGATTGCAAGTAAACTAATGCCAAATGTTGATATCCTCTCCTGTTCCCATCTTTGATCATGTTCGCTGTGTATATTCCATTACATGAATGCTGTTTAATGTCGAAAAAACCTGCACTCTACGTAACTCAGGTGAACTTGTTGATGCATTATGAACTCGTACAGTTCATCACTGAAGAGCCCAATTGGCGGTCTTTCACTTGTCTGTAGAAATGGCTAGTTCTTTGTCTTGGATTGTGAGAGTCGGATCAGAACACCACCTTGTTCACCGAGATTTTTTCCTCTGTTCTTTCTTTCTGTTGATTGAGGCTTGAGACAGGTTTTTGTTCTCGATATTCATGATGACTCGATTCTCAAAGAGCAGAAATGGCTCTCCTCAGAGCAGAGCAGGTAGTCAGAGCCATGTCTGGTTGATGTGTAATATGGCTTTTTTCTCGCATTTTCTAGAAGTTGGTAGTTAGGTTGTATCACCCTCATTTTTTCTTCTATCATTTTGCCGATTGATCCAGATTTTAATCCTCAATGTTCATAATGACTCGACTCTCAGAACAGAGCATGCTGGCTCGTGCTCATGAGAGAGTAATATTCAGTGGCAAAAAGAAAGAATGTTTCTTGTTTTCACTAACCCTTTCTTTATGCGAATGGGTGAGTTTTCATGAATCCATTTGGTAATTGAATACAGTTTCTCTCAAGTACGATTCATGTCAAAATACATCAAAATGCTGGATTTTGTCCGAGGAATGTGAAACTGTCGCCTCTTTTTGATTAATCTCGAAGTTGTAAAGGATGGGAATCTTCTCCTAAAGTTACTGGGTGAGAAAGTTCCCTCAAATCGTTGATGAAGGGACGCGACTGTACATATACTATGTTTCTTTCTTTTGTCAAGAGAAACTCATATTAAGAACAACGTACTAATTGAAAGTCTGACTAGCTTTTCCTCCTAAGAAAAGCTGAGACCTGCAATTAGCTTTACTCTGTTTCTACCCAGCTAGCATGGAGCTTACCAAGTAGTTTTGTGCATCTGGGTGGTTCTGCTTTGTGGATTAGTGCTGTTAGAGTGGCTGTTAGGGAGGTATTCCCTGGTACACTGACGTTATTTTTTTCCCAAAAGAAAGTTTTCACTAGCTTAATTGGCTGTGGATGAATAGATGGGTTACTCCTGCAGTGCATACACACTTTAAAATCCTGCAGTGCGTAGTCTTGTTAACTATGATTCGCACTAGATGCTTGGCATCATACCGTGCATTAAATTTCCTTTTGAACTTAAATTGGGAGTTCTTAATAGCTTTTGGATGGACTTTTGTCTTATATAATGCAGAAAGAGCTCAAAACTTGAGCTTTTGCAAAAAATTGTCGCCTAACACGTAGCTTGTTGGTTTTAATTCCAAGACCTAGAGCAGAGCTTGCAGATCAAATTGCTGCAACTATCCCACGTCTTGATTCGCTGGAGGAGCACCTGATTGAAGCCCTCCAGTACACGGATGTTCCCGCCAACACTACTCATGCAAAAATTATGCAGATCTACATAGTGCTCAAGTTCCTCATGATGAGAGGGCCAAATATGGACTCAAGGTTCCGACTTGTGTTCACTGTCATTGCTGTTGCTCTCAAATGTGTAAGGTGTGGGCTACTAATGTACATTCTGTTTGGTGACATGTCTTAGCTGATTTTCATCCTTTGCATCTTGATTGCATTCGCGTTTGTCGCGAATTAGACAGGTCTCTGGATGTTGTGGTTTGCTCTTTTTAAAGTTGTATGTCATTTGCTCAGACATGATGCGAATTAGACAATTGTGATAGTTTCCAGGTCTCTGGATGTTGTGGTTTGCTCTTTTGGAAGTTGTTTGTTGGTTGCTCAAACATGAATCTTGTCTTATACTATTATTACTTTGAACTACTTTTACATGACAATGCTTTGATTTTATGACTATCATTGTGCTTTTGAGATTAATTTATCAAAATTACTCAGTAATTTATATTTTCATACATTACTTGCTAATATGACTAGGTACTCATGCCTAGTGCATGGTTGTGGGCCAACAATAGTGGCCATTTGTGCATGTTATTTAATTTACTACATTACACACGATAATAACACATGAACTAAGCTGATTGAGATTTAGGTTCTTAAATACACGAAGAGGAGTTGCTTTTTTCCCCTATTATGAAAAGAGTACACGCATGAATGTGCAAAAATAAAAAATAAAAAATAAAAAAATTTATGGAAGGGAAGTCAAATATAAAAATAATATTAATATAGTTAAAAAAAATTAAATGATTGTGAGATATATGTTCAACGTTAATAAGATATTTAGAGGATTATATATTAACCAATTTTAAACGACAATCTTGTCCATTTTGTTCACAATGCTATATCTAAGAAAAAGGCAAGCATTTCATAAGGCTTTTCTATAAAAGTCTCAGGCTGAAATCCTCGTTGAATTCGTTCTCTATATGGTAGAGATTAACTGGCACTCACTCTACGGAAATTTGATTATATTCCTTCTTCCAGCACGGGCCACAAACATATTTTCTGTAGTATGGGCCTAATTCGTTTTCTAGCATGGGCCACTCTATGGAAATTTGATTAAATTACTTCATGAGAATATGGAGAAGCTTATCTCCATGAAGACAGTTTCTGGACTTTATTTCTACCGGTTTTTCCATGGAATTGACGCCAGATTATTCTTAGGGTGGAAAAAGGAATACTCTAACTCTTCCCACTACCCACGAGTTTGCAATCTTAACCATCAGATACACCATTTCCAACATAATGAATTCAAGCACTATACACAAGCACTATACACCCGACTGAAAGGCCTTTACCATTGAAGCAATGTAGAGTCCATTGAACTCTTGAGGCATTGATGTCTGATAATTGCACACTCAAATAATCAATACTTGTAATAGGTGTTATAAGGACAAAACAAACTGCCTACATGGATTAGTTCGTTAGTTATTAAAAGTAATAACTATGAAGCTATTCTAGTAAGATGAGCAACGACATTGTACCTTCAAAAGAAGGTTGCATTGAACCTATGCGCTAGATACTGTATAAATATATCAAAGAGGTTTGCCTTGAAGGTAATAATTTAATAAGCAGATCTTGAGGAATTGAGGTTTTATAGGAATATAAAATATTAATATAATATCTACAAGTAAGAAGGTGATATTTATTCCAGATCAGCACAAATGGTACGGATTGCCAAACATTAGCTTAGAAATCAAAATATTTGGAAAATTATCAAAAAAGTCCTAAACCTGTTATAATTTTTCCAAATGAGTCCAAAATCTTTTTTTTTTGCCAATTCAATCATATACCCTTTGCAATTGTGTTAATTCAGTCTATTTGACCAATGTTAACTAGTCGGTGCTGACATGGACACCGACCAACCAGTCGACGCTAATGTGGGAATTTTTGAATTTCTTTGTTGTCCTTTTCTTTTTCCTTTTTTTTTTTCCTAGTTTTCTTCTTCTCTTCCCCAACAGTGGCTAGTGAGGTAGCTTCACCCAGATCTAGGTGAGGCCAGCCTTGCCGCAGGCGAAGGTGGCCTCGCCTACAGCGAGTGAAGGGGGCCTCACCCGTGGCGACGGCGGCCATCGCCTTGGGGGCCACGGGCGAGGCCCCCTTTACCCGCGGCAAGGCCATGGCGAGGCTAGCCTTGCAAATCAAGGTGAAGCCACCTCATCCGCGGTCCCCACGATCCCCAGGCCTCACCTAGATTTGGGTGACACTAGTCGAGGGCCATGACCCTTGCTGGAGAGGGCTTCATGGCTTGTCGGAGCCTCATTGGCCACTATGGGGAAGAGAAGAAGAAAACTAAGAAGAAAAAAGAAAAATAAAATAAAAAATAAAAAAGATTAATAAAAAAATCTGAAAAAAATAAAATATCATTTAAAAATTGCCACGTCGGTGACTAACGGCCAACCAAAATTGGCCGGATGGATTGAATTGGTACAATTGTAAAAGTTTTAGAACCAAATTGGAAAAAAAAAAAGGTTTAGGATTGATTTGGAAAAATCAATAGGTTTAAGATTTTTTTGATAATTTTCCTTGGAACTTTTAGTCCAAGTAAAACCGACACGACATGTGACACACGATATGACACGACACGATACACCGACACGTTATTTCTAAAAAAATAAAGAATTCCAATACATTAGGTCATGTCATATATTAAATATAATTGATAAATTATCATTTTTATGATTATTTCAATTAAATTAATTTGATTCAAATTCATAAATAAATAAATAATAAAAGATCCTATAATGAATTTACACTGAAAACATTAATTCACCATTTGTCAATATCATTCATTATTTCAATTTGACAAATGCAACTCCAAATTAATAATCCATAAAACTTGGAGAAAAAAATAATTAACATTTTGGACTAATTTGTAAGAGTGTGGTGGAAGAGAAGAGAAAAAAAAACTTGGGGAGTGAATTGTGTGTCACGAGAAATGAGATTCAAAAGAGAAAATTAGTTTTTTTTCCCATTTATTATTTTTATTTTTTAACATATTTTTACATTTTGACCAATTATTTATTGAAAATTTTAAAAATTGACATTGTACATGTCGGAATCATGCGTTGGAATTTCGAACTCGAGTGTTGGAATTCTGAACTCGAGTGTCAAAGAGTATCGGAAGAGTTGACCAGGTGTTGAATTTTCTTATATATGTTGATCGAGTGTCGGAGAGTGTCAAAAAGTGTCAGAAAGTATCGGAAGAGTTGACCAAGTGTTGAATTTTCTTACATATGTTGATCAAGTGTCGAAGAGTATTGAAAAATGTTTAAGAGTATCAGACACGTGTCGAAGTGTCCAATATGACATGAAGGCTTTTAAAGAGTGTTGGTGCTTCCTAACTTCTAGTGGTATTTGGTAATTAAATGCAATGAAGCAAAAGTTTATCATGAAAAAGTATGGTCATTTAAGAGTCATGCAAGCGACAATCGTGAATGTTTGCAAAACTGCATACTCCACCACCAAAGTAACTAGATGAACCAACAAAGCATTCTCAAGACTGAATGACAGCACCCAGAGAAGGATATCCATAGTTTTTTTCTCTGTGGTTTAACGCTTCGGCATTTTAAGCGATAGCACTAATGGATCTGCTGGTTATAGCTGTGAATTACCTTAGGCTTAGGATGTGATGAGTTTGAATTACCCTATCAACAGTAATAGAATCTTTCAATGACTTCAGATTTATGCACATCATCGTCGACTGGGATAATCACAACCTTGGTTCATAAATTTATATGCCTCCAATCCACCACCAAAAGCTTCCTGACTTGGCAATTGGTTGAAGGAGACTCAAATGTCTCAATCGTGAACTATATCTAGTGAAACAAGCCAATACCTAACACACCATAGCATGGAAGCTAAGCATAACTCATCAGGGCACGAATAAGCAACTGCTTAGCTTTTCACTCGATGGATGAAGCTGAGGAATGATTGACATGGATTTCAGTGGCGAGCGCGTACTTTTTGATCGGAGTTGTGGGTGAGAGAGACGGAGAGAAGAAGAAATGTGGAAGAAATCGGTTCACCTGGTAAGGAGAAGCTGGAATAGCAAGGTCCTTTTTCACGGGTGAGAGGCAAGTGATCAAGCGACCACAGGTCTCCGCAGTGGGTGAACTCCAATTTTTCTATTGTGCATCGGCACTTTCACCCCCCTGCGACAGCAGACATGTTTGCACTTGAAACCATGAAATTAGTACCAAAAAGAAAGTCAAAAGATATATTAACCATCAAGTTTTGCACTGATATTTTTAGCTGGCATACTTAACTAGCATCTTGCATCGAACTTGATAAATAAACCATTTATCACCTGAACTTAGAACTCCTTAAGCTATTATTATATGGACTTAATTCGCAGTGCACTATATTTCATCAACCAAATTTTCAATGGCAGTCTCTGAGCTACTTGCATAAGAAAAATTGAAGTGAAGAATGGAATAGAAATGGATAGAAGGTAAGATACAAAAGTGCATTTAGAATTTACTTATTCGCTGGCCTTCTGAAAGTACAAATGGATGTCAACTTCACATCCCTCACAGAATGCAAGAAATGCCTGGAATTCCATGAGATGAATGAAGGTTAAATAGTATTGTGCTCACTGGAAGACACAAGGAAAAACTTCAAAATGATGGATGGTCCTGAGTGTGACTTCAATAGCATTACAGCAATTAAGTGGACTCATTTTATGGCAATGGAGATAAGTTTGAAAGTAAAGTCATATATTCAAGAACTTTTAGCTGCATTTATGACCCAAATGTCTTGATAGCTGATATAATAGATGACGACTAAGATCAAATACCTTCAACTCTTTGACAGCAAAAGTCACGTCTACCAGGTTGCCTCTATGAGCATACTGCACAAAGAGTTGTTCACCGCAACCAAATCTGAACCATGATATTCTTCTCCATGTTCTGTCAGAAAGAATAAAACCGGCATCTAATCTTGGTAGGATCAATGTAGCTTCGAAAACTCAATGGCTTTCCCACCAAATTCTCTTGCAACATCAGAAGGTATGGAGCTGAGTTCAGTCGCAATGAGAGTAATTTCCTGAAGGATGACCAAAAATTTGCAAGCAAGTTCAGATGACAAGGCCTCCCTAAAATATTTGCTGAGGCATGTTTTTCCATCCAGAGATAGTTGTTGTATGTCGGGTCAACATTTCAAGCTATCCAGTATGTTTTCTTAATACCTGCATACGTTTGACAAGACTTGGCTTAAACCTACACATGTATGCATTGACAAAAACTCACAGTTGGCGCAGTGACCTAAACAAGTATCTCTGCGGAGGAAAATTTAATCTTATATTTCATACCAACTGGAATATTTTCCAATTTATTTTCAAATTTCAGGCAAAAACCAAAAATATGGTAATTTTCCTGAAGAAATACTTCTTGGAAAACATTTAAGAAACAAACGAAGGCTTCTTTAAAGTCCACCAAATTTGTATTGCATGAAAGTGTAGCAATATCATTTTTTTAATATCATAAGAAATAAGTTTTCTTAAATTTAGTTAAATGGATCGGGTATGGGTTGAAAATATATCGGGTTGGGTATGGATAAAAAATTTTGCACTACGATAAATGAGTCATAAACGGGTTAAATGGTCAATTTGGGTCTGGTCATTTATGACCCGACCCGACACGACTTAATCCGTTTCACATGTCTAATCAAGAGGGCGTTAGTGGGTTGGATACCATACAGGTCGAAGATGATTAAGCAACATCGGTTGTTGGGAAAAAAAAATTTATTATACGAAGGAAATCACGAAACCATCGCAGACCAATGGGAAATAGGGACCCGGAGGAACTGAGAACGCCCCCCGTCTCGCCTATTTTTTGTTTTTATCTTTAGTGTCATCATCAAACCTCCCTCAGAACCTGTTCCTTTGTAGCTCTGGCTCCAAGCCTCTTCTTCCGAAGCTCTTTTCCCTCCGAACCTGTTCCTTCTACACTCTTGATCCAAGCCTCTTCTCCTTCCGCCGCTCTTTTCCCTCCGGCTCTTTTCATTATCAGGAAGGAAGAGACGAGGCAAATTCCGAGGTTAATGGCGACCAACGGTCCAGCTGATGACGGTCGTTGGATGTAAGTTTCAGCGTCCTCAATCATGTGTTAACTACTGTTAGCCCAGCCCCCGTCTGTAAGTTGGAGGATTGCAAGCATGAGGAGGATCGTCCTCCATGGAGCATGAGAAGGATTCTCCTTCGTGGAGCATGGAGCTCCATGGAGGACGATCCATGCTTCATGAAGTCTATGGGGGATATGGAAGACGTCCATGGAGGACCTTAATGGCGCTCCATGGAGCTCAATGGTGGATGAGGATGCTCCATGCTCCATCCATGGACGTCTCCATGGACTCCACGCTCCATGGAGCTCTATGGTGGATGAGGATGATCCATGGAGCATGAGGCAAATCCGCCATCGAGCTCCATGGAGGAGCTCGATGGTGGAGGAGCCCCATGGAGCAATCCATGCTCCATGGAGGGCCTCCAATGGAGCGGTCCTCCAGGACGCTCCATGGAGCTCGATGGTGGATGAAGATGGTGGATGAGGACCCTCCATGAAGCATGGAGCATCCTCATCCACCATCGAGCTCCTCCATGGAGGTCTATGGACCATGCACTCCATGGACTCAATGGACGTCCTCCATGCACTTCATGGAGCATGGATCGCTCCATGGGACTCTCCACCATCGAGCTCTCCATGGAGGACCTCCATGGCGCTCCATGGAGCTCGATGGCGGATGAGCCTCATGCTCCATGGATCATCCTCATCCACCATAGAGCTCCATGGAGAGGTCCATGGATGGAGCATGGAGCATGGATCTCCATGGAGCATCCTCATCCACCATTGAGCTCCATGGAGCGCCATGGACGTCTTCCATATCCTCCATGGACTCCATGGAGCATGGATCGCTCCATGGGGCTCCTCCACCATCAAGCTCCTCGATGGAGTGCATGGAGGACCTCCATGGCGCTCCATGGAGCTCGATGGTGGATGAGGACCCTCCATGGATCCACCATCGAGCATCCATGGAGGACTCCATGCGCTCCATGGAGCTCATGGTGGATGAGGATGCTCCATGGAGGAAAATCCTCCTCATGCTTCATGGAGGATCCTCATCCACCATCCTCACCTACCATCGAGCTCCATGGAGAGGACCGCTCCATGGGAGGCCCTCCATGGAGCATGGATCGCTCCATGGGGCTCCTCCACCATCGAGCTCCTCCATGGAGCTCCATGGAGCTCGATGGTGGTTGAGGATGGTGGATGAGGATCCTCCATGGAGCATGAGGAGGATCCTCCTCCATGGCGCTCCATGGAGTTCGACGGTGGTTGAGGATGGTGGATGAGGATCCTCCGTGGAGCATGGAGCATGGATCATGCTCCATGGAACTCATCCACCATCGAGCTCCATGGAGCGCCATGGAAAGGACCTCCAAGGAGCATGGATCGCTCCATGGAGCTCCTCCACCATCGAGCTCCCTGGAGATCCTCCTCCATGGAGCATGGAGCGCTCCTCCGTTGGTGGAGGAGCTCCATGCTGCACGTTCCATGGAGCTC
Organism: Eucalyptus marginata; assembly: GCA_014182565.1. Lineage (NCBI taxonomy): Eukaryota > Viridiplantae > Streptophyta > Magnoliopsida > Myrtales > Myrtaceae > Eucalyptus > Eucalyptus marginata. The sequence goes on along the minus strand of CM024592.1, from coordinate 49,971,001 downwards.
GATGATGGATGAGGGTGCTCCATGGAGCGCTGCATGGAGTTCGATGGTGGATGAGGGTGCTCCATGGAGCGTTGCATGGAGCTCCACGTTCCATGCTCCATGGAGCTTGATGGTGGAGGGACTCCATGGAGCGCTTCATGCTCCATGGAGGAAGATGAGCTCCATGGAGCTCGATGGTCGATGCTCCATGGAGCACGATGCACCATGCTCCATAGAGCGCCTCCTCCATGGAGGATGATCCTCCTCCATGGAGCTCCATGGAGGATGACGGCATCCTCCTTCCCGGTCCTCTTTGACTATTTGTTTAATTCTCATACCAGGAATAATCCCTCTCAAGTACGCATACCATTAAAATAGCTGTGTTTGTCTTAGGAATGTGAAATCCATAATAACTGCCATGTCCATTTGAAAATCACGAGGTTGGAAAGAAGGTGAGTGTGGAGGACTGGGAGTGTTGTCTTCATTTCCTTTCGTGAAAAAGAACTTCTATCTCTTATCATGTTTCTATGTGTGTTCCATTATGTGTATGTTGTTTCATTAGGAAACAATCTGTACTCTGCATAAATTAGGTGAATCCGTCCTTTTTAGTGTTGCACTCTTAAACCATGGTACAAGTATGAGTTGCTCATATGTTCTTTGTTAATTTATCAATATGCTTATTCTTGATCCTTATTGTTTGAACTTCTGTGAAAGATGATTGTCTAACAAGCGATTTGCTAATTTTTATTCCAAGGAACGTCTTAGATCATTTGGCTGAAGTTAACGAAGATCTTGATTCCCTTGAGAATGCTTTGTGTCAGCTCATCAGGGCCAGGCAGACCTCTATAGGTCCGGCCAACATTTCCAATGCACCAAGCATTATGCTTATATGTGAGGAATCAAAATCATTCTACAAAAATTAATCTTACAGATGGGAAGACAAGATATTGACCTAAATTTTTGACTTGCCTTTGCTATGATCGTTGTTGCTCTTGGATGTGTCACGTGCAGTCTCCTGATGTGCACTCTGCTTGGCCAACTTTTGTGGCCTATGTTCTAATGTTGGTTGTCACGTTCATGTTCATCGCGAACCAAAGGATTAATCGAGGCGATAATGTGGTGATGTGTTGTTTATAAGAATTTGATTTGCTTTGTAACCTTCCAATGCTGGGTCAAATGTGAACCTCATGTTATATTATTACCTTGAACACCTTTTACATAACATAGTAGAATAAATTATGATGATGATTAGAATTTGTTCTAGTGCAAAGTCCTCTCCAGTTAATAGTATTTTGAGCTAGTTTAAGCATATCTTGGAAAGTTTCCACCAGCCCCTTCCCTATAAGGCAATTTTAATCCTTTGCTAGATTGCCAATTTCAGTTTAAGTCCTAATTGCGTTTAGTACTTCTACTTTGGATCAAGTTGCATTGGTAAGATTAAAGCTCATGGAGTTGCATTACTTGAAAAACAGGGCAAGTTTTTCCTTTGGCATGAGAGAAATAGGGGAATGAGTGTATAAAAAAGAATCGCATACCCTCATTCACTATTCTTTCGGTTCGGATACACGCATCATTAGTTTGATATAGTTTATAGCTCATTCCTCATATTACAAAATCAGCAATATCTATGCAACAAAATTCAAACTAATAGCTAATTGGTTAACTCACAAGTTCTAAGTAATTTTTTCCATCGAACTACACACGTACAACAAGCTGGACAGGCACAGGCTGGATTCGTCCCTTGCCCGCCCAACAAGACAGCCAACCAGATTAACACAGCTTCGTTTTGATCACTACGATTCTGCTTTTGAGACTGGTTTACCAAAATTATTTGATAATCCCATTCATACATCACTCCTAGTGTCACAAGGTAGTCATGCATGGTCCATGGTCCAAGAACAACGATGGTCACGTGTGCATCTTCATGTATTTTATTGCATCACATGATAATAAATGACGAATCAAACTCATTGTGATTTAGGTTCTTAAATCCATGTAAAAAGTGGCTTCATTCCCCTGATATAAAAAGAGTACAGGCATGCGTGTGAAGAAAACCTTTAAATTTTGGAGAGTTAAATATGAAAATAAAAATTAATATGGGATTTTTTTAAAAATGATTGTAAGATTAAATTCGATGGTGGTAAGTGAGATAATTAGAGGATTATACCTTAACTAATTTTCAATTACAATTTTGTTCATTTGTTATGCTGTCTCTATGATATAGCGGACAAACAGACATAAACATTACATAAAGATTTCTATAAAAGTTGAATCGTCATTGGATTTTTTTCGATACGGTAGGCAAAAGCCAACACTCACTCTATGGAGAATCCATTAAATTAGCATGTGCCATAAATATAATTTCTCTAGTATGGGCCTAAGTGTTCTCAACGTTCACGCAAAGCAGGCACTTTTGGGCCAAGACCGGCCCGCTGCATCAACGATCGGATCTGTTGCGGGTCATAGAGGATTCCGATTTAAGATCCGACCCGTATAAAATCCTCCATCCGCGTTCCCGCATTGTCGCTTTACTCACCTGGTGCCGCTGCATAGGTCTCGATCCTCCTCTGGCTGAATTCCGGTAATTCTTCATCCCTCTATATACGTAGTTTCCTCCAGATTGCAATGATTCATGTGTTTTTTTTTTTTTTTTCCTTAAACTCATCTATCTTGCTTTCGAATTGATTGTTGCGTTGAGAAAATTTAGCTTGCACCCGTCTTTTTATGGGCTTTTTTTTTTTTTTTTTGTAGGAATATAGCTTTGCTTCTTGGTGATAATAAAGTCATGTTGGCAAATGATTGACCCTTGTTGGTGATGATAAAGTCATGAATGGTCCGTTCATTTCACAATCCCTCTTCGCATGAAAAATTTATTGGGACTTCTCTAACGATTCGCGGAGCTAGGAAACCTGTATTTGTTCTAAGTTTGGAGATTTTCTTGGAAAGCTTCATGGGAACCGACAACATGGGAAACATGGCGTCAGCTGTTTTTAATGAGACTGGTGACGAAAGGAGCAAAAAAGGAGAGTTCCCAAGTTCCACCACCATAGATCGACCATGTCTTGGGCTCAAATGTGTGCAAATCAGAGGTAGCAATATTTTGTAGTTCAATCATCAATCAAATAGAGAGTACGAATTAAGTATCCATATCTGTCTGCATTAGGAGCAGGATTCATGCGACTTTAGGAATCCACTTATCGAAATATAGCTTATATCTATCAAAATAGATACATTTGTAAGAAAGTGACAATGATTTTAGATAAACTCCACATAATTTGAAATTGATTTTGAAAAATTAGATATGAAAGAAGTTCGTGAGCTTTAATTTGTTATTCTATTGTTCGACTACTTTTGTTCATGATCTTACAATTTAGATAGAATTTAAATAATGGATAAGGAGAGATGACATCTAGTTTTCACTTAGTCTCTATTTTTTTTTTTTTTTCGAAATATGAATGATTTAAAAATATTTTAAAAAATGATTACTTATATCACATATAAAAATAAATAAATAAATATTTTTGATATAAATAACAAAAGAGGATGAAGATCCCCTACTTCAAAAGTGCTTTGATTGACATTTCAACCAATTCACAGCTGTGGATGCATGTAAATGAGGCATGCATCGACCGTTGAGATATGTTGAGATACTCATGATTGCCTTGTGAGGTGAATAATTCATGTCCAAATTAAAAGAAAAAAAGGATTAATGAATATTAGCAATAAATCTTACCTTCTAGTGGATCTACAATGACTGAATAACGAATGTGCCCTTGAGTACATATGTCTGCCCCGGGAATTTCTGTCATTAGAAACCTCGTTTAGGAAAATCTGGATATATTAACAAAAAGTTAAAAAAGAACAATAGAGAACAAAGTAATGGGTGAGCAAGTGGCTGCCCCCAACCTCAATATTCAAGTCGTGGCGGAATTAACTCGGCTTTGGAGGGCCCGCATTCGAATGTAGAGCAACAGCAAAAACGGATAAAACGAATATGAAAAATAACATAGCTTTTCATTTCTACTCGTGTAATATTTTCGCGGTATGGCTGTCCCTTTCAATTTTGGTTGGACCCACCCGCGGGACTAGCTTTTGCCATTTGATTCCGACTACTGTTCTCAGAACTTAGTCGGAATCAAATGGCGAAAGCTAGTCCCGCGGGTGGGTCCAACCAAAATTGAAAGGGACAGCCCTACAGCGAAAATATTACACGAGTAGAAATGAAAAACACCCCAAGTCCACAGGTCTCTTTTTCCCCTGAAGCACTTCGTTCACACTACAGCAATCTGCAGACCCTTCGAAGAAGCCATATTTTCAGGAAGAGGAGAGATAGGCAAAGTGGGAAGTTCAATGGAGAACAACAATCCAGCTGATCACGCTGGTTGGAGGTAGGCCTCAGCGACCTGAAATATATAAGAAAGCACCGTAGCCCAGCTCCGTTAACGATGGAGGATTCTGAGGAAACTCAAAGTCAATATCTCGATATTCTTTGGGGAAACTCATGACGAAATCTTGATATTCTTTCTAGTTCATTCTTCTGATCATGTCGCACTGTATATTCCATTACGTGAATGCTGTTTTATGGCGAAAAAACCTGCGCTCTATGTAGAACAGGTTCTGGAACTCTGAACTTGTTCAGTCAAACGCCTGAGGGGGTCTCTCACTTACCTGTAGAAAATGGCCTGTTTCTCGCATTAGATTGTGAGAGTCGGATTTGAACACTGATTTTGTACCATTTAGATTTTTTACTCTATTCTGTTTTTCCTTTCGTTGATTGAGAAATTCCGTAATGACTCGACTCTCAAAGGTAGAAATGGGCTCTCCTCAGAACTGTACCTAGAGGCATATCCAGGTGGATGCAAAATGGTTTGCTTCTCGCATTTCCTGGATTAGGGTGTCGTACCACCGAAATTTTGTCTTCTTTTATTTTGCTAATTGATCCAGGTTTTTGTTCTCACTGTTCATAATGACTAGACTCTAAGAACAGAGCATGTTAGCTCGTGCTCATGTCAGGGTATACTTGGTATAAATTTGTCGAAAAGTAAGAATGCCTCTTGTAGTCATAACCCCTTTTTCTTGCAAATGGTTAAATTTTAATTTTATCCATTCTGTAATTGAATACAGTAGGACTCATACCAGGAATAATCCCTCTCAAGTATGCATACCATTAAAACAGCTGAGTTTGTCTTAGGAAAGTGAAATCCATAATAACTACCATGTCTTTTTGGAAAATCATGAGGTTGGAAAGAAGGTGAGTGTGGAGGACTGCAAGTGCTGTCTTCATTTCCTTTCGTGAAAAAAACTTCCTATCTCTTATCATGTTTCTGTGTGTGTTTCATTACGTGTATGTTGTTTCATTAGGAAACGATCTATACTCTGCGTAAATTAGGCGAATCAGTCCTTTTTATTGTTTCATTTTGAAACTATGGTACAGGTATGAGTTGCTCATATGTTCTTTGTTAATCTATCAAATATGCTTACGCTTGATCCTTATTATTTGAACTTCTGCGAAAGACGATTATCTAACAAGTGATTTGCTGATTTTTATTACAAGGAACATGTTAGCTCATGTGGCTCAAGTTAATGAAGATCTTGATTCCTTTGAGAATGCTTTGCGTCAGCTCATCATAGACAGGCATAACTCTGTCGGTCCGGCCAACATTTCCAGTGCACCAAGCATTATGCTTATCTGTGAAGCAATCAAAATCATTCGGCAAAAATTAATCTTAGAGATGGGAAGGCAAGATATTGACCCAAATTTTCGACTTGCCTTGATTGTGATCACTGTTGCTCTTGGATGTGTCACATGCAGTCTCTTGATGTGCGTTCTGCTTGGCGACTTACCTTGGCTGATTTTTGTTGCCTGCGTTCTAATATTGGTAGCCACGTTCGTGTTCATCGCCAACTAAAGGATTAATTGGGGCTATAGTTTACGGCCTTATGATATGGTGGTGTGTCATTTATATGAATTTGATTTGCTCAATAACCTTCCAGTGCTGGGTTGGATGTGAACCTTATGTTATATTATTACCTTGAACAACTTTTGCATAATATAGTAGAATAAATTATGGTGATGATTAGAATTTGTTCTGGTGCAAAGTTCTCTCCAACTAAGAGTATTTTGAGCTAGTTTAAGCATATCTCTATAAAGTTTCGACCAACCCCTTCCCTATAAGGCAGTTTTAATCCTTTTGCTAGAATGCCAGTTTTGGTTTAAGTCCTAAGCGCATTTAGGTCCATTACTTCTACTTTGGATCGAGTTGCATTGGTAAGATAAAAGCTCATGAAAACATAACTAAGAAATGGTGAAATTGGAGAAACAGGGCAAGTTTTTCCTTCGGCACGAGAGAAAGGGGGAATGAAGAGTGTATAAAAAAGAATCGCATACCCTCATTCACTATTCTTTCATTTCGAATACATGCATCGTTAGTTTGATATAGTTTATAGCTCGTTCCTCATATTACAAAATCAGCAATCTCTATACAACAAAATTCAAACTAAAATAGCTACTTGGATAGCTCACGAGTTCTACGTAATTTGTTCGACTAAACTACAGACGCACAATAAGCTAGACAGTTACAAGCTGGATTCGTCACTTGCCCGCCCAATAAGATAGCTAACCAGATTAACACAGCTCCGTTTTTATCACTACGATTCTGCTTTTGAGACTGGTTTGCCAATTTATTTATTTTTTAAAATTTAATTCATACATCACCCGTAGTGTCACAAGGTAGTCATGCATGGTCCATGGCCGAAAAACAAGGATGGTCACGTGTGCATTTTCATGTATTTTATTGCATCACATGATAATAAATGACAAATCAAACTAATGGTGATTTAGGTTCTTAAATCCATGTAAAATGTTGCCTTATTCACCTGATATAAAAAGAGTACAGGCATGCGTGTGAAGAAAACATTAAAATTTGCCGAGAGAGTTAAATATGAAAATAAAAATTAATATGGGAATTTTTTAAAGATGATTGTAAGATTAAATTCGATGCTGGTAAGTAAGATAATTAGAGGATTATATCTTAACTATTTTTTAATTACAATTTTATCATTTTATTATGCTGTCTCTATGATATATCTGACAAACAGACATAAAATTTACATAAAGATTTCTATAAAAGTTGAATCCTCGTTGGATTTGTTTCTATACATTAGGCAAAAACCAGCACTCACTGTATGGATAATCGATTAAATTAGCATGTGCCATAAATATAATTTCTCTAGTATGGGCCTAATTGTTCTCAACATTCACGCGAAGCAGGCACTTTTGGGCCTGGACCGGCCCGCTGCATTGATGATTGGATCTGTTGCGGGTCATAGAGGATTCCGATTTAAGATTCGGCCCGTATATAAAATCCTCCATCCACGTTCCCACATTGTCGCTTTACTCACCTGGTGCCGCTGCATTGCTCCCGATCCTCCTCTGGCTGAATTCCGGCAACTCTTCATCCCTCTAAATACGTAGTTGCCTCCAGATTGCGATGATTCGTGTGGATTTTTTTTTCTTTTGCATACGATCAACTCGGAAAATGATTTTGTTAAACGAAAGCTGCATTTGACTAGTAAACTCATGTATCTTGTTTTTGAATTGAACATTGCATTGAGAAAATGCAGGAAAGATCCGAGTGAATTGCAGAACTCAAAAGACTTCAATTAGTTGGGCCTGGTTCTTGCCGAAAATAGGGATGAAAATTTAGCTCGCACCCTTCTTTTCATGGGCTTCCTCTTTTTTTTTTTTTGTTTTTTTTTTGTAGGAATGTAGCTTGCTTCTTGGTGATGATAAAGTCATGTTGGTAAATGATTGACCCTTCTTGGTGATGATAAAGTCATGAATGATCCATTCATTGCACAGTCCCCTCTTCGCATGAAAAATATATTGGGACTTCTCTAACGACTCGCGGAGCTAGGAAACACGTGTTTGGTCTAAGTTTGGAGATTTTCTTGGAAAGCTTCATGGGATCCGACAACATGGGAAACATGGCATCAACTGTTTTTAATGAGACTGGTGATGGAAGGAGCGAAAAAGAAGAGATTCCCAAGTTTCACCACCCTAGATAGAGCATGCCCTTGGCTCAAATGTGTGCAAATCATAAGTAGCAGTCTTTTGTAGTTCAATCGTCAATCAAATAGAGTAAAAATTAAGTATCCACATCTGTCCATACTAGGAACATGGTTCATGTGACAATGGAAATCCACTTATCTAAATATAGCTTATATCTATCAAAATAGTTACATTTATAAGAAAAGTAAACAATGACAATGATTTTAGATAAAATCCACACAATTTGAAATTGATTTAAAAAATTAGATACAAGAGAAGTTCATGAGCTTTAATTTGTTATTTTATTATTTGACTACTTTTGTTCTCAATCTTACAATTCAAATAGAATTTAAATGATGTATAAGGAGAGATGACATCTAGTTTTCACTTAGTCTTTGTTTGTGTCTCGAAATATGAATGATTTAGAAAATATTTTTAAAAAAAAATGATTGCTTATTTAGCATAAAAAAATAAATAAACAATTTTTTAAAATATAAATAACAAAAGAGGATGAAGGATGAAGATTCTCTACTTCAAAGGTGCTTCAATTGGCATTTCAACCAATTCTCAGCTATGGATCCAAACGTAAATGAGGCATGCATCAACCGTTGAGATATGTTGAGATACTCATGGATGTCTTGTGAGATATATAATTTTTTTTTTTGATAATCGAGAAGAGATAAATAATTCGTGCCCAATTAAAAGAAAAGATTAATGACTATTAGCAATAAATCTTACCTTCTAGTGGATCTACAATGACTGAATAACGAATATGCCCTCAGAGTACACATGTCTGCCCCGGGAGTTTCTGTCATTAGAAACCTCGTGAAGGAAAATCTGGATATATTAACAAAAAGTTAAGAAAGAAAAATAAAGAACAAAGTAATGGGTGAGCAATTGGCTGCCCCGAACCTCGATAATCCATATTCAAGTCATGGCGGAATTAACTAGGCTTTGGAGGGCCCGCATTCGAATGTAGAGCAACAGCAAAAACGGACAAAACGGTACGAAAAATAGAGCATCAGCAAACATTGTCCCGTTTTGTCTGTTTCTGCTGTTCTACTTTCGATCTGCTTTACTCAGACAAAACGGGACCGTTTTGTCTGTTTGCTGATGCTCTACTTTCGATCTGCTTGACTTTCTATCTGCTTTTCGGGTATGTCCAGTCAAATGCGGAAAAGCACTGCCCTAAACCAAGATAAAGAAATGAAAACCACCCCAAAGTCCACACACCATGTTCAGGTCTCTTTTTCCCCTGAAGCACTTCGTTGACAGGACAGCAATCTGCAAACGCTTTGAAGAAACCATATTTTGAGGAAGAGGGAGAGATTGGGCAAAGTGGGAAGTTTAATGGAGAACAACAATCCAGCTGATCACGTTGGTTGGAGGTAAGCGTCAGCGAACCTAAAATATAAAAGAAAGCACTGTAGACCAGCTCCGTGTTAGTTGGAGGATTCTGAGGAAACTCATGTCAATATCTCGATATTCTTTGGGGAAACTCATGCCGAAATGTTGATATTCTTTCTAGTTCCTTCTTCTGATCATGTCACACTGTATATTCCATTACGTGAATGCTGTTTTCTGGCGAAAAAAACCTGCACCCTATGTAGAACAGGTTCTGGAACTCTGAAATTGTTCAGTCAAACGCCTGAGGGGGTCTCTCACTTGCCTGTAGAAAATGGCCTGTTTCTCGCATTAGATTGTGAGAGTCGGATTTGAACACCGATTTGTACCATTTAGATTTTTTCCTCTATTCATTTTTTTCCTTTTGTTGATTGAGATGTTCATAATGACTCGACTCTTGGGCATATCTGGTGGACGCAAAAAGGGTTATTTCTCGCATTTCCTGGATTAGGGTGTCGTACCACCCAGATTTTGTCTTTTATTTTCCCAATGGATCCTGGTTTTTGTTCTTGCTGTTCATAATGACTAGACTCCAAGAACAGAGCATGTTGGCTCGTGCTCATGTCAGGGAATACTCAGTGTTTGAGTAAACTTAGGTAGAGATAGTAGTCAATTTCTAAGAATTATTGTCTTTTTTCATAAGTAAAAAGGGTGGGAGTCAGAGATATCCTCGGAGATGGGCTAATCCATTGAGATTCAGGGAAAGGAAGTTGCTCTAAGTCCTCAGCCATTATTTTCTTTCTTTGTCAACTTTGTGTTTAATACTAGCATTGAGTTTTGCTCAAAATTGTTAAATACCTAAAAGGGGAATGGCATGGTGAGACACCACACTAGTGTTAGTGAACTATAACATATTGTAGAGTTGATTGGCGGAACATTAGTAGAGACGATCTATAAATGATATCTAATGCTAGTTTAACTACGAAGTTCCTGACAGATGTGCTTAGCACGACGAGTTACCTAGTGAATAGATCTCCAACAACCACGATTAGATGCCGGACCTATGGAACTCTAGTCAGGTATCGTTAGTGATTATCTTGATTCTTAGAATATTTGGTTGCTTATGTCATGACCAGGTGAGTAAAGGTAAGCTCGATGGGTGAGCAAGAAAGTGCACTTTATACATGAACCTGCATTTTTCTTTGTTAAAAGGAAAGAAAAAAAGAAAAACATAATTTATCATCCAAACTTAAACCTCCTCGAGCTATTATTATCAAGACTTAATTCGAAGGTGCACTATGTTTGTCAACCAAATTTTCAATGATGTCTCTCGTTTTTCTCTATTTAGCCCAAAAGTAACATTGCCATGGGCCTTTACTATTGTGATCGTAAAGCTATGCATGAGGATGTTTTAGGTCTCTGAGCAGATGACTAACAATCTGTCATCTTATAAAACCAGTTATGCACTGATTGTGTGAAATCTACTTGTTGCATCTAAGCTACTTGCATAAACAAAATTGAAGTGAAACATGGGAAAAAAAAGGATGGAAGGTAAGAAGCAAAAGAGCATTTAGAATTTACTTACTCGCCGGCCTTCTAAAAGCAGAAATGAATGTCAACTTCACATCCCTCACAGAATGCGAGAAATGCCTGGATTTCCATGAGATGAACGAACGTTAAATATTATCGTCTCCACTGGAAGACACAAGGAAAAACTTCAACATAATAGATGGTCCTGAATGTGACGGCATTACTGCAATTAGGTGGACTCACTTTCTGGAAATGGAGATAAGTTTAAAAGTGAAGTCATATATTCAAGAAATTTCAGCTGCATTTATGACCCAGATGTCTTGATATAATCAATAACAAATAAGGTCAAATACCTTCAACTCTTTGACAGCAAAAGTCACGTCTACTGGGTTGCCACCATGAGCATACTGCCGAACTCTTCCACAGGATCTATCCACAGCCGAGAGTGCAGCAAAGAGTCGTTCTCTGCAACCAGAGTCTGAACCAGATAATCTTCTCCATATTCAGTCGAAAAGAGTAAAACTAGAGTCTACCTTTAGTAGGATCAATCTAGCTTCGAAACTCAACGGCTTTCCCACCAAATTCACTTGCAGCATCAGAAGGTATGGAGCTGCATTCAGTTGCTTTAAGAGTAATTCCCTGAAGGATGAACGAAAATTTGCAAGCAAGTTCAGATGATGAGGCCTCCCTACGATATTTTGGGGGCATCATCTCCTATCCAGAGGATAGCTATCCAATATGTTTTCTTAATGCCTGCATACATATGACAAAAACTAGGTTTAAACCTCATCACTTATGCATGAACAAAAACTCACGGTTGGCGAGGTGAGATAAACAAGTATTTCTGCATGGTACAGCTTCTTATCAAATTAATGCAGGGTTGACAGGCGCCAGCCTCCGATTCTCTTGCAGTTAGAAAACATACTGAATGATATGTAGTTAGCATGATTGAGTCAGAAGACTTAAAATGGTAAGTGGCCAACAAAAAGAAGTAAAAGTCGTATACATGGAATCTAATATTCAATAAGTTGCCCCCATCTCTTTATTCCGAATCCATTGGCTTTATAGGTGATATTGGTGCACTGCAAAATCCATAAGACAGAGTTCACATTGCTTTTGCACGATGAGAAATTAGAGAAGCTGATCTCGGTGGACTCATACGACATGACTTAGTAATGCTCATCACAGCATTCTGCAGTCATTTTCTCTCAATGAAAATGTCACTTTCAAGACTTCATGCTTTCAATTATTGAGCGTCGCAAAACTCCATATGAAACCATCAAAGTAACTAGACAGAACAGGAAAGCATTACCAAGACAGAATAGCAGCACCCATAGAAGGTAATCCATTGGGGTTTTTTCCCATAATTTCACCATTCGACATTGTCCGCTAGTACCCCTCATAGTTCTCCTGTCTATAGCAGTGAATTGCCTCTTACAATATAACGACTTTGAATCACCCTATCCGCAGTATTATTTTCTTTCAGTGGACTTCAGATTTGCGCACGTCAAGTTCTAACCATCGTCCACAAGGCCAATCACGCCCTAAGTTAACAAACTTCTGCCTCAAATCCACCGCCGAAAGCTCCACACGCTCGGCAATCGGTGAAAGGACACTCAGAATTTCTCAATCGGACACCGCATCGAGAGAAACGAGTCAATACCTAACACGGCATCATAGCATCTAAACTACTCAGCATCGCTCAGCAGGGCACACGAAGAAGCAACTGCTGTAGCTATTTCACCCGACGTGGATTTCAGATGAATCACCTGGGAAGGAGAAGCTTGGATGGCGAGGTCGTTGCCGACGCGGGGGAGGCAGGCGACGGATCGAGCCAAGGTCTTCAACGCGCTGCCGCTGAGGGTGAACTCCATTTTCAAGGACACTTCGCTTCCCTCCCTCTCTCTCTCTCTCTCGATTTGGATTAGAAATTGAAAAGTTACGGTTTCCTTCCTCGTTGATTTTTCTCGCTAAAGAAGGAAGGCAGGAGCGGAACAAGTACAGATGTGTAGGAAAAACAAATTAAACTTTCTAACAAGAATGCACAATAACTAAGCAAAAAAAGGAAAAAAAGAACAAACATACACCACGGCCAACGGGCTAGAATACTCACTGACCTCCAAGATTAAACTCTACTGCGGAGGACGTCAATGGAGATGATTCGATTAATTTTTTAATAATTAAGAGTTCTATCTTCTTTTATTTTATTAGGAAAATCAACTCCTCGTGATTCATTTCCTACAACCTCACTCTATAGCATATAGTAGCATCTGAAGTTCATTTGAAGTTCATATTTCTAGGTTCATGGCATAAATATGGAAAACCACATATTGGATGTCCATGGAGTGAGCTTTTCATATTTATATGAAAACCTATTCCATCTTCATCAAACTCTCCGATAATAAACAAACAAAAAAAAATCAAATCAAATAACAAAAAGTCTAATCATCATGATGGGCTGCTCAAAAGTGCACCAAGGGATATCAAGGTGCAAGGTAAGTGTTCACAGTTAATGTCTCTAAATTATTATCTTTTTAAGTTAAGTCAACTTACATTTTCATTTCATTGCCAGTTGATAAAATCTAGTTATCATTTTAATTATTCAGCTAATCTTTAAAGATGGATAGTTGTATAATAACAAAAGGACAAAATTATAGATAACTAATAGCAATTCAATAATTAAAAAAAAAAAAAAAAAAAAAAAGAACCTAGGGAGAGCAATTCGGATTCTTTGGTGAGAAGGGTAGCTAGACTTTTTAAACCAACCCATCTCACATGGCCCAGATCAGTTAACGGCCCATATAATCTCAGTCCATGCTTCAAACAGATGAAGGTGCGCTCATTTAAAAAAATTCGCCCATTAGAACATCTCAGGGAATGAGTGAGCTTTTCTTATTAAAAAACTCACGAAATTGAACTGATATGACATTTTGAATCCCAACATCTGCTACTCACTTATTAAAAAACTCAGGAAATCGAACTGATACGATATATTGAAACACAACATATACTATTCACTTATTCACTTATTAAAAAACGGAGACAAATCCCCTAACGAGTAGGGAATTTTTAATAAGAAAAGATCACTCCAGGGAATTTTTCATAGTCAAGGTCTGCAACAGCCCCACCGCGTTCTCATTTTCAGCCAAGCAAGGAAGAGATTAGCGAGGCAAATTTGGAAGGTTAATGGCGAACGAGAATCCAGCTGATCACGGTGGTTGGAGGTAAGCTTCGTCCACCTCAAACATATCTTAACCAGCCCAGCCTTGGAGGATTGCAAGTAAACTATTGCCAAAATCTTGATATCCTTTTCTGTTCTTATCTTTGATCATGTTCGCTGTGTATATTCCATTACGCATGAATGCTGTTTAAGGAACTGACACTCTAAGTAAATCAGGTGAACTTGTTGATGCCTTCTGAACTCGTACTGTTCAATACTTAAGAGCCCAACGGGGGGTCTTTCACTTGTCAGTAGAAATGGCTTGTTCTTTGCCTTAGATTGTGAGAATTGGATCACAACACCACTTTGTACATCCAGATTTTTTCCTCTATTTTATTTCTTTTTGTTGATTGAGGCTTGAGACAGGTTTTTGTTCTCGATGTTCATGATTCTCAAAGAGCAAAAATGGGCTCTTCTCAGAACAGAGCATGTACTTAAAGCCATATCTGGTTGGGATGTAAAATGGCCCGTTCTCGCATTTCCTGGATGACGGTAGTTATGTTGTACCACCCGATTTTTGTCTTCTTTTATTTTGCTAATTGATTTAGGTTATTGTTGTCGCTGTTCATATGACTAGACCCTAGCAACAGAGCATGTTGGCTCGTGCTCATATCATGGTATACTCGGTGTAAATCTGTCAGAAAAGTACGAATGCCTCCTGTAGTTATCAACTCTTTTTCTGTGCAAATGGGTAAATTTTAGTGATACGGTAGGACTCACGCCAAGAGTAATCCCTCTCAAATATGCATACCATAAAAACAGCAGGTGAGTTTGTCTGAGGAAAGTGAAATTTATATTAACTATCGCGTCTTTCTTGAATATTAGGAGGTTGGAAAGAAGGTGAGTGTGGAGGACTGCGAGTGCTGTCTTCATTTCCTTTCATGAAAAAGAACTTCCTATCTCTTATTTTGCGTGTATGCTATTTCCTTAGGAAACAATCTGAATTAGGTCAACTCGTACTTCTTATCATTTCATTCTAAAACTACGGTACGACTTGCTCATATGTTCATTTGTTAATCTATTGATATGCTTATTCTTGATTCTTATTGCTTGAGCTTCTGTGAAAGACAATTGTCTAACAAACGATTTGCTGATTTTTTTTCCAAGGAACGTGTTAGATCATGTGGCTCAAGTTAACGAAGATCTTGATTCTCTTGAGAATGCTTTGCGTCAGCTCATCAGGGACAGACATACCTCTATAGGTCCGGCCAACATTTCCAGTGCACCAAGCATTATGCTTATCTGTGAAGCAATCAAAATCATTCGGCAAAAATTAATCTTAAAGATGGGAAGGCAAGATATTGACCCAAGTTTTTGACTTGCCTTTGCTGTGATAGCTGTTACTCTTCAATGTGTCACGTGCAGTCTCCTCATGTGCGTTCTACTTGGTGACCTGCCTTGGCCAATTTTTGTTGCCTGCGTTCTAATGTTGGTAGCCACATTTGTGTTCATTGCCAACTAAGGATTAATTGGGGCAATAGTTTGTGTTGTTTATATGTATTTGATTTCCTTGGTAACCTTCTAATGCTGGGTCGGATGTGAACCTCATGTTATATTTTTACCTTGAACACCTTTTGTATAACATAGTAGAATAAATTATGATGATGATTAGAATTTGTTTTGGTGCAAAGTCCTCTCCATCTAAGAGTATTTTGAGCTACTTTAAGCATATCTTGGAAAGTTTCCACCTGCCCCTTCCCTATAAGGCAGCTTTAATCCTTTTGCTGAAGTGCCAGTTTAAATTCTAAGTGCATTTAGGTCCATCACTTCCACTTTGGATCGAGTTGCATTGGTAAGATAAAGCTTATGGAGTTGCATTACCAGTAAACAAAACTAAGAAATGGTGAATTAGAGAAACAGGGCAAATATTTCCTTTGGGCCAGAGAAAATAGGGGAACTGAGAGTATATAAAAAAGAATCGCACACCCTCATTTAGTATTCTTTCATTTCGGATTCACGTGTTGTTAGTTTGATATAGTTTATAGCTTCTTCCTCATATAATTTTCATCACTACTGTTGTGCTTTTGAGATTGGTTTAACAAAATTATATGATAATTTCATCATTCATCAATCACAATGTCACTAGTTACTCATCCATGGTCCATGGCCAAACCCGAACAACAATGATGGTCATGTGCGCATTTTTATGTATTTTATTGCATTACATGATAATAAATGAGGAATCAAACTGATTGTTATATAGGATTTTAAATTCATGTAAAAAATTGCTTTGTTCCCCTATAATAAAAAGAATTCACACATGCGTATGAAGAATATATTTAAATGTGTGGAGAGAGTTAGATATAAAAGTAAAAATTGATATAGGAAAAAAAATTTAACTTATTGTAAGATCAAACTAGACGCTAGCAAGTAAGATAATTAGAGGATTATATCTTAACTATTTTCAAATTACAATTTTGTCCATTTTATCATAGTATGTCACTATGACATATCTGAAAAACAGACATAAGCATTACTTAAAGATTTTTATTATAAAAGTTGAAATCCTCGTTAGATTTGTTTGTATGCAGTAGTAATTAACCGGCACTCATTCCATGGATAATCGATTAAATTAACATGTGTCATAAATATAATTTCTCTAGTATGGGCCTAATTGTTCTTAACGTTCCCATGAAGCAGGGGCTTTTGGGCCTGGACCGGCCCGCTGCATCGAGGATCCGATCTGTTGCGGGTCATAGAGGACTCGGATTTAAGCTCCGACCCATATAAAATCCATAATCCACGTTTACGCCTTGTCGCTTCTCTCACCTGGTGCCGCTGCGTTGCTCTCGATCATCCTCCGGCTGAATTCGGGCAGTTCTTAATCCCTCTGCATACGTAGTTTACTCCGGACTGCGAAGCTTTCATGTGGGTTTTTTTTTTCTTTTGCATATGATCGACTTGGTAAAAGATTTTGTAAAACGAAAGCTGCATTTGACTGGTAACCTCGTGTATCTTGCTTTTGAATGGATCGTTGCATTGTGAAAATGCGGAAAGATCTTGGTGAATTGCAGAACTTAAAAGACTTCAAATAGTTGGCCGGTCCTCACTAGTGTCTTTGCTTTAAGACACTGGTGATGGAAGGAGTGAAAAGGGAGAGTTCCCAAGTTCCAACACCACAGATTGAGCATGTCCCAAGCTCAAAATGTGTGCAAATTAGAGGTCTTCGTAGTTCGATCATCTATCAAATAGAGAGTACATAATTTGTATCCACATCCATCCGCACTTGGAAGAGGATTTGTACGACTTTTGGAAATCCACTTATCTAAATATAGCATGTATCTATCAAAATAGATACATTTATAAGAAAATAAACAATGAAAATGAGATTAGATAAAATCCACATAATTTGAAATTGATTTTAAAAAAATTAGATAAGAGAGAAGTTCATTAGCTTTAATTCGTTTACTTGCGCCTTGTCTTGTTTGATCACAAGAAACTCATAAATGAGAGTATTGGAACACCAATTTTTGCCCCCAAGTTTTGTTCTCCTACTCTTTTTCTCCTTTTGTTAATATATCAAGGTTTTCATTTTCGATATTCCTTTTGACTCAAACTCTTGGAGAAAACAATGTAATTTGGGACATATTCGATGGTTGTACATCTATCGAAGAGTAAGATTTATTGTCGAAAATCATTGATCCCTTTCCTTGGACGTGGGTTCTTTGTCCTACAAGCCCATGAGTGTTATCACACCCGTTTATTAAAGAAGATACTCCTTGTAAAATATGAAGCTCTTTCTTTGGTAAGTATTATCAGCTCCAACATTAAATAAATTCATAAAAAAATTAGGAAAATATTTTACTTGATAAATAGAATGAAACACAACTTCTCATTGAGCAACCTTTCATGTTTCCTATAGAGTCGACATCAAACCTTCCAAAATTAAGATTCAAATAATAATTCAGATCGAAATGAGTAAATCCATTTCCTATCTTCAAAATAAACTTTTAACCCAAGCCATTTCTATTTCAACAAATACTTGATCGAAGTTGCCGCAAATTATAACCCGTGAAACTCCTCTAATACAAATGCGCTGTAATCGACAAAGTACTAAAAAGAAATCATTCTTATATTCTGTTGATGTTTGTGAAAATAACATTATGTTGTACCGTAATTTGCTTTATCCGTCGCGGTGGAATCTACAGCGTGAAATATTTTTACGAGCACTCAGCACGCAGCATCTACAGAAGTTCACGTCGGAAGAGCAGAGGAAAAGGGCACGCGACCACATCGTGGCCGCTCAACGATCTCCAGGCGGCAAGCTTGGATGATGTAAGCGTGTACGTCACCGGCGAGTTTAGCTGATGTAAGCGGTTAGAAAGCCCGCCCCTACAAGCTCCCCCTTTCAAGATGCTGGGCTGGCATGCCACGAAACCTCGGGCACGTCGTACAACCTTCAACACTATTCTCACTGTCCTGTCCCGCGGGACTCTACGTGTTTAGCACGCCCATTTCTCTCTAAATGAAACCCCTCAGTCTAGCTCATTCCTTCACCCATTTTAAAAAGTTCTAAATCTATTGTATTTTTGTCAATTAAGTCATAAACATTTTATTTTTTACCAATTGAGTCTATCCAGTTAATTTTGAGAAGAAATTGCTGACGTGAATACCGGTTATCTTACATGACACAGCTAGGAATCGGTATGCTATAGTGAATATAATTTTTTTTTCTCAGACAAGTAAGTAGTGTTGAAGGTATTAAAAGTTATGGCATAGGGAAGTAGGGATTACTCTGGCCATGAGTTTTACTTGAACTAATTTATATATTGTGATAAATACACTAAAAGTTCTAAAACTTGTCACAAAAATACAATTAAGTTCTAAAATTTTCAAAAAGTGCAGTAAACTTATAATGAAAATACAATCGAATCCTACAACTTTCCTATAGTGTAATTAATGAAATAACTTGATTCAACCCATTTGACAACTTTTGGGGCTTGTAGTTTGAGGATTTAATTACACTTTCATGAAAAATTTTACGATTTAATTATACTTTTAAAAAATTTGATGATTCAATTTTATTTGAGTCACAATTTTTAGGATTTTTAATGTACTTATCTTTACCAAATTATAACAAAAGAGGATGAAGATCTTTTACCTCCACGGTGCTTTCATTGATGTTTCAATCAATTCTTAAACAAATCACTACGGCTTGTCTCAATGGCCACCGTTCCCACATTGAAAGTAAGAGGTCCACCTTATTAGGAGGCTGCGGTGTGGATGCTTAATTTTATGTGTGGGTTTTGATTCTCATGCTTTGCAAAGAGATAAGACAAAAGCCAAAGAGTTAAATAGGATAGACAAAAAAAAAAAAAAAAAAAAAAAAAAATCTCAACTGTCAATGCATGTAAATGAGACTTGTGATACACTTGTGGCTATGGAAAGTCTCTCGTAGTCCCGTGGGATAATATATCCATGTAAAGTTAAAAAAAGAAACAAAAGGATTAACGGCCATCGCCAATGAGTCGTACTTTTTGATGGATTTGCAATGACTGGATATGCCGCTCGTCAGATTAGTCTCCGATGGTCTCCGTCATTAGAAAAATCGGGAATAAAATATTTGGAAATATTAACAGAAAAGGAGAAAAAAACAGAAAACAAATCCTGGGGGAGCAATGTCGACGGGGGAAACGAGTGGTCGGTTCAAGATTCATGCTTGAAGTCTTATCGCTTCGAGACTGAGCTTTCAAGGGCCAATATTAAAACTTCTTAATTTGATTCTCAACAACCCTTACACATTAAAAAAGTCGAAAGAAAATTCATGGTCATCCTTAAGCGGTTCATGTATGTAATATTACCGACACTTGCATGGAGCCTTCGTACACGAAAGACAACAATCTGCAAACGCTTGGAGAAATCACATTTTCAGAAAACAAGTGTCAACTGTTATAAAAGTTTAAACCTAGCATGGTTTATTATTTGAATATTCTAACACTCTCCACTCTCCTCACGTGTAGGCTGGACTTTGGCCTCAGCCTTAAGCGTGATCGATTAGAGAGGCAAATACGAGTCTGGAAGATTCGAAGTCGGGATTTCTTAACTTTGATATTATGTGAGTTTTTTTTTTTTTTTTTTGGACCATTGTTAACTATGGTAAAAGCTTAAATTTTGATATGAATGCGTGATTTATTATTTTAAATATTTTAATAGAAAGGGAGAGAATATAAATAGAAAGCAAATTTTTGGCGAGCAATGTTGAGAAATGGAACGAGAGGGCGGTTCGAGACGCATACTTAAGTCTATTGCGCTACGACATTGACCTTGACCTTTTAAATATTAAACTATTTAATTAAACTCTCAACATCCTTGCATATAAAAAAATGAAAGAAAGAATAGTCATTCTTGATCGGTTTACGGATCTAAAATTCCGAAGCACTTGCATGAAGTCTCTATGTATAAAAGGCAACCATCTGCAAACACTTGGAGAAACGACATTTTCAGGAAGAAAGAAAGGGAGAGATTAGGCAAAGTCGGACGGTTAATGGAGAGCAACAATCCAGCTGATCACGGTGGTCGGAGGTAACCTTCATTGACCTTAAATATATCTTAAGCACTGTGGCCCAGCTCCATTTGGAGGATAGCGGGGAAAACTCATGACAGAATCTTGATAATCTTTGGGGAAATTCATGCCAAAATCTTGATATTTTTCCTGTCCCTTCCTCCGATCATGTCACACTGTATATTCCACTACGTGAATGCTGTTTTATAGCGAGAAAACCTGCACAGTAGGTAAATCAGGCGAACTTGTTCTTAAATTCTGAACTTATGCTGTTCAACTTAGGCTCCATGGAGAGTTGCCCGTAGAAAATGGCCTGTTTCTCGCATTAGATTGAGGGAGTCGAATCGGAACACCAGTTTGTGCCATCCAAATGATTTTCATCTATTTATTTTCTACTTTTATTGATTGAGATGTTCGTAATGACTCGACTCTCAACAAGCAAAAGGGGCTCTACTCAGAACAGAGCATGTACTTAGGGGCATATCTGGTGGATGCAAAATGGCCCGTCATTCTCATTCCCTGGATTAGGGTAGCTATGTCCTACCACCCAGATTTTGTCTTCTATTATTTTGCAGATTGATCCAGGCTTTTGTTCTCTCTGTTCATAATGACTCGACTCTCAGAACAGAGCATGTTAGCTCGTGCTAATATCAGAGTAATAATACTCGGTGGGTGTAAATCTGTCTAAAAGTGAGAATGCCTATTGCAGCCATTAACCCCCTTTTTTTTTGTGCAAATGGGTATATTCTAGTGATATCCATTCCGTAATTGAATAAACTAAGGACTCGCACCGGGAATAATCTCTCTCAAGTATGCATACCATTAATAACGGCTGAGTTTGTCTGAGGAAAGTGATATCCATAATAACTTCCATGTCTTTTTAAAAATCACAAGGTTGGCAAGAATGTGAACGTTCTTCTAAAATTGCTGGGTGGGAAAATTCTGTCACTTTGATGAAGGGACTCGATTTTATAGTCACTCCGCTTCTTTCTTTTGTTAAGAGAAACTGATGTTGAGAACAATTATTAATTGGAAGTCTTACTAGCTTTTCCTCCGAAGAAAAAGGATAAGACCCCTAGTTAGCTTTACTCTGTTTTTAACCGGAAAGTAGGGGACTAACCTGGTAGTTCTGTACGTCTGGGTGGTTTTGTTTTGTGAGCGTGTTGTAAGAGTAGGTTAGGAAGGGCTATAGGCGTTAAGGAGTATTCCCCAGTACTCTGATGTTTCATTTTGTCGAAAATAAGAGTTTTCACTAGCTTAATTAGTTGTCAATCAATAGACGGGTTACAAACCTGCAGTACATAAAGAGGTTAGACTCCTGCATTGCATACTTATTAGCTATGATTTGCACTGGAAGATTGGCATCATACTGCATCAAATTTCCTTTAGAACTTAAATTGGTAGTTTTTGAAAGCTTTTAGAAAGACTGCTGTCTTACGTGATGCAGTGATAAAAGACTGTACACTAACAAGTGGTTTGCTGATTTTATTTTCAAGACGGGGAGCAGAGCTGGTTGATCAAATTGCTGCAAGTATCCCACGTCTTCATTCCCTGGAGGTGAACCTGTATCAAGCTATCGAGTGCATGGGTGTTCCAGCCAACACTACCCATGCAAAAATCATGCGTATCTACAGGTTACTTAAAATCGTCAAGTTGGGAGGGCAAGATTTGGAGCCAAGGTTCCCACTTGTGTCCGCTTTCATTGCTGTTGCTCTTGGAGGTGTCAAATGTGGTCTACTGATGTACGTCTTGCTTGGTGACATGCCTTGGCCAATTGTTGTTCTTTGTGTCTTGATAGCATTTGCATTCATTATGAATTAGAGAATAGTAACAGTTTCCGGCTCTCTAGATGTTGAGGTTTGCTCTTTGTGAAGTTGGCTTTTGTGTGTGTCCTAATGCTGGCTTGGATTAGCCTTGTGTTGTACTACTTGGTTAGATCCTAATACAAAAATGTGAAATTGGAGAAACAGGATATTTTTGGTTTAGCCAAAAAGAATGATGGGAAGATTTACAGAATTTGAGAAAGAATCAAATCATCCTCGTTCACTAATCTTCTGATCCATGAATTGCGATTTGGACTTAATTCATAACCCAACCCTCATATCTAAACCTCAGCAATATTGTCCATATTACATTGTTCTTCAAGTAAGAAATGAAGCTACAAAGGCCGACATGCTCCTTGACATAAAGGAAGCATGAGAGAGGGAAGTAATCGGCCACAACTTTTTCAATGAAAGACAAACCGATGTGAGAATAAGTCGAAATCACGTTAGGAAATTGAGATGCACGACCTTTTGTATGTTGAGACATATTTGGAAGGAAAAAAAAAAAGCGAGACAGAGTAACCTGGTTCAATATAAGTAAAGACGTATATAGAGGTATGTCAATGACTGAAAATGTTCTTATGTAATTATATGTAAAAGGGGTTGGCGAGCCGAAATTAGAGATGGGCGTGATCCATTGAGATTCATGGGAAGCAAGTTGCTCTAACTCCTCAGCAATGATTGTTTTTGTTTAGCTGAGAAACGGGTTTTAAGCATAAGCAAGCCAACGAAGCCAACTATTTCCATTTTCTTCGTTCAATTTTGTGTGAACTCGAGGTGAAGTGTCAAATGTGGACCATAAAAAAACCAAAGTAAATCACAAGAAATTCCGTTTGCTTGCACCTTGTCTTGTTTGATCATGAGAAACTCATAGATGAAAGTGTTGGAACACCAAGTTGTGCCCCCAAGATGTGTTCTCTTTTCTTTTTTTCATTTTGTTAATATATCTAGGATTTAATTCTTGATGTTCCTCAAACTCTTGAAACAAACAGTATAATTAGGGACATTTCGGTGACTATAAATCTATCGAAAAGTAAGATCTATTGCTGATAAAAGGGTAATGAATTCTTTTTTCACGAGATACTCCAACAGGTCATGAGTGTCTTGACATATCTTGCCCATTGATGAAAGAAGATACATTTTCAATATGTGAAGCCCTTTCTTTGGTAGGTATTATCAGCTTCCACATTAAAAAAAAATCATTAAAATTAGGAAATAGTTAGCCGATAATTACAAGGAGACATAACTTCTCATTGAGCCACTCTTTGTGTTTCGATAGGGTCGACACCGGAACTCCCAAAATTAAGATTCAAAAAATAATCCAAATCAAAGGTAGCAGTGAACCCATTACGTAAGCCGTTTACACTTCAACATACACTCGATCGGAAGTTGCTGTAAAGTATAACCCACCAAACTCCTCAAGAATAAATGCGCCTCTATCAACAAAGCAATAATAGAAATCATTCTTATATATGGGTCCATTTGTTTGGTGGAAAATGAATGATTTAAAAATATTTAAAAAAAAAAAGACTAATTATATTGCTTGGAATCATTAACCAATGAAATATATATATATATATATATATATATATATATATATATATATATATATATATTATCAATAACGATTTATTTCTATATTTTCATGAATGATGAAAATATCTTTGTGAGACTCCCCGGGCTTTCTTTGTCACATTTGAACGTGGATTCTTAACCACTAGGGTTAGTCCTAGTGGCCACCCTTTCAACATGGAAGGGGAGGTAGGGAATCCCCACCTTCTCAAGGGGGTTGGGGTGGGGACGATATAGTTTTAGGAGTGGATTTCGACTCCACGCCCGCAAGGAGGTGGGGCAAAAGTTTGAGAGTGGGAGTTAGAGTAGGACCGACTAAAAAAAAAAAACGTGGATTCTTTATCCCATTTAGAAAAGAGAGAAATACTGACCTCACATTTGGACATGGATTCTTTATCCCACAAAATGCTCCCATAAATTGTGTCTCAGCATATTCATCGCTTATGCATGTCTTATTTACATTTATCTTAAGAATTGAATGAAATACCAATGGAAATACTATTTGAGGTAGAGGATCTCCATCTTCCATTAAAAAAGTTTTAAAAATTGGTTTCATTTGTTTTGCAGAAAATATTTTCTAAAATAATATTTTTTCTTATTTTTTGGTATTTAGGTTGCTTAGGAAAATGAGTCAACGAAAAATATTTTCCTAGTTAATAGAAAATTATACTTAAATTTTAGGAAAATGATTTCCTCTTTAAAAAAATCATTTTCTAAAATATCACTAGACTTTGACACTTGGACTAGAGATTTTGTGTTTGGGCACGGAGACCTCACTACCTATCCTTAGTCCTTAGCAGCGAGCTAGGGTTGGGTCCACTGGGGCCTATCCCAAGTCTATTGAGGCCAAGCCTAGGTCCATCAAAGTCGGGCCTAGGGCCTTGGTGCTTGTGCTTGATCCTTGACACTTGAGCCTGGATCCATAGAGGCCAAGCGTAATCCACAAAGGATGGCTTTGGGAACTTAGTGCTCATTCCTAGCTCCCTGGTGCCCTAACCTAAGACCCTTGTGCCCATGCTTGGATCCTTAATGCCTAAGCTAGGTCCATTGAGACTGAGCCTGGGTCCGCAGAAATTAGGTTGAGGCTAGCTAGGGTGTTAGAGACCCAAGTACGGGGATGGTTGTCTTGGCCCAACCTCGATGGTTGTGTACTCGAGCACTAAAGACACGAGAGTAAGCATTGAGATCTAGGGCTTGGCCTTTAAGGACTTTTGCTTGCCTTGAGGCATCAGGGAGCTAGGCACGAACATTAGGGTCTTGGGCCCGACTTCTATAGACCCATGCCCAATTCTCCCGCTACTCATGCCTATGTCAATAATGCTCGCATAGTGCATTTCTAGATAGGAAATTAAAAGTAAGTTTTCCTTTTCGAAAGACAAAATATAATTCCCAATTCAATTTTAGTTTCTAGCCAAATTTCGAAAAAATATTGTTATTGTTGAGAAAACTCCTATTAAGTTTTGAAGTTAACAAAACTTTCTGAATCTAACGCTAATCTTAAGAACATATAGCTTTTAAAGTTGTTTATGAGGAATTATCAAAGACTTTTGCAAAAGTCTATTCATCACTAAAAGCACTTCCCATTCTGACGAAGTCCAGAATGAGATGATGTCCAGAACGAGGAAGAGTGCAAAATTAGGTTTATCGATTTTATGATACAGATTCCAAGTGAACTTATTATGAAATTATTCTATATCGTCTAGCTCTCTGGTGAAGGATTTCACTTACTTTTTATAAATACATTGATGGAATCAATCACCAATTGATGAAATTAATATTGAAGACATGTTCCTTTTTGGGAAGCGTCTACTAATGGAAATCAAAATTTTGATTGTATGGACGATCAAAATGAAGTGAAAATTCTATTCCTAACTTCAATGGCCACAAGATCCCTTTGATTGATTATGTCCAACAACTTGATTGGAAGAAAGTTTCTTCGGAGATTGCTAACGTCTAGTATGGCATGAAGGAGTATTTAAAGGAGGTCATTCGGTCTAGAAGAGTGTGTGAATGTGAATTTGAGATTTCAAAGTCTGAAGTTACTCTCATTTTGCTTGTCTTTGTCTGTGAGCATTACAAAGTGTGATCAAGGGAGAAAATGCAAAAGAGTGTCTTAGTGAGTTAGAGAGTTCCACCAGTAAGTGTATGCTTATGAGTTGTAATCTCTTGATTGATCATATAGTGGAATCTAGCTAGTAGGCTATCAGCGTGGGAGAGTAAACGTAGGCTTAATTTAAGCTGAACCACTATAAAATTCACGTGCACTTTTCTTTTTCCTTAACTCCTTCATTTATAGTCTGCTACACGCTTTCTGATTATTATAGAAGTTTGGAGTTTCATGTTTCTAATTCTCATCCAAACTTTGAAAAAAAAAAATTATTTTATTTCGCACCTATTTGTCAATATTTTTTTAAACACATATTCACTCCCCTCTAGGTGTGAGTACTAGCTTTATCAGTCATTTTTTAGAAAAATTATTTATTGGAAAATATTTTTCAGAATGTCAAATTTTCCCCGAAATAGTTGGACACCAATTTGTATTTCCAAGATCGTTCTCTATTCTTTTTCTCTACTTGTTAATATATTCAGGTTTTTATTCTCGATGTTCCTAATAACTCAAACTCTTGAAGCAGCCGATGTACTTAAGGACGTATCGAGTGATTTTAAATCTATTGAAAGTAAGATTTATTGTTGTTAGTTATTGACCCCTTTTTCGTGGACGTGATTCTTTGTCCCCCAAGATAATCTCACAAGTCATGAGTGTCTTAACGTTTCTCAATTCGTCGGTACATGCCTTATTTACATAAATCAACAGTTAAGAATTGGTCTCTTTGTCAATGCTAGCTTGAACATTTACCTCGTGTCCTATTATTGCATTCAAAGCTTGATATAGGATGATGATGATAGTTTTACTCAAAGATCGTAGTGCAATTTAAAAATTGAGAAATGATGAAATTGGAGAAATCGAGCATTTTTTTTTTTTTTTTAGGAGCTAGGATAAAATAGGGGAAATGATTCAGAATGTATCAGAAGAATCACATGATCCCCATTTTCGTTTTTGGATACATGCATTGCGAGTTTTATATATTTTATAGCTCGTTCCACATATTACAAACTCAACAATCTATATACAACAAAATTCAAACTAAGCTGGACAGGTGCAAGCTTGATTCATCACCCGTCCACCCACCCACTCATGCGTTAAGATAACTAACCACGTTACCAAAGTTATGATTTTATCACAATCACTATTTTTTTAAAGACCGGTTTACCAAAATTACTCGGTAATTTTGTTAATACATTACTTGCTAATGTAACAAGGTACTTGTGCCTAGTGCATGGCCAATCAACGAGGCCATTTGTGCATGTTATGGATTTTACTTCATCACATGGGATTAGCATACAACCCGAGCCGATTAAGATTTAGGTCCTTAAATCCATGCAAGAAGTCGCTTTTTTACCCTACCATAAAAAGAGTACACACATGCATGTGGACAAAAGAAATTATATCTGTGGAGAGAGTTAAATATAAAGATAAATAGTACTATAGCAACAAAAATTTAACGATTGTAAGAAATTAAATTCAAAATTGAGTAAGTTATTTGGAGGATTGTATCTTAACTATTTATAAACTACAAATTTGTCACCGACAAAAAAAAAAAACTACAAATTTGTCCATTTTCTTTTACTATGTCATTATGACCTATCTGGAAAAAAAGAAGTAAGCATTACATGCATTTTTTTTTTTCTAATAAAAATTTGAGGTTGAAATCCTCATTGAATTCGTTTTCTATGCAGTAAAGATTAATCGGCACTCACTCCATGGAAAATTGATTATATTCCTTTTTCTAGCATGGGCCACGAACATATTTTCTCTATTATGAGCCTAATTGTTCTCAATGACCCATGAGGCAGACATTTTGAGCCTGGACCGGTCCGCACCATCGACGATCGGATCTGTTCCCCCAAGCTCTTCCATATATGATGTGTTCCGCAACATCATGGATTCAGAGCGCTATGCGCTAAATGGAAGGATTTTATAAATGTTGATGAATGAAAAATCATAGATCGAACTATTGAATCAGAAACATTGGGTGCCCAATACTTAGCGGCTTGATCGAACCAAACCTCCACAATTTCAGAATCCCCTTGTCGAAGACGTAATTTCATAGACTCATTCGGCAAAAAAGAATAGACTAGGCATATAAGGCTATTGCTGAAAAAAGAAAACAAAAGGGCCAATGAGATAAAAATAATGAATTGTAAATAGAGTTCATGTTGGAATTCCATGGGAAAAGAACCCCAATCGGGAAGTGAAATAGAACATGAAACTGTCAGCTCCCAATCAATGGGAGGAGAGTACTAGGACCCTGACTGCATGCTTATTGAAGAATGAGCTAGTGACTCACAGGCCATGGCTTAGTTAAGGAAACCCACCAGAGCCATAGTAAAAGCGAGTCTTCATAAGGCAATTGTCACTGCTTATGGACCTGAACTTGAGTGATCTATCCATGACCAACAAGAAGCTTGAGTGAAACTAAGTGGAGGTCTGAACTAATAATGTTGAAGAATCAAAATGACACAATTGACAATGATAGTATAGTGAATGGTTCTATCCCTCAAAAAAGGGAGGTAATAATACAAAGTAGTAATCATTTTTTTTTTTTGGTATTGAAAGTAGTAATTAATTTAATTACTAGTTAATAGTTAACAAGCGAAACTCATTTTTTTATCACAAAAATGTTACGGAGACGAGATTTGAACTTGTGACCTCAAGGTTAGCAACCTTGAGCTATTTCTTTGCAAAGTTATGCTTAATTTCATATGTGGCAATTCTACCAAGATCTCTTCATTAGTTGGGGAAAGAATTTGCCTGAATTGGATTTTTTGAGGAACAAATCAAGGGAGAATTGGATTTGGTTTGCAATCAATAAGGTAGGGATCATCAAAACACCAAATCCTTCAATGTAAAGATGATTTTCGATGCTGGTTATCCAATTACGGAAACGACCCAATAGGGTTTCGCTTTCACATCTCTTTAAAATTATAGTCATGAGAGCTTTTGTGCATTTTTGTTAATTCATGAACAGAGGATCTATATAGACACACACGACTGAAAATTGAAGCACTGCAAAGTCCATTGAACTTTTGATGCATATATATATATATATATATATATATATATATATGTATAATTGTTGGACCCTCGAAGAATCAATCTTTGTAATAGTTGTTCTAAGGACAAAACAAACTACCTGCATAGATAATTTTGTCATTTGTTATGACTAAAAAATGTTAAATACAACATAAAGATGAGCAATAACACTATACTTTCAAAAGAACGATGCATTGAACCAGTGTGCCATATACTTTAAACACATTGAAGAGGTTTGGCTTGAAGGTAATCGATTAATTAGCAGATCTTGATGGATTGAGTGCTTGAAAGGAAAGCTTGAGGTTGAATACGAATATCAGAATCTTAATCTGGCATTTGTAAGTAAGAAGGTGATATGTATATAGATGAATATCATTTCTATTCCAGTTTCAAATAAGCACAAATAGTGCCAAGTGCCAAACATGAGCTCAGACTTGGAATTTCTATTGCTATTTGGCAATCAAATGGGACGAAGCAAAAGGAAGTGATGGGAAAATATGGTCATATGAGAGTAATGCTAGCGAATGCAATCCTGCTTTCGCTTATTGAGTATTGCAAAACTCCATACGACACCATCGAAGTTCCTATACAAACCGGGAAACCATAATCGAGACAGAAGAGCAGAGCCGGTAGAAGGTTATCCATAGGATTTTTCTCCTATGGTGTCACCATTCTGACATTTTCCGCGAGTACCACTGATAGTTCTCCTGGCTATAGCAGTGAATCGCCTTTGTCTTATGATATAATGAGTTTCAATCACCCTATCAACAGTATTAGATTCTTTCAATGATTTCGGGTTTGTGTTCGTCAAGTTCTAATTATATTAGACAGGGCCAATTGCATCCTAGGTTAAGAAATTTCTCCCTCAAATCCGCCGCCAAAAGCTTCATGCACCTGGCAATCGGTTGAAAGACTCAAATTACTCAATTGGACATTGTATCGAGCGAAACGAGTCATACCTAACACAACATAGCATAAATAAGCGTCACTCATCCGGGCACATATAAGCAACGGCATCGCTTTTCACTTGATGAATGAAGCTGTGGAACGATTGACATGGATTTCAATGGCTACTGTGAACTTTTTGATTGGAGCTGTTGGTGAGAGAGACAATGGAGAAGAGGAATAAAAGTTGGAAGAAATTGAATGACCTGGAAAGGAGAAGCTTGGATAGCGAGGTCGTTGCCGACGCGGGAGACGCCAGTGATGGATCGAGCGAAGTTCTTGAAGGCGTTGCCGCTGACAGTGAATTCCATTTTCTGATTACTTCGCTTCCTTCTGTGCACTGACGGTACAGGTTTTTATGAGGTGGTGGCTGAAAAATTGGCGAAATTGGAAGAGGGAGACGCTTGGTCTTTGGCTCGGTGAATTAATGATATAACACGTTAACTATCGTCATTTGCCCCCAAAGATACGATTATATCACTGATGTTTACCTAAGAAAGTATATTAGGTTTTTTTTTTTATATGTCATTAGATAGGGTGAAATAATGAACAATTTTAATTATTAAAGATAATGTATTTATGATGTATGCAATCGAATTAGTTATATCTTCACATAAAAGCTTTTGTCACGTATGATATAATTGACTCTAATAGCATCGTTTTTGAATTTTATCATGATATAAGTGTGAGCTTTTTCAGCGGTTTTTAAAGAAAAATAACAATAATCTGCACCTTTTATTTTCGTCTTTTTTGTGGAGACGTACTAAGTTCTTTTTTGAGCAGTTGGCCGAAGAAAGTCTGATGGAGAGCCATTTCAAACTATGTATCCTCGCTTTTATCGGCTTTAAAGGGAGGCTGCTTCCATATCACCTAAGCCCGGTGCTTAATTAACAGGTAGCAGTTACTGACCAAAAAAATAAAATAAAAAATTAACAGGTAGCAGTTGGAGATCAATTGATGACATCAGACTACATATAATTAGAATTAAATATTGCAACTCAATCCTAGATTAGTTATCCCCAATCTTAAATATAGATTATCTCATAACATGATTTAACTGCATTTGATATTAATCTAATTTAACTATTACAATAAAATTAGTTAAAGAAAAATAAAAATATATACTTATAATAGAATATCGAAATAAAAATAAAAAATATTTCTATTAGAACTATTCATAACTAAAAATATCTAATTTTATTGCACGATACAGCAATGAACTCGCTTCATTTAAAGATGATAACAAAATTAATCAAAGTAAAAATTTAAAAGATATAACTTTAAATGTGAAAATGTAATATGAAAAGAGTAAAATAGAGCATCCAATTAAAAGCTCAAAATTGATAGGCCATGCCATATTTACCCAAACTAATTTTCATCTCATAGAAAATCTTAAATTGATACCCTAACCCAAATCTATACTTTATTATGATTCCGTCCCATATCTTATTAAAATGAATATGTGTTAATACATGTATTGATGAGTAACTTTCATCTGTGACTTGAAATACATATCAAGTTGGTGTTTAGAATATTGCTGATGTTGGGATATGAGGATCGAGTTTTGAACTAGATCGAAATCACAATTTGTGTATCGAAGGATTAGTGAGAGGATCATATTATTCGTTCTCAATCTTTGAATCAATTTCCCCTTTGCTCTATGGCCAGAGGGAAAAAAAATCATTGTTTCTCCGATTTCTTTGAATTACATCGGGATCTTAACTTTGTGGTACCGACTTCATCACCATCATCATTATATACTGCATTGTGAATAAAAAATGTTTAAGGTAATAATAGAACAACATGGCATGATGTTCATGTTCGAGTCACACCATAGGCAAGACGCACATCAAAACTGAGCATATTACAACATTAGGAAAATTGAAAACTGTCACCATTCTCTAATTAATCCTCGGATTTGAATTCAAATGGGATTATCAATATTAGGATGTAGGGAACGAGAATTAGCCAAGGCATGTCTCCAAGCAAAATGTGTATCAGCAGACTGCACACGACATATTCGAAAGCAATAGAGATGAGAGCATTCCAAGTTAAAACCTTGGGCCAATATCTTGCCTTCCTATCTTGAAAATTAATTTCCACCGGATGCTTTTGACCACTGTGTAGATAAGCATGATGGGTGCACTGGTAATGTGGGCTAGACTTGTATAGGTAATGGCTTGAAGCAAGGTCTCCTCCATGGAATTGAGATGTTCGTTATTTATTGCAGCAATTTGAATTCCAAGCTCTACTCCATATCTTCAAATTAGAATCAACAAACTACTTGTTAGACTATAATCTTTTGGAAAAGCTTAAGTTGTGAACTCTTTCGGCATCATACATGATGATAGTTTTTACAAAAGCTATCAAGATCTGATGAGTCTACCATAAATATCAAGCGATTTCCATGGCCTCTTAACTAATATACTCACGCGTATCAAGAACTACCAATTTAAGTTCAAAAGAAAATTTAGTTCGTGGTATGATGTCAAGCTTCTGGTGCAAATCATAGCTACTGAGTGTCACGCCCCGAACCTCGAGCACGCGCACATCCCTCGGTGGTCGATAGAATTTTGCGACGTTCCCAGGACTTGTCGCCGACCCTTTTCATTTTATTGCACATGCGGAAGCGAATTCACTAAACCCCTGACAACAACATATATGGGATAGGAAAGCAAGACAACCAATTTCAAATCAAATACACTTTTATAAACACTTCAAGCTTATACAGAAGGTCTATGTCATAAAGAACTACTGAGCCACCTATGCTCCTGACCCTTCCGCTTCAAGCTTCGGGTTCTTCACACAAGCGACCTGAAAATGGTTATTCAATAACCAGTGAGATATAAATCTCAGCGAGTTACACCCCTAAGCCCCGGTTAGTACACCAACTCAACCCAGGTATCTATCCAGAACCACCCCACTAACAAACAACAACCAACAGCCAGCAACCAACAAACAATAGTCGATTCGCATACAACCTCACCTGGTATGCCATGCCCTGCACGATATCCCTCAGCATGATACACACAAAGCACATGACCATTAGATGATGCAATTCATCAATCACACACGAATCGCATCATAAGCGATCTCACCTGGCCATTACTTCACTCTGCACGTTATCGATTCATGCGTGCATACCATAAACGATGTGATTCACTCATGCATATAATTAATGCATATAACAATTTCACACATCAATTCATCAATTCAGATCGAGCTATCGATTAATCGACTCGCCGATTCCATGTCATAGAGCACACGTGCATTCTCTAAGGCACTAGTTCACCAAAGTGATGCATCAAATCACCGAGCCCACGTGTCTCTTCCAAGATGCCTCACTTAATTCCATGGGCCCACGTGCATTCTCTAAGGTACTCGTTCACCAAAGTGATGCATCAAATCACCGAGCCCACGTGCCCTTTTAGATGCCACTCTCAAGATTCAATGGCTTTGAATGGCCCCACCCGACCTTCTCAAGATTTAGTGGCTTTACGGTCCCACCCGACCCTCTCAAGATCTAGTGGCTTTACGGTCCCACCCGACCCTCTCAAGATTTAGTGGCTTTACGGTCCCACCCGACCTTCTCAAGATCTAGTGGCTTTACGGTCCCACCCGACCCTCTCAAGATTTAGTGGCTTTACGGTCCCACCCGACCCTCTCAAGATCTAGTGGCTTTACGGTCCCACCCGACCCTCTCAAGATTTAGTGGCTTTACGGTCCCACCCGACCCTTCCAAGATTTAGTGGCTTTACGGTCCCACCCGACCCTCTCAACTATGGCCAACGATATTGCACCTTGTAATTAAATTCCTCAATTTCATAATATCTTGGCCTAATTTGTTGATATCAAAGATACTCGATAAAATATCGTGTGTGGGTACACAATCGGCCTTAGCCAAAATACAATATTTTTCTTTCAGAAAATCCCACTATTTAATGGTTCACCAAAATATTTTTGGCGTTGTCAACCGACGCCCGGTTATTTTCCAATTAATTACTGAATTAATAAATTTTGGGATAAATACCCAAAATTACAAATCACATTCAATTCATGCGGATGCCCATGCATTTACACATCCATTCACTTCATAAAATCAACACACATGAATTTAGACAACTTTTCGCATTACGGATGAACAAGTGTTTCGTGAACAGAACTCGTGAACATGTGTTCGTGAACAATAATTCATGAACAAGCCTCGTGAACAAGAAACCGTGAATAGTGTCGAGTGAACAGTAAATTTCCAGAATTTAATAAATGATAAATTAAACTCAGAAATCATTAAAATCATTAATTAAAACAATCAAACAATTAATTAAGCAAAACAAGCTTAATTAAACACATAAGCACAATTAAGCAAAATAAAGCAAGATTAAGCTAAACTAATATAATCCATCCATCTAACCACCTATTTTAGGGCTAATACAACTTAATTAAATCACATAAACTAGAATTAAATCTAACTAAACCAACCCTAAGCAAGTTTAGGCACTAATCGAAGGATTAGGAGCTAAACTCACCCGTTAAGCGGGCCGGAGACACCGACGCGGCGGTGACGACGGTGGCTACGCACCGGAACCTCTACCACGACAATCCAAGGCGGTCCCAAGCTCAACACAGCAACCACAGCTCGGACTCCCACTGAAACTTCTGAAAAACATCCCTGCCGGAGAAGAAAACAAGTTGAACGGCTTGGCCGGAGCTCCGGTGAGGGGGTTGTCAGGCAACCGGCGGCTCCCGGGGTCTTGGGGATCTTGTGGGTGGATGGAATGGGCAAAGGAACGGCTGGAATGGGAGAAAATGCCCGAAAACGCGAAACAGTGCAGGCTGCAAGCGGACCGACGGACCGGCGACCGGCGGCTTGCGACGGCCGTACAGGACGGACGGGGGCTCCGTTCGGGACGAAATTAGGCTCGTTGGAACGGTCTGTCTCTCCCGGTCACGGTGATAGGTGGCTCGTTTTGTGATTCAACCGGGAAGACCACTTTTGACTCGATTCTTCACCGAAGGGTCAGCTGGAGCAGAAACTGGAAGAGAGGGAGAACGAGGGAGAAAGAGCTCCGTCGACTTGGAGGCTGAAGGAGGGGGAGAGAGAGTGAAGTGAAGGCTGAAAGCACTCCTCATTAAGGCCATTAAATGGCTACTTCAATTCCCCATGCATGACATCATCTTCTCTCTCTTCTCTTTTGCCCTTATCCACAAGCTCTAGGGGCATTTTGGTCATTTCACCTTGCACAAATTACAAATATGACCTTGGGCTGAAATTGGTGGATGGGCCTAAGAATTGGGCTTGGCCATGAAGAGTACTGGGCTTGGGGATTGGTTGGGCTTGAAAAGGCTAAGAATTGGCCCATGGGCTTAGAATATGAATAGTTGGTTTGGCCCAATGGCTCATTTGATTGTTTTAGGCCCATTTGGTGGCTGTCCCAACTTGGGCCTAAGGCCCACGCTGACTTGGCCCGGCCCACGTCCTCACGGGCTTGCTTCCTCGGTCCGAAAATCCCTTTTCCAATTGCTCGGCTTAATTGACTCTGTCGACTGTTTGAAGCAGCTTCATCTAACGTCCGTCCCGGACATTCCCAATAATTCGAAGTCCAGTCCTAAGTTCTCTTGCCATGTCAATTTCGCCCTAATGCCATTTTGGTTATAACTCAGACTGACGGGCGGCTCAGAGGATTCACGCGTAACCGACTCGTGCCAAACCACGTTCAAGACATCTCAACGCATGGACGTCCTTGACCGCATGAAATTACGGAGGATAGATTCTTATTTCAAAGTACACGATTACTGAGGATCAACATAGGGTCGTTCGTGGATTCGATAATAGTAAACGGAATCACCCGTTGTTCCATTATGTTCTGTCCGCGAATCGACTTCTAGTCGTCCTTAGAATCGGCCTGCCTATCTACAGGATCATCCTCACGCAAGTCTCACGGTCAAGTCGTTTTCCCGTGTCGAGTCCTTTAGCCGTACGAGTTCTGTCCTCATTAGCCCTTCCCCTCAAGGTCGGTATCTCGAGTGATCAATTCCGAGTGAGATCAACCAACAATGCATCGACGAAATTCACGTTCATCCATTCTTCAGAGGACTCGAATTTCAGGATGTCACACTGAGTTTATACATTGCAGTAGTCTAGCCCATGTATGCACTGCAAGAGTGAAACCCATCTATTGATCCACCACTAGTTAAGCTAATGAAAACTCTTCTTTCAGACATAACGTAACATCGGAGTAGAAGGGATACCTCCTTAAAAACTACAAACCTTTCCCAATTCACCCCGGCGACACTTAAGCACAAAACAAAACCACCCGGATGCAAAAAACTACCAGGGAAGACCGCATGCTTACCAAGTAGAAACAGAGTAAAGCTAACTGTAGGTCTTATCTTTTCTTAGGGGGAAAACTGTGAATTACCTTAGTCTTAGGATATGATGACTTTGAATCACCCTATGAACAATATTAGATTCTTTCATTGACTTCAAATTTATGCATATCAAGTTGTAATCATTGTCGACAGGGCTAATCACAAAATTGGTTAACAAATTTCTGTCTCCAGTCCACCACCAAAAGCTTCATGACTTGGCAATTGGACGAAGGAGACTCGAATTTCTCAAACAGACACTATATCGAGCACAATGAGCCCATAACTAACACGGCTCAGCATCTAAACTAAGCATCACTCATCAGGGCACGAATAAGCAACTCCTTAGCTTTTCAGTCGATGGATGAAGCTGAGAACTGATTGACATGGATTTCAGTGGCGATCGCAAACTTTTTCACCGGAGTTGTCGGCGAGAGAGACGGAGAGAAGAAGAGATTGATTCACCTGTGAAGGAGAAGCTGGAATAGCAAGGTCGTTTCTCACGTGTGAGAGGCAAGTGATCGAAAGACCACGGGTCTCCGCAGGGGGTCCATTTTTTCGATTATGCATTGGCCCTTACACCCCTCTGCGACAGCAGAGATGTCGCACTTGAAACCAATTTGTTTATGGACCCAATTTGTCACAAGATAATATATGATGACCAAAGTTGAATAGTGGCAATAGTAAAAGGATCAATTTGTAATTTCTCCCTGTTTTATTTCCAATTCATTATTGTTCTCCTTTCTCAAAGAACAATATTAAGTTTGTCCGACATAAAACATTAACCATCTTCTTAATAGTAAACTTGCCAGTCACCTGACTAGTTTTCCTTTTCATTTAGAAGAATAGCTAAAGGAAGACAAGATAATATTAGGGATACTAAGATTATTTTGTTAAATTTGAATTACAGCGATGTGATAAATTGTAACTAAATATTCAAATAAATCTCACTAAACATCTTAAAAAAATAAAACCATCCCCACCAAAGTGAGAACCCCAAGTCTAAATCTTTTCTTACCATCTCGAAAATTAATTTTTGCCGCACAATTTTGACCGTGGTGTACATAAACATGATGGGTGGTCCGGCAATGTTTGCCGGACCGATATGGGTACATGTCCTTGATGGCTCAGAAGGACTCTGTGGAATCAAGATGCTAATTATACATTCTAGCAATTTGAACTTTGAACTTGCTTCGTATCTAGGAATTAAAATCAATAAGCTCGTTGTGTATCAAGCACCATAAGCACCATTTCTACGACGCTTCCAACATGGAATATGTCTTGATACTTTCCTCGTATTTACTTTGATTTTGCACATGAAATATGAAATGTAAGGATTCAAGCTCTTTAGGCATCATAATAGATAACAATTTTCCTTATAGCTAAAGTTATCAAGATATGCGTCTAAATTGAAAATCATGCATTTTTCTTATATTTCTATATACTCACATGAACACATCTAGAACTGCAAGTTTAATTTCAAAAAGATATTTGACGCGTGGTATAAATCCATGCTTCTTGTGTAAATCATGGCTAATGAGTCAGTGCATCGTTGCAGAAGTATAACCTATATATGCATTGTAGGTATGGATGATCTATTTTAGCTGTGGGTCCATTAATGTAATGACGTTAATTGATAAGGATTTAATCAATTCTGTCTGAATATTTTGAGTTAGAAAAAATGAATAAATTTGTGACGAATTTAGGCAAAACATAATACTAGTTCTCACGGGTCATGGATAGTAAAAATAATTTTCTTTTGGTGGGGTTGTGGGTCAAATAAAAAGAAAAACAAATTAAACTTTCTAACATGAATGCACAATAACTAAGCGAAAAAAAAAGAGGGAAAAAAGAACAAACATACACCATGAC
Source organism: Eucalyptus marginata (assembly GCA_014182565.1). Classification (NCBI taxonomy): domain Eukaryota; kingdom Viridiplantae; phylum Streptophyta; class Magnoliopsida; order Myrtales; family Myrtaceae; genus Eucalyptus; species Eucalyptus marginata. The sequence continues at coordinate 49,932,643 of CM024592.1, read as the reverse complement.
CAACGGGTTAGAATACTGACACCATTGACCTCCAAGGTTAAACTCTAATGCGAAGTACGTCAATGGATACGATTCGATTAAGTTTTGAATAATTAAGGGTCCTATCTTCTTTTTATTTTATCAGGAAAATCAAACCCTCGTAATTTATTTCCCACAACCTCACTTCTATAGCATATAGTAGCATTCAAAGTGCATATTCCTAGATCCATGGCATAAATATGAAAAATCACAAGTTGGACATCCACAGAGTGAGCTTTATGGAGTGAGCTTTTCATATTTATATATAAAATCTATTCCTTCTCTATCGAAGGTCTATGGAGTGAGCTTTTCATATTTACACGAAAAACATAGTCCATCTCCATCCGAATCCCAGGTAATTAAAAAAAAAAAAAGACTAATCATCATGGTGTGCTGCTTAGAAGTGCATCAAGTGATATCAAGGTCCATTTACAGTTAATGTTTCTAGATTTTTTCTTTTTATATGTTAGGTCCATTTACATTCTCATTTCACCACCTGTCGATAAAATGCAGGTATCATTTTAATTATCGAGCTACTTTTCAAGAGGGATTGTTGTATAATAACAAAAAGGACGACAAAAAATAAATATACAAATAAATTAGCAATTCAATAGACAGAGAAAAAAACATAGAGAGTGCAAATCGGAATCTTTGGTAGGCGGATCTTGACGAATTGAGGACGTGAAAGAAAAGCTGCAGGTTGACTAGGAATATGAAAATCATAATCTGATAATTACAAGTTTTGGGGGCCAGAAAAAAGAAAGAAAAAGTGAAAAATAGTTGCTTCGATTCTCCTTTCCCTCTGCCCTTTCTCCATCTGAAGGCATTTCATTGAAAGAATTGAGAGGGTGATTGTAAAGTCATTATATCATAAGACTGAGGCAATCGACTGCGATAGAACTATCGGTACTACTTGCTGAAAATGTCAAATAGTGAAACCAGAGGAGAAAAACCCTATGGATAAACCTTCTACGGGCGCTTCTATTCTGTCTTGATAATGCTTTACTGGTTTGTCTGGTAACTTTGATGGTGTTGTATGGAGTTCTGCAACACTTAATAGGCGAAAGCACAAATGCATTCTCTAGCACAACTGTTATATGACTGTACTTTTCCCTGACCTCCTTCTGTTTCGTTGCATTGAACTACCAAATAACAATAGAAGTTCCAAGTTCTGAGCTCATGTTCGGGACTCGGCACTATTTGTGCTGATTTGAAACTGGAATAAAAATAATATCGTTCTGTATACAAGTTCAAATCATCGTTGACAGGGGCAATCACAACCTAGGTCAACAAATTTCTCCCTCAAATCCACCGCCGAAAGCTTCACGCCCTCAGCAATCGGTGGAAGGACTCGAATTTCTCAATCGGACACTGTATCGAGAGAAACGAGCCTGACACCTAACACAGCATGACATCTACACTAACAATCACTCATCAGGGCACGAATAAGCGGCTGTGTAGCTACTTCACACGATAGATGAAGATGAGGAATGATTGGCATGGATTTCAGTGGCGACAGCGAACATTTTGACCGGAGCTGCGGGTGAGAGAGACGACGGAGAAGAAGAAGGAGAAATGTGGAGAAATGTGGAGAAAAATTCAAGGTCGTTTCCAACGCGGGAGAGGCAAAGTGATGGAACGAGCGAAGGTCTTCGAGGCGTTGCCGCTGAGGGTGAACTCCATTTCTGAGATCTTCGCTTCTCTCTGCGCTGACGGTCAAGAATTTTCTGAGGCGGTCGCTTTTAAAATTGGCGGGATTGGAAGAATGTCGTAATGCATTTCTTTGGGTTCATTAGTATTACTGGAAATTTTTTCATAATATACTCGTAATAGAATTATGAGTTTTTCTCATTGCAAATATCAGCTATCATATTCACGTTGAAGAGAGGATTTTTCCTATAATATTTATGCAAGTGAACATATTATTATTTTGACTGACAAAAAAAACGTATTATTATTTTGTATATTGCTTCTTCTCATTTAGCGTATTATTAAATTAAACTCGCAATAACATTAATTTTAATTTCAATTATGATACAATGTCAAATTTTTACGTACTTTTCTAAAAATTACCGATTTATAGCTATGTTTTCGTACTGTATCACTTTTAATGTTTTTTTTTTTGAAGACGTAGAAAGTTTTTCCTCTTCCTGGATTGCAAAGCATGAGATGGGGATGTTAAGACTTTTGAGTCGAGGCGATTGGCCACGTGGATTACATAACGCATTCTTTACGTGAATGAAATCTGCGAACCCCACCAAAATATTAAACACATTTAACCCCGCTAAGAATCGCCATTGGATCGTTCAAAAAAATAAAAAAGAATCGCCATTGGAAGATTGCACATGGCAAAAGCGAAAAAAGACAACCGTTGGGTGGACAGTGGACTGAGAAATACTACTTTCTGGCGATCGCTCCTCCCTGTTATCATCTTCACGCAAGACAGGAAGAGAGTTAGCGAGGCTAATGTGGAACAACAATCCAGCTGATCACGGTGATCGCAGGTAAGCTTCGGCGACCTCAAACACATCTTACCGAGATTCCATCAGTAAGTTGGAGGACTGCAAGTAAAATCCTGCCAAACATTTTATTTCCTTTCCTGTTCCTATTTGTGATCACGTCCACCGTGCGTATCCAATTACAAATGCTATTTCATTGGGAAAAAAAAAACCTGCACACCACGAAAAATCAGGTGAACTCCAGGACGAGCCTGTGCCTATGTCCGACTCTCGGTTGCTAGCTCTATACCGAGCTTGTACCTGAGTTTCTGTCCGAGCCTGTGCGGGTTTCAAGGTTGTACCCGAGTTTTGTCTGAGTCTGTGCAGGTTTCTAGCTGTGTACCCAGCTTGTAGTTGGGTTTCGGTCCGAACTCATGCCCGACTCTCCTTATCTAGCTCTGTACCGAGCTAGTACCTGAGTCTCTGTCTGAGCTGTCCAAGTTTCAAGCTTGAACCCGAGTTTCGTCTGAGCCTGTGCAGGTTTCTCGCTGTGTACCGAGCTTGTAGCTGAGTTTCGCTCCAAACCCGTACCCGACTCTTGGTTTCTAGCTCTGTACCAAGCTTGTACCTGAGTTTCCATCCGAGCCTGAGCAGCATCTAAGCTTGCACCCGAGCTTCGTCTGAGCCTGTGCAGGTTTCTATCTGTGCACTGAACTAAGTTTCGCTCCAAACCAATTCCCGGCTCTGGGTTTCTAGCTCTGTACAGAGCTTGTACCAGAGTTTCTGTCCGAGCCTGTGCGGCATTCAAGCTTCTAGCTAAGTCTCTAAGTTTCGGTCCGAACCCATGCCCGACTCTGGGTTTCTCGCTCTGCACAGAGCTTGTACCTGAGTTCCAAGCCTGTGCGGGTTTCAAGCTTGTAGCTGAGTTTCTGTCTGAACCCATGCCTGACTCTCGGTTTCTAGCTCTGTATGAGCTTGTACCTGAGTTTTGGTCCGACCCATTTCCGAGTCTTGGTTTCTAGCTGTACGGAGCCTGTACCTGAGCCAAGTCTCGATTTCTAGCTCTGTACTGAGCTTGTACCTTAGTTCCGGGCCAAGCATTTGCGGGTTTCTAGCTCTGTCCCGAGCTTGTACCTGAGTTCCGGTCCGACCAGTTCAGGAGTCTCAGCCTGAATCTCGATTTCTAGCTCTGTACCGAGCTCGTATCTAAGTTTCGGGTCCAAGTGTGTGCGGGTTGCTAGCTCTGTACCAAGCTTGTACCTGAGTTTCGGTGTGAACCCGCAATTAGCTCTACTCTGTTTCTGCCCGGTAAACATGGGGGCTTATCTCATAGTTTATCTAGTTCTCTGACGTTACATATTGTCCAAAAGAAGAGCTTTCGTCAGTTTAATAGCCATGGGTCAATAGGTGGTTTACACTCCTGCAGTGCATACACAGCTTAAGACTCCTGAATGCAAAGACTCATTAGTTACGATTCGCACGAGAAGCTTGGCATCATACCGTGCATTAAATTTCCTTTTGAACTTAAATTGGTAGTTCTTGCTCTGTTTATGCGAGTATATGGGTAGTAGCATTAAAAAAAATTGCCTGACGTTCATTATAGACACATATCTTTATAGCTTTTGACAAACCTATCGTCATATATGATGCAGAATAAGCTCACCACTTGAACTTTTGCTTGAGACTGATGTCTAACCAGTAGTTTGCTAATTTATTCCAAGATATAGAGCAGAGCATGGAGCTCAAATTGCTGCAACATATAACCAACATCTTGATTCCTTGGAACGGTCCTTGCTTCAAGCCATCAGGGACATGTATAGCTACACAGGTCCAGCTAACAATATCAGTGCACCCGTCATGCTTATCTACACAATGGTTAAAATGCTCCGGCGGAAATTAATTTTGGAGATGGGAAGGCAAGATATCCACCCAACGGTTCAACTTGCATGTGCTCTCATTGCTGTTGCGCTTGGATGTGTCTCGTGCAGTCTGTTGATGTACATCCTGCTTGGTGACATGCCTTTGTTGATTTTGGTTCCATGCATCCTAATGCTGATAATCCTATCCGAATATGAACCCGAGGATAATTAGGAAGTGGTGATAGTTTTTAATTTTCATGATGTCGTGATTTGCTCTTTGTAGAAGTGAATTTGGATGTGCATCCTTTGATGGGGGTTGGACATGAACCTTGTGTTGTGCTATTATTACCATGGACATATTTTACATATAATGAGATGATGATGAAGATCATGGCACAACTTAGTTAAGATCCTTGTGCAATACAATGAAATTGGAGAAACACAGGATCTTTTTTCTTTGGCCAAAGTGAAACAGGGAAATTGATTCACAGAATTTGAGAGAGAATTATATTATCCTTGTGTACCGATCTTTCAATGCAGGAATTCCGAATTGAGAGAGATTAATATTAACCAAAGATTTATTCATTTGAGAACAAGGTCAAATCACATTAAAAAAAAAAAAGTGAGATGCACGACCTTTTGTTTATGAGGGGCATATTACGTGAATTGGAATAAACAGTAGACAGAGTATGTATGCGGATCAAAGGTGTTATTTGGTATAGAGTAGAAACCACCCGAAGGCCGAACAATTGTTCTACGCGCAATACTGATATATAGTCCACTTGTATCATGTACATAGATAGATATGAACTATAGCGAAGTTAAATATGTCAAACTAGTTCACATCAATCGAACAAATATGTAATGATAATTAATTTCATATCTAGAAGCAAAACACAAACACACACATGTTATGAAAGCGCACTGACACCGTTATCGCACATACGCGATTAACCCAGATCAAACTTTGTTAAGTTCGTATTCCAACTGCATATTCTCGCGTCTATGTCCAACTACGTATTCTGTGCTCATCACATAAAAGATAATTGGATGCATAAAATCATATATTTCTTTCCCACAAATTTGATCAAGATGAATCTGAATATGGCAATTGAAACTCCTATTGTTGATGTGGTTGGTTGGAGTGTCGGGAGATTTTCACTTCAAACTTTAGAGATTTAAGTTTTGTATAGCCTAGAGGTTTGAACTTAACTGGTTCATTGTATCTGCAAAATATTTCATATGCTTACAGACATTTTGTACTTGTGTACTAGAATTTAAAAAAAAAAAAATGATCTATGGGTTTGAAGTTAAGAGAAATATAAGGAACATACTCTATCCTGCATGGTCAAAGAGCAGTCAATCATCTTCTTCTTTTTCTTAGGATAATAACACAAATAGTTCATGAACCTTTACCCAATGTATAATATAGTTCACGAACTTTTAATTTATTCAATGTAATCCCTAAACTCCAACTCAATATGCAATGTCGTCCTTTTACTTTCAATTTGTTCAATCCAGTTCTTGAACTTTAGACACATATTCAATCTAATTCCTAAATTATATAGAAAATGTTCAATATTATCCCTAAACTTGAATAAATAAAAGGATAATATTGAATATTTTCATATAGTTTATGGACTAACTTAAACATATACCAAAAGTTTAGATGTCACATTGAATAAATTGAAAGTTCGGGAATGATATTGCACATTGGGCTAAAGTTTAGAGATCACATTGAATGAATTCAAAGTTCAAGATCACATTGCACATTGAACAAAAATTCATAGACCATTTATGTCATTGTCCCTTTTTTCTTCTAATCAATTCCACTATCCCATTTTAATTTATTGCAATATGAAATCATTTGGAAAAGATCGATGAAATCTATTTTTATTTGGTTGGAAGCAATACTTCATGTTCAAAGAAGGATAAGTTAAACACAAATTTTTAAACGTTTTTATAAAAATACATTCGAGTTTCAAAACTTTCAATAACTCTGTATGATTTAAGAGATGGAAAATGCCAATGTGATTTTAAAAAAAAAATATTTTAAGGGCACTTGGTACAAATGTGGTGTGAAGAGTGCGCCACATTGAGAAAATTTCCAAAAATAACAAGAGAAAAAAAAATCCAAAAAAAAAAAAAAAAAAAAAAAAACAAAGGACATGACAGGGGTTTCTCATTTGGGAACCATCGCTGAGCCCCTCATGGCAAGGTTGTCAGCCGCAAGCAAGGGCCGCTGGGCCGCTGGCCATGGCACAGTGGTGTCACCTAAACGGCTAAACCCCATTGTAACACTCACTTAGTACAATTCAAATCTCGATTTCCATAAGTCAACAAACAACAAAAACCCTAATAACTTTTGAATTACCAACATGGATGATTCCTTAAACTGCACAGGATCATTTAATCACATTAAAGAACTAAGTAAAACAAACATTCCCATGCCTAATGGAAGAACATTGCATTTTTATTTTTTGCCAACGAAGAGCAACGCACTTGAAAAACAAAATCCTAAAGTCACATCGGAGAGACATCGGAGATATGAAGGTGAAGCTGGAAACAGAGAATGAAATGCAGAAGGATCAAATTGACTTGAATCTGGCAACTTCCAGGCCAGTTTCCTCCTCTCTTTTTTTAATTGTCAAATTGAGAGGATCATTTAGTGGGTATGTCGCCGGCTTTTGTTGATGCCATTGACCTCGACGGCGAAGTGGGACGGTGGGGCCACCAACTTCAACCCTAGGCCATCTCTCTTCCCCAGTTCGGTCATTTCTTTTTTATGTTTTAATATTGATATTTGATTGTTGGCTTTTTCCTTTCTTTTCTTTTTTTTTCCGCAGCACCCACATTCGTGCCACGGGTCTTTGACATATGATAAAGAATAACAAGTAAGAATATTTCCGTTATTCATATTTGACGGAGTTAATGGGAGTATTTAATTGTACTATTTGGACTAATTGAGAATTTGATCACATATTCTAAATTTTTAAGAACTCAATTGCACTAATTTTAAGACTTTTGGTACACCTATCTTTATGAAAAAAAAAAAAAAAGAACTAAACTTTTGTATTGGAATTTTTCGAAATTTTAACCTGCTAGTTTGGGGTTGCGCAAAGAGCTGGAGAGGGTTGGTGTCAACAAAGAAGAAGAGAGGAAGAAACCCACATTTTTACCATAATGATACATATAGTTCCGTTGTCGAAGATGGTCATTAAAAATTGATGTAGTGGCTGATGTGACATTATTATTGTGACACCACATTAAAAAAGATTGAAAATAAAAATTAGAAAAGCCAACAAAAATAAAAGAAAATTCGAATCGGAGGAACGAATTGCATAATTTTAAATCTTAGCACCCCTCGGTCGCCGACCCACCCCTTGTCGATCGACGCTATCGGGGCCAAGCTCTCTTCACCACTATGGTCCAGCCTCCATTTAGCGAGTTTGGTGGACTGCGAGTAAACTCGCGCTGTCTGGAATTCCTTTCCCGAAAAGAAATTTCCTATCTCTGATCATTTCTCCTGGGCGTGTTCCCCTTTTAGAATGCCGTTTTATATGGACACCATATGTACGGTGCATAGATTAGTGAAGTTGTCCTTCGCAATGCTGCATTTGGAAACCATGGTACAAGTACAAATCCTGGATTTCTTTTTCGTTAATATTGACATGTGTCTATTTTTTATCCTTATTGTTTGAGCTTTGAAAGATGGTTGTCTAACAAGTAATTTAGTGATTTTGATTCCGAGAAATGGAGCAAAGCATGGAGCTTAAATTGCTGCAACATACATCCAACGTTTGGATAAACTCGTCACAGGCAATTGTCACGGGCCGAGAGTTTCCTTGGCCTCGGAACGACCCGTAGGCGCCTGGCGAGCGAAATTCGCCAGGCCAGCCTTTCTTCTATAGTTGCTCCAGCGAACGATACGGTGAATGTTCTTTCGTACGAGATCCTACCAAGCCCAGCGTTGCTAGAGCGTCTAATCCATCAAGTGAGACAACAGATCCATTTAGGTTTGACAACTGGTTTCGGCCTGCTATGACCTCGTCAGGAGAGCGGTATTAGCTCCCGACCAGTTTGTGCACGGGAGGCTTACCCCGTCTTCAAAGCTCCTAAGTGATGTAATCCTTCTATCCTAGAACTTCTAGCACCAACCGTCATGACGCCACTCCCACGGACCAATTGTGTTCGTCCTTTCTGCCTCCTCACTCTTCACTCGATAACCCTAAGCACCACTCACAAGTGTCATGAATACGGGAGGATACACGGACCGTGACATTCTCCCCCACTCAATTCGCAACGGCCTCGTTGCGATTTGCTCTATCGCTTCCTTGTGTCCCTTAACCATTGATGTGCCACTTTTGGGATTTCATATCGAATGGTCATGCTCGCCCAACAAAACAGGTTTTGCTCCATTGGTGGCCTCTTTTGATCTCAGCTGCTCGGCTCTTCTTGATCACTTGCGCTTTCTGGCAAGTGTGGAATTTCTCGCCAACTGCATCTTTTGGCAGCACCATTTTTGCCTAACCAGCTTCTTTGATCCCAACAAACCAAATGGAGGTTCTTTCCTTGTTGAAAACGTGGCAGTAGACCTCTTCTTCGAATTCACCGATCGATCCAGGAACGTTATCCCCATTCAGTGAGGATTCAGTTCTTCTCAGACTCGCTATCCGCTCGGCGGCAAACCGACTCGTCCTTGTACCCATTGTCATCCTAAGAGTTGAGAGACCCGCTAGGTTTGGGCATCTTTTTGGCCCCGGCAGATTCCTCTCCGCCCACTAGGACCGGTCTCACTAGGACTTATCTATTCGACCTGCACTAGAGCGAGGAGCTCGATTCTCCGACTCGCTCACTTACTGGAGGGATTTCTGCTCTGATACCACTTGTCACGGGTCGAGAGTTTCCTTAGCCTCGGAACGACCCATGGGCGCTTGGCGAGCGGAATTCACCAGGCCAGCCTTTCTTCTATAGCTGCTCCAGCGAATGATACGATGAATGTTCCTTCGTACGAGATCCTACCAAGTCCAGCGTCGCTTGAGCGTCTAGTCCATCAAGTGAGACAACAGATCCATTTAGGTTCGACAACTGGATTCGGCCTGCCATGGCCTCGTCAAGAGAGCGGCATTAGCTCCCGACCAGTTTGTGCACGGGATGCCTACCCCATCTTCAGAGCTCCTAAGTGATGTAATCCTTCTATCCTAGAACTCCTAGCACCAACCATCCTGACGCCACTCCCACGGACTAGTTGTGTTCGTCCCTTCTGCCTCCTCACTCTTCACTCGATAACCCCAAGCACCACTCACAAGTGTCACGAGTACGGGAGGGTACACGGACCATGACACATTGCTCCAAGGTCCTACCAACATTACCAGTGCACCAGTCATCATGCTTGCACAATGATCTAGATCATTCGACAGAAATTACTCTCCGAGATGGGAAAGCAAGATATGAACCCAAGTTTACAACTTCGATCCGTTGTCATTGCTGCTACTCTCATTTGTGTCATGTATAGTCACTTGATGAACAATTTTTCTTGGTGACATGCGTTGGCCAATTTTTATTGCCTGCATCCTAATGTTGGTAATCCCATTCGTTTCCTCACAAATAAAAGGATTACTTAGCAAACAGCGATAGTTCCAGATTTCAATGTGGTGATGTGCACTTTATATGAATTTGGTTTACTTGCAACCTTCTAATGTTGGTCTGGATATGGACCTTATGTTGTATTATTATCTTGAACACCTTTTACATCTCCAGAGTAGATTATATGATGATGACTGTTAAGATATCCCTTCACTTTTCTGTAGAATTTATAAGCTCTACATATATAGGTGGTTTCGCTACACCTTTAAGTTTAAATTTTAGATTAGACATTTTATCAATAATTACAATTCATCCAAATGCAATTCAAAATTAAGAAATGATGAAAAGTACAAGCACCTGATTAAGAATGTACGCCATTCTAGATCAAAATTCTTAATAATTTGAACCATCCTTTCATAGGATAGATTTCAGAAAATCGACACTTTTTTTTCTTTTTTTTTTTTATTGGGATGACAAGCCTCAGAATATGCGATAATAGGCAATAGAATAATACACCCAGAAGACAAAAGTCCTTATCTGTTTTTTTGGGGGAAAAAGCCTAAAACATTTATGATCAAAGAGAAAAACATCACGCAACTAACAATATGAAAATACGTTGAGGTGAATAGAAGTCCAGATGGGAAAGTCAAACATAGGAAAGAAACCATGTCCAAGATGCAGACATCATTCCACCCTCCACATATGAAAGCCCCAGTTTGACGTCATACTGCTGCGTCATTTACCATCTACAAGTAATACGTCATGCAAAATCGTCTTCTTTCTCCTCTTCTAGATATACTGCCCGTCATATCACTATTTAAGCGCTTGGAGTTTTGCACGCTAAAACTTCACCTTGGAATTTACATCTCCATGCATCCCCAAGTATAATTAATAGTTGATTTTAATTTCCTAGGTGTGGAATAGAGCATGCAGCTCAAATAGCTGAGGAATACGACTCACATAAACCATACTCACTATTTTTTTGTTTCAAATACACAGATTGCAAGTTTGATATAGTTCGTAGCTCGTTCCTCATATTACAACCTCAGCAATCTCTATGCACCAAAATTCAAACTAAAGCAGCCAGTTGGACAGCTCACAAGTTCTAAGTTACTTGTTCAATCGAACTACAAAGGTAGAGCAAGCTGGACAAGAACAAGCTTTATTCATCACCTGCCCGATAATAGAACTAACCAGATTAATAAAGCTTCGATTGGATTATTATTATTATTATTGTGCTTTTGAGACTGGTTTACCAAAACTACTTTGTAATTTCGTTCATACATGAATTGGTACTGTCACAAGGTACTTATGCTTTATGCATGGTTGAACAGCGGCAGCCATGCGTGTAAAATGACAGACGAATCAAGCTGCCTGAGATTTAGGCTCTTTTAAATTCACACGAAAAAGTTGTTTTTTTTTCCCTACTATAAAAAGAGTACAAGCATGCGTGTGGAAAAGAAATTTTAATGTCCAGAGGGAGTTAAATATAAAATTTAAAATTAACATAGGAAAATATTAATTGATTCTAAGGTTTAAATTTAATTTTGTCCATTTGGTTATATAGTCACTGTGATATATTTGAGAAAAAAGACATAAGCATTACGTGAAGTTTTTTCATAGAAGTATGAGATTGAAATCCTCACTGGATTTATTTTCTACGTAGTAGGGTAACCGACACTCCCTCTGCGGAATCTTGATTGAGTCCTCGTAGCATGTGCCGTTTTCTCTAGAATGGGCCTAACTGTTCTCAATGTTCCCGTGCAGCAGGGAATTTGGGCCTGGCCTGGCCGGCCGCATTGAGGATGGGATCTGTGTCGAAGTGACGGAGCACAGAGGATTGCAATTTTAAGACAGAACGACGTTATTAAGACAGAACAGCGTCTGAAGAGCAAGATGTTAGTTATACATGTGCTGATGGCTTGAAGCCAGGACTCCTTGGAATCAAGATGTTGATTATACAGTGCACCAATTTGAGTCCCATGCGCTGTTCCATATCCTGGAATTAAAATCAGCAAACTACTTAACAGTTAGTTCATCAAGACCATAAATACAAGCAATACCATTGCCTACTTACAGTACAATACCGATATTTACAATCTTTGCTCCCCTATAATAGTGCTCAATATGGAAGTTGTGAGCTCTTTCTTCATCACATAAGACAGTAATTTTGCTAAAAGCTATCGAGATATGAGTCTAAAATGAACATCGAGCAATTCTCTATGCTACTAACTAATATACTTGCCCAAACACATCAAGAACTACTGATTAAATTCAAAAGAAAATTTAATTTGCAGTATGAAGCCAAGCTTCTAGTGCAAATCATAGCTAATGTGTATATGCATGGCACCAGCCTAGCCGACTGCGGGAGTGTGACCCGTGTATTTATCCACATAGGCACACAAAATTACGAGGTAAGCCCCCATACTTACCAGGTAGAAACAGAGTAAAGCTAACTACAGATCTTTTCGTAGGAGGGAAATCTAATAAAACTTCCAATTATTCGATCGTTTTAATTATGATTCTCTTGACAAGACTAAGAAACAGAGTGTACATACGGTCATGTTTCTTCAGCCATCCGAAAGATTCCCACCAGGTAACTTAAGGAGAAGGTTCACATTCTCACCAACATTGTGATTTTTGAAAAGTAAATGCCAGTTGTTATGGCATTTCACTTTCTCCAAACAAGCTCGGCCGTTTTGATGGTATTCATACTTTGAGACAAAAACTCAGCGGATATAAGCAAGAAAATCACTTTGTAGCTCAATTATGTAATTTATGTTCCATGACTGAGATTCGAATGAACAATTCTCACAAAAATGCACTATGGCTAACGGCTTTAAAATGCAAGGCTAACGCTGTTTGTCTGTCTTTTTGGCTTTTGCCATGTGAGACATTCTAAGGCCGTTAGCCATGGTGTATTTTTTTCAATTTAATAGTACATTCTAACACCGTTTCGATGGTGTTCATGCTTGAGACAAAAGCTCAGCCTTCATAAGCAAGAAAATCACTTTGTAGCTCCATTGTGTTCGATGACTGAGATTCGAATGAACGATTCTCACAAAAGTACACCATGGCTGACGGTTTCAAAATGTCGCGGGGCTAAAGGGAAAAAAAGACAAAACCGTGGGTTTTTGTCTGTTCTTCTTTGCTTTTGCCTTGTGAGAAATTCTAACTCCGTTGCCACGGTTTATTCGTTCATATTAAAAGTACGCAAAGGCTAAAAACTGTAAACGATGACCTCTGGGGACAACCAGTGAGGCAAAGTCGAAAGATTAATGGCGAGGAGCAATCCAGCTGATCATGGCGGTCGGAGGTAAGCTTGGTTTGAGCATATCTCAGCCACTGTACCTAGCCTCCACTAGTAAGTTGGAGGATTGCGAGTAAAATCATGCCAGGATCCTGATATCCTTTCCTGTTTCCATCTCTGATCATGTCCACTATGTACGTTCTATTTCATTACGTGGGTGCCATTTTATTGCGAAAAATAAAAAATAAAAAACTGCAATCTACGTAAACCAGATGAACTTGTAGACGCATTCTGAACTTGAATTGTTGAAAACTTGAGAGCCCAATTGAGAGGGTCATGCCCGTAGAAAATGGCCTGTTTCTTGCATTTCTATTCTTTTTCTTCTTCATTTTTCTGTTCTCGATGTTCATGATGACTCAATTCTCACAACAGATTGAGGGCCCTAGTCAGAACAAAGCATGTACTTGTTTCTCGCATTTCCTAAATTGGGTAGTTATGTCGTAGCTTCAGTGGAGGGAGATTGTTTCTTGTAGTCATTGACACTTTTTTTTTTTTCGTGAACTGGTAACTTTTCATGATATCATTTGGTAATTGAGTACAGCTGGATTCACAGCAACTATATGCTGCATTTGATTCGGTTTTCCAAATGAGCTTTCAGTGTAATGTCAATATTGAAAGTCAAAGCTATTTAGAGAAATACAAATTATATTTGGTTAAACCTCTTTGTAAATGGACTTTAAGTTAAATGTGTGTTCGACAAAAAACTTTTTTCAATGGGTTTTGGGTATATATATTTGAAAAATGGATCAAACCCCTTTGCCAGACTAGCAAGGGGCTACGGCCGCCTGAGGTCGGGTGACCTCTGGTGAGGGTCTCTTGACCCAAGTGGCGCGCGTCCCAAATGACTGTTGCCTGTGTCTCACGACCTCAGGAGGCCCTTGCCTAGGTCTCGCGAGGGTCGCGCGAGAGCAAGGGCAACGGTTGCTTGGGTCATGACCACTGTCGTGCGACCTCATGAGACCCAAGTGGTGGTCGCACGGGGTCGCGTGCTGCCCGGGTCAAGCGACCCTCGCCGGAGGTTGCTCGACCTCGGATGACCTCAACCAGTGGCTACCGGCACCAAATCGCTCTTCGATGGCCATAGCCCTTCATTGGTCCGGCGAAGGGTTGTCTCCATTTTTTTTAATAAAAAAATTAACCAAGGACAAAATCGAAAATTTGAAAATTGGTGAGGATAGTTTTGAAAAGAAAAAATTAGTTTCAGTATTTGGCCAAATGCTGAAAGTCCAATGCCAATAGGGACTAGCATTGGGTTTTTAAGCCTTCCTAAGGCCAGAATTTGGCCGAAAGCTCATTTAAAATGACTGTCAAATCGTCCAGCATTTCCGTAAAGGGCTTTGTGAGCCGAAAACCCCTTGGAAATGCAACCAAACTTATCCATAATCCCTCTCACACCCTTAAAACGGCTGAGTTTGTAGGAGGAAAGTAAAATGCAATATTAACTATCATTTCTTTGCAAAAATCACAGGGTTAAAAAGAATGCGAACCTTCTCCTAGAGTTACTGGGTGGGAAAATTCTGTCACGTTGATGAAGAGACACTATTGTTTCTTTCTTTTGTCAAGACAAACTCATATTAAGAACAATATATTAATTGAAAGTCTTATTTGCTCTTCCTCCTTAGAAAATATTAGACTTGTGATTAGCTCTTACTCTGTTTCTACCCGGTTAGAATGGAGGCCTATGTGGTAGTTTTGTGCGTCTGGGTGGTAACGTTTTGTTGGTTAGTGATGTTACATGTTAGACGGGGATGGGAAAGGTTTGTAGTGTGAAGGAGGTATCCCATATCACTCTAATGTTACATTTTGTCCAAAAGAAGAGTTTTCATTAGCATAGTTAGTCGTGGATTAGTATATAGGTTACACTCCTGCAATGCATGGACTCATTAGCTGTGATTTGCACTAGAAGCTGACGTCATATCGTGCATTAAATTTCTTTTGAAGTTAAATTGGCAGCACTTGATGTTCACCGTAGACACATATCTTGATGGCTTTTGGGAAAAATTGGCATCTTATATCCTACTCATTGAGCTCACAACTCGAGCTTTAGTAAAAAAATTCGTCTAACAAATATTTTACTTGCTTTAATTCCAAGACATGAAGCAGAGCATTGGGTTGAAATTGCTGCTGTATATAATCAACATCTTGATTCCATTGAGGAGTCCTTGCTCAAGCCATCAGGGACATGCATAGCTATATAGGTCCAGCCAACATTGCCAGTGCACTGGTTATGCTTATCTACACCGTTGTCAAACTTGCATGGCAGAAATTAATCTTCGAAATGGGTAGACAAGATATGAGTTCAGAGTTTTGACTTGCGTAAGCTCTCATTGCTGTTGCTCTCGGATGTGTCAAGTGTAGCTTGCTGATATACATTATTCTAGGGGACATGCCTTGGCTGATTTTTGCTCCCTGCGTCCTCTTGTTGATAATCCCATTCGCATTCATTGTGAATTAGAGAATGGTGATAATCTTTAGTTATCCTGATGTTATGGTTTGTTCTTTCTCGAAGTTAGTTTTGATGTGCGTCCTATCAATGCTGGCTTAGATATGATAGTTTTGATGTGCGTCTTGCGAATGCTGGCTTAGATATGAACCTTGTGTTGTATTATTACCTTGAACCTCTTTTACCACGCAAAACCGAATTTATGATAGACTATGTTACTATTTAGTTAAGATTCCGGTGCAAAACAATGAAATTGGAGAGCCGGTGGACCTTTTTCTTGTGGCCCGAGAGGAATAGCTGAATTGATTCAGAGAATTTGATAGAGAATCACGTTATCTTTGTTTTTGTTTAGCTGAGAAGAGGTTTTAAGCTTAAGCGAAAGCAACTATCCCATTCTTTGTTCAATCTTATGTGTAGTTGAGATTAAGGCTCCATTCGTTTCGCGGAAAAAAAATTTTTAGGGAAACGTTTTCCAGATTTTTCAGTGTTCGTTTCACGGAAAATAAATTCTTTGGGAAAATGTTTTCTATGAAAGGAAAAAAGTCTTCTAAATTAGGAAAATGTTTTCCACTTTTGAAAAGTAGAAAACATTTTCCTCACTTAATCTCTCTTATCTCACACCTCTACAAATCCTTACTTCCTCCTCCCCTTTCTTCTTCTTCTTTTCTTTTTTTATTCGAATTATTTTTTAATTTTCCTTTTCTTTTTTAATTCAAATTATTTTTAATTTCCTTTTCCTTTTCTATTTCTTTTCTATTTATTTTTTTCTTTGTTTCCCATCTTCTTTTTCTTGGCTAGTTGTCGGCCATTGCTAGGCGAACCTCAAGCTCGTTGATCTCAAGCTCGCGCTTTGCACTCTTGCTTATCATTTTATTTATTTACTCTACCTTACGCTTGTACATTGCTCAAGCAAAGAGCTCTACATGCTTTGCTTCTTTTTTCTTTTGTTTATTAGAACACAAAAGACGTAGGGGGAGAACAGACCACTCAACTGGAAGATTCTCATTAGAGCTGTACATACTTTGCTTCTTTTTAAAATCCATACGAACATTTTTTAGAGTAGATGAGCGTTTTGCGATAATGAGGGAACAAAGATATGAAGCAAGTTTGCCCGGATTTAAAGGCAAGTTCATATTTGATGGATTTATAGGTCGGTAAGTGATGCATGCCTAAGTGGTGAAGTCTTAGAAAATATTTGCCTTACCGAACACCGGAAAATATTTTCCGAAACATTTTCAGGTTTTTAGGCACGCGGAGGTTTCGTGGAGGATTCTCTCTTCCATCGAGCAGAAGAAAGACCTGGATGACGAGGGGCCTCGTCCAGGCGAGGCCAGCCCTTGCACTCACCAGCAGCCAGCGATCTCCACCGGCTGGAGCTGGGTGGAGGAAGACAAGGAATAAAGGAGAATAAAGAAGGCGAAAAAAGGAAAGAAGGAAAAGAGAAGGAAAAAAAGAAAAAAAGGAAGAAAGTAATAAAAATGCGAGAAAATAATTCTTTTTTTGGTCGGTGCGAGAAAATAATTAAGAAAATATAAAAATATCCACGTTAGCGCCAATCATCCTACGTAAGGTGATTGGCATCCATGTATAAATTGGCCGAATAGACTTAATTGATGTTAATATAAAAAAATGTTTAAGATTGAATTGGTCTCTATGTTAGCAATTTCTGACATAAATTGGCCGGATGGATTTAATTGGTATTAATATAAAAAAGGTTTAAGATTAAATTGGCCTTTTTGAAAGATTTAAGACTGAATTGATATAAATGTAATAAGTTTAGGATTTTTTTAGCACATTTCCTTTAGTGATTTAATCTATCGGAGCAAGCAATGTGATTAGGGACTTATTCAGTGGTTGTAAATCTATAAAAAAAAGTAAGATCAATAATCGTCCCTTTTGTAGGGACGTGGAATTTTTGACCCACAAGATACTCCCACGGGCCATGAGGGTCTCAACATATCACAATAACTAATACGTGCCTCATTACGTGATACACTGGCTGCGAATTGCCCGTTCTCTACCAGTGCTGGCTGGAACATTATATCATGACAGATTTGATCTCTAAACTAAACCTAGGTCACAATTTCACAATAAATTCCATATTTTCCATCCAAATGTTGACAGAAAGTGCTAACTAAACACTGGAGATGAACTCGTGGCACTGGCATGCAAATCACTACTTAAAACTTGAGGGGTAGTTACAAAAAATGGTACCTCTACTAGTAGCACTCCTATGCAGTTTTGGTCTTTGAATTTTTTATTTATCGCATATATGGTTGGTGGAGTGTTGTTCAATCTTGATTTTAGGTTAACTGTCGTTTTCTTTTTGTCCAAATGCAAACAAAAAATGCAGACTAAGAGCTAAATATTAATATGTGGCATCAACGCATTATAATAGTGCAAAACTGCGGGCACTGGCATGTTGTTACAGAAAATAATTTGTTATGTAGTTCGACCCGTTCAAAAAAAAAAAAAATTGTTAGTTTTAAGAACGGTTCAACTGATGCGTTCACTATAACGAAGTACATCTGCAAGAATTATCGACCTGGAGTGAAAGAAAAAGGCTCGTGTTGTTATACCTTATATAAATTATGCTATAAATTATGTAGGTCCATGCAATAATTAAATATCCACTTGTTTCAATTATTTCTGCTTAAAATTCTAATGTTTTGATTAACTTCATGATCTTTTTCCCTTTTATTGTGAAAAGAATGGGAACCCTAAATTTTCATAAAAAGTGAAATGAACTCTAAAATTGAATAAGCAAACTCGACGGTTCTTTCTTAATCTTTGTTGATTTTTCTTCTCTTCAAAGGTCAATAAAAAAAAAAGGCAAATGTATATTGTTAAATTGATAAATCAAAATAACGTTGATAGAACAACGAAAAAGAGAAATAAATATCATTTAGCATGAGGTGTCAAGGGTCGGGCCAAATGAGGAACTTGATGATTCTTTACCACTATATTAATATGTATCTTAGGCTAAATGGAGTATCAATCTAGGAAAGTCCAGACAATAGTGTCATAGGATAACGATTTTTTTTTTTTTTAAGTATAGAACTATTGGCAAATACTACGTACATGTGCAAAATGCAAGTCTAATTATATGTTGGTATGCGTGTCATATTATTCAATGTAATTGAAAAAACATAAACAAAACACAAGATTAGAAAAGTCAAAAGATAATTACAATAATTTTGAAGGAGCCAGGAGACTCGAATCTGGCGCCCTCGACAAAGGCTGGACCGCGATTTGGTTGTGCTCTGTTCGGTAATCTTTTAATGTACATAAATGGGGTCAAACAACCAGTGAAACGAGCAATCGGTGGAAGGACTCTCAGAATTTTTCAACCGGACAACGCATCGAGTGAAACGAGCCAACGCCTAACACGGCATCATAGCATCTAAACTACTAAGCATCGCTCAGCAGGGCACACGAACAAGCAACTGCTGTAGCTATTTCACCCGACATGGATTTCAGTTGAATCACCTGGGAAGGAGAAGCTTGGATGGCGAGGTCGGTTGCCGACGCGGAAGAGGCAGCGACGGAGCGAGCCAAGGTCTTCAAGGCGCCGCCGCTGAGGGCGAACTCCACTTTCGCGGACACTTCGCTTCCCTCTCTCTCTCGATTTGGTCGCTGAAACACATATGTGATGGCGACCGAATTAAAAAATGAATAGTTACGGCTTCCCTCCTCGTTGATTTTTCTCGCTAAAGAAGGAAGGCAAGAGCGGAATGAGTACAGAAGAATACCCCCAAGATCATGAAAATGACATCCTGATTTTTTTTTTTTGAAAAATGAAAGGAGAAAAAAAGTTGCTTCATTAAGAAATTCAAAAATTCGAATAACTCCCCTTATCTATTGATATACTACTAACTCTATCTGTTAGACTAATGAAATCAGTTCCTTACGTTGCTTGACATCTTTGTGAATTCTATATCTGCCTCGCCTGCAAAAAGGCCTATGGGTTATAACCTTGCTTAGAATTAACCTAACTTAATAGGACAATTGCCCAGTGAAGAACTAGTCATGGTATAAAAAAAAAGAGTAGATGATGTCTTAAAATACTCCACTTGGTGTGGAAGTACCTGTATTTTCAACGACCAAATTAGAAAATGAGAAGTTACAGTTTACTTTTAATGTGCATTTTACATTGATGCACATGCTTGGGTTTTTCTATGGTAAAATGAAATGCATGGAGGAATATGCAGCCAATATGAAATTGAATGGAGCGGAATGGAAGATTTTGTAATTTCTTTATGTCGAAGCTTGTTGATTTATTTATAATATTTGATCACACGCTTTTGAGTTAGTTGAATCTAACCCTTTTGAGCACAATACTAGTATATTCTTTATGATCTTAAGTCAATCGCCGAATGTTCGACTCATTTTTGGGTAATTGAAAGTAGGGGTGTGCAACATGACCAATTCTACCTAGGAATAGGATTACTTCTACCTAGAAACCGAACAAAGCCGCCCAAAAAACAAGTCCAGGAAGTAGTTACCATTGAAACTGGTTTAAGAACAAGTTCCAAATTTTTGGAATTGATTTAAACCGGTACGGGAATAGGTTTTAAGTGAATACCCACCCTAGAACTGGAGTGGACCGCCCTATTTTGGAATAGGTTTTATAAGTTAAAAAACAAAAACCCTAATTTCTTTTTCCCTAAAATCTAACCTCAGCACTTTTTCATCCTTTGTCATTCCTTGAAACTCCTTGCAATCTTTCCTCTTCCCCTATTTATGGATGAAGGAAAATGGAGTTTCATAATTTATATTTTATGTTTTTGTGTTTGAATGTAAGTGACTATGTGTTAATCTTATGGATTATTGTTTTTGGCAGATAGAGATTCTTGTTGTTTAGCTTTTACTTTGAACCGTTTTGTTGCTCCTAACCCCATATGATTTTGCTGTAAAAAAAGAACCAAAAAAAGGAGCAACAAAAAAGTTCTTGAGTAAACCCTGGAGGGTAGATTCATGGTCCAAAAACTAAAAATAGATTATAACAGGGTAAGTTTTAGGTTCTAGCTCTAAAACCTACCTATCTTTAAACCAATGACCCATAAATGAAAGAAGCAAACTCACACTTAACTAGTATGTCGTGTAAATTTTCATTAATTAATATAACACGTTAACTACCATTTTTTGCCCCAAAGATAAGATTATATTACCTGATGTTTACCAAAGTGAATACATTAGCTTTCCGACTAATCACTGGATAGCATGAAATAGTAGCACATTTTAAGTATCACTTACAATATAATTATGAAATGTGTAATCTACATAGTTATATTTTTATACACAAGCTTTAATCATTTATAATATTATTGATTCATGATAGCTTCATTTCGAATTTTATCATAATACAAATTCAAATTTTTTCACGTTATATAAAATAAATAACAATAATTTGTGCCCTATAGGTATTCCTCTATTTTAAGGCTCCATTTCTTTCACGATGAATGATCGATTTAGAAAGTATTTTCCTAAAAAAAAAATCACTTATTGACTTACAAAAATGAATAAATGATAAATATTTTCACTATTCACAAAAATATCCAAACTTAAATTGTTATCGATAATGAAAATACCTTTTATTAGTTAATTATTTTAATAAATACAATTGATTATTTTTAGGAAAATAATTTTCAAATTATTTAATTTTTTGCAAAACACACGAAGCCGGTTCTTTGGAGGATGCGTCATTGCGGACGTCACGTATCAGGAGAGGGCGTTTGTTGGGGGAGAGCATATTTACCAGAAGGGATAACACGTGTGATGAATAATACGGGAGCAGAAACATGAACAGGTCGAAGATGACAAACCATCATCGTCGAAATTCTTTTATCGAAGAAAACGACGTCCATCCAAAGGGGAACCGGCCGCAATCTTTACCTTTCTAATATTTAATGACGCCACCAAGTCGGCCAAACTCTGTTTCCTTCAAAACTCTTGCTCCAGGCCTCGACCTCGACCTCGACCTCGACCTCCACACCTATTGTGTACATTCCTTTATGCGAATGCTGTCCATCGAGAAAAAAACCTGCGCTCTACATAAATCAGGTGAAACTTGATGACGCAAATCTTTGCGTCATCATGATTCACAAAAACACGATTAGTTGTTCACTCCGCAAAATACTTGCGCCAGGGGACAGAGTTTGACACAAAACTCGTCAGGTACAAAGAGACAATTAATTGTTTACTCCTGGGCTGTTTGTTTAATTCTTCTCCGAAGGAGAGGGGGCTCTCTCCCAAAGAGATGACCTCCCATAGGTCTATAAATATGTCTTGCTCAACTTGGAGCCTCGTAGCAAGTTTTAATTCAAACAAGGAAGGAAGAGAGTTATCACTCAAAATTCAGGAGGCGAATGGCAAACAACAACCCAACTAATCACGGTAGTCGGAGGTAAGTATTGACTGTGAACCGCAACATTTCTTGACTACTGTAGTCCAGCCTCCTTCAATATGTCGGAGTACCGCAAGTAGAAGCATGCGGTGTTGATTTCCTTTCTTGAACAAGAACCTCCTATCTCCCATCATTTCCGGGTGTGTTCCATTACTCGAATGTTGTTTTGTCTAGAAATAATCTGTGCTCTGCAGAGATTAGATGATCTCATCCTTTCTAATGATGCATTGGGAAACCATCGCCCAGTTTTTCTTCATTTTTGATACTCATTATTTGGGCTTTTGTGAAAGACTGGTTATCTAACAAGAAATTTGATGATATTCATTCCAAGATGTAGAGTAGAGCATGCAGCTCAAATTGTTGCAGAATATAATCAACAACTTAATTCCCTAGTGGAGGCCTTGCTTCAACTCATTGGGGACATGCATAGCTCTACAGGTCCAACCAACATTCACGATGCACCTATCATTATGCTTATTTCTGTAGCAATCAAGATCGTCCGGCAAAAATTACTCAGCGAGATGGGAAGGCAAGACATGGACGCAAGGTTCCAACTTGCGTACGCTCTGATTGCTTTATCTCTTGGATGTGTTGCGTGCAGTTTGTTGATGTACATTATGTTTGATGAGATACCTTGGTTGATTGATTTTCCTTGGGTCCTACTATTGGTAATCCTATTCACGTTCATCACAAATTAAAGGATTAATTAGTGAATGGTGAAAGTTTCCAACCTTATGATGTAGTAACGTGTATTTTATATGAATTTGGTTTGCTTTGTAACCTTCCAATGCTGGCTCGGACATAACTTCATGATGTATTATTACCTCGAACACCTTTTACATTAAAAATCACGTTAAATTACGGGCAGACTTCTTTTCCCACCCCTTATATGCCTAAATCCGCCCAACCTTCTAGAACGCTGAGGTGGAATAAGCTCTAACAGAGAGGATAGAGAGGATAGAGAGTAGCAAGGTTCCTCTCTACCGTCAACAATTATCAATCACCACCACTCACCCGCCGTAACATCACCTCCAATCGTCCGTCGACCAGCCATATCAAGCTCAGCCACAGGTGCAGCAGAGCACGATTTCTATGGGCCAAGCTCAGTGAGATTACTCTCTCTCTCGGAGCCATTCTTTTGGCCAATTTTCCTTTCTCCGCCAACTCCGGTCCGTTCCGGTTGCCCGCCACCACCATCCTCGTCATGTCCGAGCTACGCGAAACATCCTCTGTTCTGCCCTGTTTACTGATCGAAATGCACAAAGAGCTCGGCTCTTGCTCAATCCTTCTTCGCTGGTTCCGATCATTAGTACATTACTTTAAGCTTCAGTCTTGAAATCAAGCACATTTCATCAAGTATTCCAAAAATGAAATATATTCTAATACTTCCCTCGTATGTAAACCGTACGTTGCACGTGATGCACGGGATGTAAGAATTTGAATTCTTTAAGTACATCAGAAGAACATGTTTTTACTAATATCTACGGTCAGCAAGATGTGAGTCTAAAATGAACATCACACATATTTCATAATACTACTAACTACGTATACTCACATGAACAAGTCAAGAAGTATAACATCTAAATTCAAAAAGAATTTTAATGTGTGGCCTTTTGTAATATGGCGTCGTTGCTTAAGTATATCCCATATTTGCATCGTAGCAGGGACGAAGCTAGCCAGTTTTCAGAATGGGTGGATTAATATAATGATGTTAATTGATCGGAATTTAATTAATTATATTTAATTATTTTCAGCTAGGATAAGTTAATGAAATTGTGTCAAATTTTAAGCATAATTCAAATGCAAGATCCAAATATGCAAAACATAATATGAGTTATCGTGGATCAAGCATAGCAAAAATAGATCAATGGTAGGGTCAAAGGTCAAATAACAATAAAAATAGAGTAAAATTGCTTGCTAGAATACACGACGACTAAACAAGCCAACTGGCGATTCCGAGGCACTTGCAGGAGTGTAATCACCTACGGATCCACGATTAATTAGGTAAAATGAAGATTCGTCTTTCAATAGAATGAATTCTATGAGTAAGGTTTATTGCAAGTCTTATCATTTCTGAGGAGGAAAAGTTACTGAGACTTTCCAACAAAAGTCACTATTGATATAAGAATTTCTCTTACAAAACAAATAAACGAAAAAACTTGGGTAAAATAATGGATTTTTTTTTCTTATCCAACGAAAGCAAGAGAGTGAAGGTGCACTCGTGCCTCTTTCGTGCATATGATAGAATTTGTCCACCTCATAACTTCTCGGTAATATTAATGACTATTCGATTCCACTGTTTCACAACACCAGGGAGAGAGTCGAACTCTCCTCAGGAAGAGAATTAAACAAATAGTTCAAGAGATTTAAACAAAAACTTGACAATAGAATTTTCCCAAAAGTCATAAGCTTATTGTATGACCACTAATTCATTCTAAATCTTTAAACAATTTTTCAATATAGTCTATTCGTCCAATTTTCATCACACACATCATATTGTTGGATGTGTCATGTAGGAAATTCAAGGTTTACTGAACTATTACGTC
Source organism: Eucalyptus marginata (assembly GCA_014182565.1). Taxonomy (NCBI): domain Eukaryota; kingdom Viridiplantae; phylum Streptophyta; class Magnoliopsida; order Myrtales; family Myrtaceae; genus Eucalyptus; species Eucalyptus marginata. The sequence continues at coordinate 49,908,037 of CM024592.1, read as the reverse complement.
AATGGTTTCGATCAAAGTTGACTAGATGGAATGCATTGGAAATTTATCAAAAATTTAGGACTAAATTGATTAACTTGAAAAGTCTGTAATCGAATTGACTATCGTACAATAGATTTAGTATTTTTTTGGATGAGTTTATATAGAATTTGGCTTTGGTGACGCAAGAGAATTAAACATATGGTTCAAGAGCATTAAACGTAGAATTGTCATTTGTTCAAAGAGGAGTAAACAAATACTTTCTCTTTTCCGGGAGGATCAAGGGATGAAGTCTCCCCCCACTTAAAACATGGTTTTTCGGGCCGCAATTGGGACCACAAAAAGTATCAGTTTAATTCTCTTCCCAAGGAGAGGGGCAGCAAAAACTATTTGTTTAATTCTTTTTCTAAGGAGAGGGGATCTTTCTCCAAAAAGAGGACTACCGGTCTCCCATGGGTCTACAAATATGTTTTGCTCAACTCGTAGCCTCACAACAAGTTTTACTTCAGACCAAAATGGAAGAGAGTAAACACTCAAAAACTCTGGAGGTCCATGGCAAATAACAATCCAACCAATCACGATAGTCAGAGGTAAGCATTGACAGCGAATTGCAACATCTCTGAGGAGGATTGCGAGTAAAATCATGTAGTCTTGATTTCCTTTCCTAAAAAAGAACCTCTTATCTCCGATCATTTGCCCTATTTGTGTTCCATTACTAAACAATCTATATTCTACATAGATCAATGAACTCATCTGCTTCAACGTTGCATTCGAAAACCATCGTCCAGTTTTTCTTTACTTTGTGAATTGATCCATGTGTTTATTCTTGATCCTCATCGTTTGAGCTTTTATGAGAGACCAATTGTCTAATAAGTAATTTGCTGATTTTAATTCTAAGAAATGGAGCAGAGCAAGGCTCAAATTGTTGCACATATAACCAACAACTTGATTCCCTGGTGGAGGCCTTGCTTCAACTCATTGGGGATGGGCATACTCTGCAGGTCCAGTCAACATTACTAGTGTACATTATATTTATATGTGCGGCGATTAGGATCACGCGACAAAAATTACTCTCCGAGATGGGAAGGCAAGATATGGATGCAAGGTTTCAACTTGCTTATGCTCTGATTGCTCTTGCTCTCGGATCTATTACATGCAATCTGTTGATGTACATTATGCTTGATGAAATACCTTGGCTGATTGACATTCCTTGGTTCCTACTATTGGTAATCATATTTGCATTCATCGCGAATTAAATGATTAATTAGCGAACATCGATAGTTTTCAACTTTCTAATGTGATGATGTGTATTTCATATGAGTTTGGTTTGCTTTGTAACCTTCCAATGCTAGCTTGGACACCAACTTCATGATGTATTATTACCTTGAACACCTTTTACATCACCCAGCTAAAAAAATAATGATGATTATTACCATCCTTCCTAGTGCAATTTGGAATTGAGAAATGATGAAATTGAGAAACGATGAAATTTTTCTTCATGGCAATCTTTTCTTCTTATTTTTTTTGGGCCAGAGAGGAAATAATTCAGAACAAATCTTCATTGAATATTGTTCCTTTTTTTTTTTATGTATATATTGTGAGTTTGATATAGTTTATATCTCGTTCCTCATTCACGAACTTAACATTCTCTATGCAACAAAATTTAAGCTAAAATAACTAATTGGATAGCTCACATGTTCTAAGTAGAGCAAGATGGACAAGGCCAAGGCTGATTAATCACACGCACCGCCCCCCCCACCACCCCCAGCCCCCCAACTAAAATAACTAGCCCCACTATCGAACATTTTGAGCACAATCAATATGCTCTTTCTACTAATAACCAAAATTACTTGGCACTTCCATTCACACATTACTTGGTAATGTCACAAGGTACTCATGTCAAGTGCACGGCTGAAAATTGACGGCCATGTGTGCATATTATGTATTTTACTACATTTAACGAATCAAGCCGATTGATATTTAAGTTATTAGATTAATGCGGAAAGTTGTTTTTTCCCCTACTATAAAGAAAGTACATGAATGCTCGCTTTAAAAAACTTAAATGTGTGGAGAAAGTTAAATTTATAGACATTTAAATGATTTTAAGATTTAAATTCAATGTTGGTAGTATAGAAATTTCGACATTTATATCTTTAACTATTTTTAATAATTATTTTCTCCATTTTGTTTTGTTATGTCACTATGATATATCTGAAAGAAAGACATGCATTACATGAATTTTTTTTGGTGAAAGTAGGAGGTTGGAAATCCTCGTTGGACTTGTTTTCTATACCGTAGAGATTGACCGGGACTTGCTCCATGAAAAAATCGATAAATTCCTTTTTATTCTAGCATGGGCCACAACTATATTTTCCTAGTATGAACCTCATTGTGCTGGAATCTGTGGCTGGACCGGCCCGCCTCATCGAGGATCGCATCTCTTTCAGGTCATAGGCAAATGCGAGCTTAGAGGACTGCAACTTCCGTTTAACATAAAAGCTTCCCATCTCTTTATTATTAACCTGTGGGCTTCGAGGGTCATATTGGGGCACTGCAATATCCGTTTTGACAGATTTCACGCTGCTTTTTCCATGATGCGACTATGGAGAAGCTCATCTCCACGGGCGCATACAACGTGACGATGCTTATCATGGCATTTTGCAGTCATTTTTCTCTTTATGAACACGTCAGTTTCAAGACTTCATTTCTGTAGGAGTGTTTTTTCATAGAATTGGAGCGAGGTTATTTTTAGGGGGAAAAAGGCATCCTCTAACCCTTCCATTTATGCCCACAAGTTTGCAATCTTAACCATCAACCAAATACACCATTTCCAACATATTGAATTCGAAGCACTATACACACAATTGGAAAGGCCTTCACCACTGAAGCACTGCAAAGCCCACTAAAGTTCTGACGCATTGATGTCTGGTAATTTGACACTTAAAATAATCAATGTTTGTAATAGGTGTTTTGAGAACATAACAGACTGCATTGACATATTACTTTGTCAGTTTCTTATAGCTACAAACTGTCAAGTTATTCCAACAAGATGAGCAATGACACTGTACCTTCAAAAGAAGGTTGTATTGAATCTGTGCACTAGATACCATAAATATATCAAAGAGATCTAACTTGAAGGTAATCAATTGATAGGCAGATCTTGACGAATTGAGCACGTGAAAGGAAAGCTGGAGGTCTATGATATCTACAAATAAGAATGTGATATTTATACACAACAAATCAGTGCAAATGGTGCCATGTGCCAAACGTGAGCTTATAAATTGGAACTTCTATTGTTATTTGGTAATTAAATGTAATGCAGCAAAAGCAAGTCATGAAAAAGTATGATCCCACACAAGTTACGCAATCGAATGCAATTTTGCTTTCACTCAATTAGTGTTGCAAAACTCCATACAATGCAAATACCTAACACAGCATAGATAAAGTCCGTTCATATCAGGACTGCTCATTGCTAAATTGATAAATAGATAGTATAGCTCACTTCTGAGATGATCGGGTATACTGCTCTCTACTAAGCTGCCATATCGCCTTTAGACTGATATAGTATACCGACAGTGCTCAATCTAAGCTGATAAGGTATACTACTCTCTACTAAGCTGCCATATCAGAGCCCGTAGGATAATATAGTATACCGACATATTCAATATAAAACTGATAATATATACTACTCTCTGCTAAGCTGACATATCGCCCGTAGGCTAATATAGTATACCGGTATACTGCTCTTTGCTAAGCTGACATATCGCCCGTAGGTCAATATAGTACACCATACCCAATCATTGAAATCAATTTACTATTTTTATCATCCTCGATAAAAATGCACGTGTGTGGGTACACAGTTGGCCTTAATCAAAATACTATAATTTCTTTTTCACAAATCCCACCATTTTCTGTAGTTCACCAAAATATATTTGGCGCTGTCAACCAATGCCCGGTTTTTTTTTTTTTAATAAATTACCAAAGTTAATTAATTTAGGAAAATAATCCTAAAATCACCAATAACTTGATTTAGCACAAATTAGCACTCAAATAAATAAACATATTGCACCATGATAATTAGCATAAAATTCCGGTCACCGGCCATCCCAGTTGAATTTCCAAAAATAAATAATTAAATATATTCCGAAAATAAATAAATAAATAAATAAATAATATATTTATTAATTATTATTTAATAAAAAAATTATTTATAATTTCGAAATAATTAGTTAACTCAAAATAATTAATTAAGGCTAAACCAAGATTACAATAATCTAATCATCTACTTAACCTTAATTAATTATCCACTAAACTAATCCATTCCTTAACCTAATTAACATTAAATTAAACTAATCTAACCACCTAACCACACTTAACTTAATCTAAACAACCCCTAAGCATGATTAACCTCCTAAGCGAGGATTAGTGAGTTAAACTCACTTGTTAAGCGTTCCGGCGAGTCCACAGCGACGGCGACGTGAAGGTGGTCGACAATCCTCCAAGCGGCAACACCAAGTGAGGCTGGGAAGGGCTTGAAAATGGGTCACGAAGTCTCCAAAACCTTGCTGGTTTCTACCTCTGTTCTTGCTGGACTGCAAACGAGCCGATCGAAGCTCCGGCGATCAGGTGGTTGGCAACCGATAGCTCTCGGGGGTCTTAGGGGTCTTGTAGGTCGATGAGATGGGCAAAGGAAGGGCTGGAATGGGAGAAAAATGAAGAAAAACACGAAACAGTGCAGGCGGGCAACAGATCGGCGGACCGGCGAGCGGCAGCTTGTGGCGGCCGTACGAGACGGCCGGGGGCTCCGTTCGGGGCGCGGCTGGGCTCGTTGGGATGGGTTGGGTGTGCTCTTCACGGTGATGAGTGAAGCGTTGGCTGATTCATCTGGGAAGGCAACTTTTAACTCAAATCTTTGACGAATGGTCAGTTGGAGCATAAACTGAGGAGAAAACAAGGGGAAAAATGAGGTCTACGGGCAAGCAACGGTCTTGGCGGCTGTTGGCTGATCTTCTTTGGTTTCTCAAGTTCTCTAAGGATCACAACAATGGAGAAAGGAGGGATTCAAGGAAGAAGAAGGCTGCTGCAAGAGGGGGACCCCAAATGGCCTTCTAAGCCTTCAACACTTAGCTTTTGCACTTGAGAGCTGCTCCCACCACTTCAGCCCTATCCTCTGCCCTTTTCTCTCCCCTCAAAGCTTCCTCAACACACCATTGAAGTAGTCCAAATGTTCCTCCCCCCATGGCATACTAATTTGCACATTTGTTCCTTCAATTTCATCAATTCCTCTTCAATTCTCCCTCACTTGGATCTGATTAAGCACAATTTGATTTCTATAAATCCAACTAAAGTGCCATCATCCCAATCAACATTTTTCCTCACCATTTAGTCCAACTTGAATCCTAAAAGCGCTATCAAAAAAACGATCCCCGGCTTTTTCAGGACAAAAACGGCCGTAGGACGACTTTTTCCCAAAAAGTCTTGGGTTTCAAAAAAATCTTCTGAAACAGAGTTGATGCTCCTAGAATTAATTGTGACATGACAGAATCTTCAATTTCTGAAATCGGACTCGAATTCACAGTTAGTTTCAACTTGGCGCGTTTTTAGCGTGACCTAGACTACCGAGTAACTTTCAGAAATTTTTAGGGCAAATGACCCGTGGTCGATTTTCTTCGAGCCACAATGAACCCACTCGATTCATTGGCAACTCTCGGTTGTCGTGAAAATCTCGTGAATTCAACTACGGACATAGGGTACCAAAACAATAAGAAAATCAATCTAGTGCCGGCTGACAAGAATTTTCTAATTTAGTGGTGTCACCCACGATTAGCCACACATCTCAATCGAACCAGCCTATCTTTGATTTCAAATCGATTTTATACTGTGCCATAATGGCCTCTGAAGATGGACACGGTCAAAAACTTGAATCCTGGTCGAATTCTCAAGTCTATTGCCTTAAAATTCCTTAATGGTTTCCCTTAATAGTCTAGTTATCTCGAAAGTGATCGGCCCTGAGAACAGCCTTATAAGCGTGTCAATGAAATGCCCGATTTATTCAATAGAAAACAGGATTGAAAATCTGGGATGTCACAATTGCACACATGCGTGATCACCTCACATGTTAGTGGATAGATATAAAATTAATCCAAACTACCAGCAAAAAAAACTAAATCATTTTGTTAAAATGAACAAGATTAGGTACCGAGAGGGCATTAATTGGTCAATTAGTGTAATCAAGTCCTTGACCCTAGATTCTTTAGTTGTGTAGGAAGTGAAGTACACTCCCATACCTCACTTGGTTTCTAGCCGACCCCAATAAGATAGTGGCGACTCCTTTTGTGCAAAATTCCTAAAAAATATCTCAATGTCACACGGGGTATGAGCTTGGGAGAGCCCGCACCTAATCATGGGTCTTAGGTCTATCTTTTAGGCAATACCCCTAAACCCATTCCCTCCCCTCGAAGGGTAGGTCGCAACACTACGTAAACTAGATGAACATGTAGACGCATTCTGAACTTGAATTGTTGAAAACTTGAGAGCCCAATTGAGAGGGTCATGCCTGTAGAAAATGACATGTTTCTTGCATTTCTATTCTTTTTCTTCTTCCTTTTTTCATTGTCGATGTTCATGATGACTCAATTCTCACAACAGATTGAGGGCCTAGTCATAACAAAGCATGTACTTGTTTCTCGCATTTCCTAAATTGGGTAGTTATGTCGTAGCTTCAATGGAGGGAGACTGTTTCTTGTAGTCATTGACACTTTTTTTTTTTTGCGAACTGGTAACTTTTCATGATATTCATTTGGTAATTGAGTACAGCTGGATTCACAACAGCTATATGCTGCATTTGATTCAGTTTTCCAAATGAGCTTTAAGTGTAATGTCAATGTTGAAAGTCAAAACTATTTAGAGAATCAACATATATTAGAAGATAAATTGATGAAATACCTTCATTCCATGTGAACAAGGCATAATTGTGTCTGGAATGTTGAAAACCTATGTTGGTTAAAGCAGTAGTGAACTTGGCATACCATTGCCTATAAGCCTGTTTGAGTCCATACGAGACGATACACACGAGACTCTCTCTGTCTGCGTAATCCTTGTGGAAGTTCCATGTAAATCTCTTCATCCAGATCTCCATGTAAGAAAGCATTATTGACATCCATTTGATGTAAAGGCCAATTGCGACAAGTAGCAATGGATAAGAAAGAGCAAACAGTGACCTCTTTGGCAACAGAACCCCTTACCAAATTATGCAGAGGGAGTTAACTCAATTTTTGAAAAGGATGTCATATGCACCATATTAATGTGCGAGGAAGCTAAGTTCTCCGAAGTCGTAGCTGTTCCTCCAGAGTAGGGCGGTTCTCGTTCAACTTAGTCTTATGTCTTATGTCTAACCCCTTGCATGGGATCTTGTTGTTATTTCTTTCTTGTCTATGTCGTTCGTAGTGTGAACTATGGTTAGCCCCTATCTTGAGCTGTTGGTTGAGGGTGGTGTGTGTTAAAATATGGCCTTATCTTTCCTCATTCGATAAAGTAGATGCATGTTTTATTAAGGACATGTGAAAGCATATCAAACTAGTCCTGTGATAGTCGCTGAGGCCTGGGCCTCCACATGTTCCCAAGTTTGACTATTTTGCAAGGACGAGGAAATCCGAGGATATGAGGATGAGTTCTTGAAACTTTTTACAAAAATACTTCAAAAGATTCTTTGGAAACGGCATGTATGATCTTTATTGTTGACATGCTCTAACTTATCTCATCGCATCCCAGGCATTTCATTATGCATAATCATGATAAGGACTCACGTGACCCGGATGTGCATGAAGAAAGTCTCTCAGGTTCCGATGATCAGAAAGGGATCGAGAATGAATGGAATCGACATGAGTAAACGTTGATACAATCAAGAAATATTTTTCATGAATGAAATCAAGGCCACGAAGCCACTCCATGCACAATCCGAGTCGCATAACATCATGCATAACATCGTAGATATCATGCAAATGTTACATACACGCATATCTACTTGTGTTTCAAGCACCCTATCGTTCAATGAGGAAATGGCGGAGGAAAGAGTCGATTGAAGGACCGATCAAGTCTCCACACAAACAGTTGAATATCTCTTTTTTCTTAAATGAGAGGTAAACCAAGACTATAAAAAAAAAATGCATGGCATCATTCGTATGACCTATTTTTGGTGTCACTATGTGTGCTTCATGTCGGTGGACATCGAGAAAAGGGGCTCATAAAAATGATTTTATTCGGGAAGAAATGTGAAACGTTAACCATGCCAAACAAGAAGTGCTTAGGATGAAGAAAGGTAAGCCATTTCCAAACACATCCTTCAAACACTTTTGAGAGTTGAGTGAAAAGCGACATTCTCTTAGGACGAATGATTCATTTGCTTTGAGCGCAAAGATTGAAATGATAAAGGTGTTTCCTTCATCAATCCCAAGCATTGCACTAATCTCTTGCTACCCCTTTGGGCCGAATAAAGATGATATTTCAAAGTACCCCTATCAAGAATGACCCTACATTGGGGCAGCATAGGAGGTTACGGTCGTGTTGTAGAGCGAAAGATTGAGAAAGATTTTTTTACTTTCACTTGCATCAATCTTCCGGTGATAGCTTTGGAGGAATTCTCATAAAAGCTTGACTCATCCCAAGGTGAAGAAGAGCATTTCCTTCTCTACTCAAACACTAATACATGTTGCTTTAACTAATTTGGGCCTGATTGTTCATTTCTGAATCTCGAGCAGTGATCATCTCCCTTCACTGGGGCAAGGCATAAGGATTGACCACATACAATTTACATTTACAAGAAAACGTGAAAAGCATCTCGAAAGTCATAAGAGCTCCAAAAGTTCAAAGAGCAAAAAGTTGAACAAAATTAGGGAGCATGAAAAAACAGTGTGCTTGGTGAAAGCAAGGCCAATGCCCGTCAAGAAAAAGAGCCAAAAGGTTGCATCTTATATGAAAGAAAAATTATCAAAGTCCAAGTGCTTGCGTAAAAAAATCATCATAAGAGCAAATGAAACTAGAGAAAGGAGCAAAGCTCCCATGCATAAATGATTAGTCAAGGGACTTTCGAGATGTGCTATGTTTCAAAAGTCAAATGATTTCGAAAGATCAAGTGATCTGGTCACGATGCCATGATGATCATTGACTCTTTAAACTATCATGTCTTTTTTAAATATCAAGAGGTTGGAAAGAAGGTGAGTGTGGAAGACTGCGAATGCTGTCTTCATTTCCTTCCATGAAAAAGAACTTCCTATCTCTTATCATGTGTTTACGTGTATACTGTTTCATTAGGAAACAATATGTACTCTATGTAAATTAGGTGAATCCATCTTTTTTAATGTTTCATTCTAAAACCATGGTACAAGTATGAGTTGCTCATATGTTCATTTGTTTATATATCAATATGCTTATTCTTGATCCTTATTGCTTGAGCTTCTGTAAAAGATGATTATCTAACAAGTGATTTGTTGATTTTTATTTCAAGGAACGTGTTAGATTATGTGGCTTAAGTTAACGAAGATCTTGATTCCCTTGAGAATGCTTTGCGTCAGCTCATCAGGGACAGGCATACCTCTATAGGTCTAGCCGACATTTCCAATGCACCAAGCATTATGCTTATCTATGAAGCAATCAAAATCATTCGGCAAAAATTAATCCTGAGGATGGGAAGACAAGATATTGACCCAAGTTTTCGACTTGCCTTTGCTATGATCACTGTTGCTTTTGGATGTGTCACGTGCAGTCTCTTGATGTGCGTTTTGCTTGGCGACTTGCCTTGGCTGATTTTTGTTGGCTGTGTTCTAATGTTGGTAGCCACGTTTGTGTTCATCGCCAATTGAGGATTGATTGGGGCAATAGTTTGTGTTGTTAAAATGTATTTGAGTTGCTTGGTAACCTTCTAATGTTGGGTCGGATGTGAACCTCATGTTATATTATTACCTTGAACACCCTTTGCATAACATAGTAGAATAAATTATGATGATGATTAGAATTTGTTCTGGTGCAAAGTCCTCTCCATCTAAGAGTATTTTGAGCTATTTTAAACATATCTTGGAAAGTTTCCACCAGCCCCTTCCCTATAAGGCAGCTTTAATCCTTTTGCTGGAGTGCCAGTTTCAGTTTAAATTCTAAGTGCATTTAGGTCCATCAATTCCACTTTGGATCGAGTTGCATTGGTAAGATAAAGCTTATGGAGTTGCATTACCAATAAACAAAAATAAGAAATGGTGAATTAGAGAAACAGGGCAAAATTTTCCTTTGGGACAGAGAAAATAGGGGAAATGAGAGTATATAAAAAAGAATCGCACACCCTCATTTAGTATTCTTTCATTTTGGATTCACGTGTTGTTAGTTTGATATAGTTTATAGCTTCTTCCTCATATAATTTTCATCACTACTGTTGTGCTTTTGAGATTGGTTTCAAAATTATTTGATAATTTCATCATTCATCAATCACAATGTCACTAGTTAATCATCCATGGTCCATGGCCGAACAACAATGATGGTCATGTGCGCATTTTTATGTATTTTATTGCATTACATGATAATAAATGAGGAATCAAACCGATTGTTATATAGGATCTTAAATTCATGTAAAAATTGCTTTATCCCCCTGTAATAAAAAAAATTCGCACATGCGTATGAAGAATATATTTAACTTATTGTAAGATTAAACTCGACGCTAGTAAGTAAGATAATTAGAGGATTATATCTTAAGTATTTTTAAATTACAATTTTATCCATTTTATTGTAGTATGTCACTATGACATACAAACATAAGCATTACTTAAAGATTTTTATTATAAAAGTTGAAATCCTCGTTACATTTGTTTGCACGCAGTAGTAATTAACCGGCACTCACTCTATGGATAATCGATTAAATTAACATGTGCCATAAATATAATTTCTCTAGTATGGGCCTAATTGTTCTTAACGTTCCCAAGAAGCAGGGGCTTTTGGGCCTGGACCGGCCAGCTGCATTGAGGATCGGATCTGTTGCGGGTCATAGAGGTCTCGGATTTAAGCTCCGACCCATATAAAATCCATAATCGACGTTCACGCCTTGTCGCTTCTCTCACCTGGTGCCGCTGCGTTGCTCTCGATCATCCTCCGGCTGAATTCGGGCAATTCTTAATCCCTCTGCATACGTAGTTTACTCCGGACTGCGAAGCTTTCATGTGGGTTTTTTTTTTTCTTTTGCATATGATCGACCTGATAAATGATTTTGTAAAACGAAAGCTGCATTTGATTGATAATCTCATGTATCTTGCTTTTGAATGGATCGTTGCGTTGTGAAAATGTGGAAGGATCCTGATAAATTACAGAACTTAAAAGACTCCAATTGGTTGGCCGGTTCTCACTAGTGTCTGTGCTTTAAGACACTGGTGATGGAAGGAGGGAAAAGGCAGAGTTCCAACACCACATATCAAGCACGTCCCAAGCTCATAATGTGTGCAAATTAGAAGTCTTCGTAGTTCGATCATCTATCAAATAGAGAGTACATAATTTGTATTTACATCCATCCGTACTTGGAAGAGGATTTGTGCAACTTTGGAAATCCACTTATCTAAATATAGCCTATATCTGTCAAAATAGATACATTTATAAGAAAGTAAACGATGAAAATGAGATTAGATAAAATCCACATAATTTGAAATTAATTTTAAAAAATTAGATAAGAGAGAAGTTCATTAGCTTTAATTTTTTATTTTATTCTTTGACAACTTTTGTTCTTAATCTTACAATTCAAATAGAATTTAAATATGGATAGGAAAAGATGAGGTCTAGTTTTCACTTAGCCATTAAAATTTGAAGAAAATATCAATTGAAAATATAACATAGAATAAAGAAATCCATATACTTCTAAAAAAATAAAAATTGAAATTGTGATGAAGCTAAATGTATACAAACTCTTCTTTTCTGATTTTTCTTCTGTGCGAGTACCAAAAATTTCAATTATAGGTCTTTTTCAGCAAGATTTGAAGTTTAAACTTCCAGCCACATTTCGCATATCTGGTTTAACAAGTATTTTTACTATGCCCGTTTGATAACAAGCCCAGATAAGATGATGCCAAAATTGATGACACTGATAAAAAAAAATAAAAAATAACAAACACATGTCAAAATGTGTTTATTAATAAGCACATGTCCAACATATAAATCGATACATGTGAAGGTGTGTTTACAATAAAAGTCCACATAAAGTGCAGATCCCGTAAGTAGTTCATAGTACTATAAGTAAAAATTGGTCGTTATAATGCACATTATATATATTTGACGCCGAGATTCAATAATACAAATAATGAGAAAATGACACATGGCTTGCTCCTGAGAAGCCTTGACCAGATAACGCTATTTTAGTGCCTTTAGAATTGATGACCTAGCAGCAATTCTCACTATATGATCACCCTTAAGAATTACTTTCGAGAATTTAGTCCATTTGAACTAGGAGAAGTGTTACAACTCTAGGTCAAATTGTCTTCCATAAAATGTTAACTCCACAATAAATGGGCAATAGTCATGACAAATACGCTAGTGCGTGAGTAAAATCTATGATACTATAGAATAATCAGCAAGTTTTTCATCTTTGATAACTTCTTTAAATTGTGTCAACTAGCATATTAGTTTGGCACTTATTGAGCAATTTCTGCTTGCATTTGGAAGGATGCGCAAGTTTTTCGTCTTTGATAACTTCTTTAAATTGTGTCAACTAGCATATTAATTTGGCACTTATTGAGCAATTTCTACCTGCATTTGGAAGGATATATTTGAAATTGGGATCAGAAGTCGGGGTAAGGACTAATTAGTCGTGAGATAATGTACTAGAACCAAAATTAAACATCGACAATAATATGGGAAACATTTTGTAATACCTTATGCATAATTATTTTTAAATTCCATATTAGTGCCGCTTGTATACCTACGTTAGCATATTCCCTTGGTCGATCATTGAATTTTTTTCCTAAAATGATAATTGGTGATTATTTTACGGACCTTATTTATCATAAGATAAAGTATGATGACCAAAATTAAATAGTCACAATAATATTATAATAAAAGAATCATTTTTGTAATTTTTCCCGGATATATATATATATATATATATATATATATATATATATATATATATATATATATATTCCAATAATTTTATGCTTTCATTTTCTCAATGATCATATGCATTTTTTATTCGATGTAAAATATTAGTCTATTCATCAATAGTAAACTCACAAATCATGCGACTAGCTTTCTCTTTCAATTCATAATACTGAGACTATTTTGAGTTACACTGATGTGATAATTTGTATGTAAATATTTATATAAATCTTTCTAGGTATTATTAAAAAAAACAAATCATCACCACCAAAAAAGGTTGTAACCCTAGGTCCAAACTTTATCTTCCTATCTCAAAGATTAATTTTGCTGGACAATTTTGACCACGGTATATATAAGCATGACGTGCTTGGGGAATGTTGTTGGACTGATATGAGTATACATGATGAAGATGTTTCTGATCCTCTATGGCGCAATTCAAAATTGAGAAATGATGAAAAATGATATGCACCTGACTAAGCAATCATCTTACATTGAGATTACTTATAATTTAAATCATCAATCCTTGCAATAGGTTTCAGAAAACTGACGCAACTGGACCCTCTTTGGATGAGAAACATGGGAATACCCTCTTTGGATGAGAAACATGGGAATATGCAACAGCAAGGTGTGTAGGATGATACGCCAACAACTCAAAAGTTCATCATATATTTTTGGGAAAAGGCCTAAACAATTTAAAACCAAAGAGATAACATCGCGCCACTAACAATATTCAAATACGCTGAATGCTAGAGCACAAGATGGAAGAGTCACGTACGACAGGAGAGCCTCTAGACAATCCAAACCTACAATCAATTCGCGCTGTAGGGACCCTCTCGGGGCATGTAAACTTTACATACCACGAATCGCTTTGTGAGTGCGACCGTGGTTGGTTCCGTTGCTGACTAAAAGAGTAATTGATTGCGACCCTCTCATTATCTGGAAACAATAGACTCTTGGTGGCAGCACGAATATTTCAGGACCAAAGACGCAAGTTGAATTGCCAACAGTCAATCCAAGCAGATTGAAACGCCAGACCCATTTTTCTCCAAGTCCATTTATAGTCAAAGCACAGCTCACTCAATTTTTTTTTTTTTTATTGCTTAGCCATTATGAGGGAAAAATTACTCAAATCATCCTAAACTTTCTTATACAAGAACTAATTCAGTTTTAAATTTGTTCATTTTGCCAATTCAATCTAAATCTTTTGATAACTTGCCAATTCAATCCCAAATCTTTTGATTGTGCTAATTTAGTCATAAGCTTTTAAACGATTTGCCCAAACTAGTCCTTGGTGGCCCAGTCAACACCAATCATCTTAGGTGGTGTGGGCAATACTAACGTGGACAATCTTTTAACCAACCTCACCCGATTCATCACTTCCCATTTTCCTCCTATTTTACCTAATGATGAATGGAGGAATGTGAATTTACGACTCGGGTGATGACTTGTGATGTCGTTGACATCTGAAGGAATCATGCTGACCATGAAGAAATAGTCGCCCCGAAAATCAAATCGTATTGAATGAAACTGAGCAGAGGGACTAGAGACTATGGAATTGATTGAAGGAGAATTGGTCAATTCATTGTTCAAGCCATCCATTCAACCACCGCACATGGTGAGAACAAGCAGGAAAAGCAGAGAGAACAGGAATATCCAAAAGGTACCCCAACCAAATGCATCAAAGGGCCCTTTGGAAGGCTATACAATGAATGGTCTTCTTGGATTGTCGTTTGAATGGCCAGACTTTGGTTCATCTACAAGGAACGTCTAAGTGTTCGTATGTCCCTCGTTCGCATCAAGGTGAGATAATATTACCTCTACAACCACCTGCATCATGGTGGATCATCTCTAACCAGGTTTCGGTATCGTCCTTATGGAATTGTTACGCTATCCAATCCACCTCATATCGTCCAATCAAAACAGCAAGATGGGCCATCTTCATTGAACATTAAAGCAAATAAAAGTAGACGATTACAACGGCATACTCTGCTAATTGCTTTCAATGACGCTTATCAAATAAGATAATATTCCATTAAAGAAACAATATGATCTTATAACTTCTGCTTGAATGACCGATCTGTCTTTGCCACTGGAGAAATCAAATGTCTTTGACCGTGAACAGGACACCCTAAATAAGTGCTAATCAGTGCCCTCTAAAGGTCATGGGCAACATGAAAGGATGAATGTAGGACTTCATGTGCAGATATATGGCACAGAATAAAACTGAACAAACATCAAGACATTTGTCCTGAAGGTCAAGTCCATGGATGAATGACCATAGGTGGAGGTGACAAATACAACATAAAAAAACATGATGCCACGACACAAAATCTGTGAGAGGAAAACCTCAGACACGACTTATGTGTCCTGAAATATGCATGGAGGGACTTATTCTGCAGAACAAATTCCTATCCGAGCCTTAAGTAAATTTTATGATACCTTGACACTGTCACAAATTACCTCAGCAGAAAATATTGCCACAAATCAGAACACTAGAAATTTGCCATCCTCGAGTATAGATAATGGAAGCAACTCACAAGGAAATGTTAAATTGAAATGGTTGGAATTTAAATAAAGACGTAATCATTCTAGAATGTGATTTTAAGAAAGGAACATGAACATCTCTAAAACCTTTTGACTGCTTCCTTTTTAATATACACAGATTGACATAAAATGGTTTTCAACAGACAAAACAGAAAGCCTTCTACGGCAAGGGATCTATTTGATCAAAAAACTTCAACAGTCTTCTTAACGTTTTGAATGTGCTGGTGCAAATAGTAGAGAAAGAAAGTGGGAGAAAAACTGACATATTATTTTCATAAACAGAGGGACTACAAGAATAGCTCAGAGAAACTCGGTATAGAAGGCAGCAGAAACTTTAATCAGTCATAGATCTCCACATGAATAGCTGTTTTAGAGATGGTATAAGGCACACCCCCGCACCACCACAACATTTGAAGTTGCAAAGCTAGAAAGGAATTATTTGACAGATTTTACAAGGTCTAAACACAATTTCCAATGGTTCTAAACTGCTAGGTCCTGTCCATAAAGCATGTGACTCTTGTAAGTACTATCGGCACTGCTCTGTTTTTATTAGGGGAAGCCAGGAACAAGTTGTGATAGAATAAAAGTGCAGAACCATACCTATATCGATACCTCACTCAGCAAAGCGCATCAACTTAATATTGAAAAACAAAAGGGAGGGGGCAAAAGAAGTGCATTATAATGGCAGCTTTGTTGCATGGTGGACCAGTTAAATTGGGACAAGAACTAACATATAGTCAAGTAGGAGAAAAAATGACAAAGGATGCTTAAAGCAAGCAAGATACTACTCCAACTATATGAAGGAACACAAGACAGGAAATATCAAGCATAGGAAGGCACAAGCACTTACCCGTAAAACTAATAGAGCAAGGATATCATAGTCAAACAGGAAACATGGTGTTATTGATCTTCACAGTATGGCGGTGTTGATCGAATACAGAGTTCATGACCATCCTCCTTATCATCGTCTTCATCCTCATTGGCGTCAACCCAATTACCTGGATGATGTCATGAAGAACCATTTTCATCTACACAAGAAAAGAATGAAGAAAATAACTTTAGAAGGATTATCCAATTCAACTACTAACAAATTGCATGAACATACTTACGATGTGCTAATTAGTGATATGTAAGTGACAATCTTGTTCAGTAACTTTGCCTCTTAAAAACATTTAGAACCGCTGACAAATGACATGATGCAAGCAGACTAACTGAATCGATACTGAGAAGCCCAAGAAAGGCATGTGAGTTCAGTCTTCCAGAAATAGATACTTGCACAGATATGTGCAACACATCCTCAGGGTTCACAGTCAAGTAAAAAGCGGAAAATAGTTTTGCCCAATCTCATCTGTGGAATCAGGTGGACAGTCGCTCTAAATAGTGGAAAAACAGAAATGCTTACAGGTTTGGTAGGACATATACAGATTTCTGCCAAAACTTTTTCATTCTCGATGCATGAATAAAGAGTAAAATTTTGCGACACTCCAAGTTAAAGTAGCACGATCAATTGAAGTGAAGCATGGAAAAAAATTAATAGAAGGTAAGAGTCAAAAGAGCATTCAGAATTTACTTACTGCCAGCCTTCTCCAAGTACAAATGTATGTCCACTTCACACCCCTCACAGAATGCAAGAAATGACTGGATTTCCATGAGATGACAGAGTTTAAATATTATCATGTTCACTGGGAAACACAAGGAAAAACTTCAACATAAAAGATGGTCCTGAATGTGGCTCCAATAGCATTTCAGCAACTAAATGGACTCATTTTAAGGAAATGGAGCTAAGTTGAAAGTGAAGTCATATGTTCAGGAACTTTTACGTGCATTTATGACCCAAATGTCTTGATAGATAATATAATAAAAAACGAATCAGACGGAACACGTTCAACCCTTTGACAGCAAAAGTCATGTCAACTGGGTTACCGTTATGAGCATAATGCACAAACTCTTCTCCAGGATCTATCCACAGCTGAGTGTGCAGCAAAGAGTCGTTCTCTGCAACCAGAATCTGAACCATGATATTCTTCTCCATGCTTAATTGTAAAGAATAAAGTTAATCTCTACCTTTGGTAGGATCAATGTAGCTTCAAAACTCAACAGCTTTCCCACCAAATTCGCTTGCAGCATCCGAAGGATCAGAGTTGCATTCCGTTGCAATGATAGTAATTTCCTGAAAGGATGACTGAAAATTTGCAAGCAATCTGCTCAGATCATGAGGCCTCTATACAAATTGTTTAGGTATCTTCTCCTATCCAGATATAATTGTTGTATGTCGGGGTCAACATTGCAAGGAATCCAGTATGTTTCCTTAATGCCTGCATGCATATGACAACATCACATATGCATGAACAACAACTCACAGTTGGCACAGCGAGATAAACATGTATATCTGCATGGTGAAGCTTCTTATCAAATTAATGCAGGTTTGACAGGCGCCAGCCTCTGATTCTCTTGCAGTTAGAAAACATACTGAATGATATGTAGTTAGCATGATTGAGTCAAAAGACTTAAAATGGTAAGTGGCCAACAAAAATAAGTAAAAGTCGTATACATGGAATCTAATATTCAATAAGTTGCCCCCATTTCTTTATTCCGAATCCATTGGCTTTATAGGTCATATTGGTGCACTGCAAAATCCGTAAGACAGAGTTCACATTGCTTTTGCACGATGAGAAATTAGAGAAGCTAATCCCAGCGGACTCATACGACATGACTTAGTAATGCTCATCACAGCATTCTGCAGTCATTTTCTCTCAGTGAAAATGTCAGTTCCCAAATTTCATGCTTTCACTTATTGAGTGTTGCAAAACTCCGTACGATACCATCTAAGGAACTAGACAGACCAGGAAAGCATTACCAAGACAGAATAGCAGCACCCATAGAGGGTTATCCATTGGGGGTTTTTTCCTATGGTTTCACCATTAAACATTGTCCGTGAGTACCCCTAATACTGATAGTGCTCCTGTCCATGGCAGTGAATTGCCTTAGTCTTACGATATAACGACTTCGAATCACCCCATCGGCAGTATTATTTTCTTTTAGCGGACTTCAGATTTGCGCACGTCAAGTTCTAACCATCGGCCACATGGCCAATCGCGCCCTAAGTTAAAAAACTCCGGCCTCAAATCCACCGCTGAAAGCTCCACGCACTCGGCAATCGGTGGAAGGACTCAGAATTTCCCAACCGGACACTGTATCGAGCAAAACGAGCCAATACCTAATACAACATCATAGCATCTAAACTACTCAGCATTGCTCAGCAGGGCACACGAAGAAGCAACTGCTGTAGCTATTTCACTCGACGTGGATTTCAGTTGAATCACCTAGGAAGGAGAAGCTTGGATGGCGAGGTCGTTGCCGACGCGGAAGAGGCAGGCGACGGAGCGAGCCAGGGTCTTCAAGGCGCCGCCGCTGAGGGCGAACTCCACTTTCGCGGACACTTCGCTTCCCTCTCTCTCTCTCGATTTGGTCGCTGAAAGATGTATGTGATGGCGACCAAATTAAAAAATGTAAAGTTACGGCTTCCCTCCTCGTTGATTTTTTTCCGCTAAAGAAGGAAGGCAAGAGCGGAATGAGTATAGAAGAATACCCTCAAGATCATGAAAATGACATCCTGATTCTTTTTTCTTGAAAAATGGAAAGAGAAAAAAAGTCTACTTCATTAAGAAATTCAAAAATTCGAATATCTCCCCTTATCAATTAATATACTACTAACTCTATCCCTTAGACTAATGAAATCAGTTCCTTATGTTATTTGATGTCTTTGTGAATTCAATATCTTGCCTCGCCTGCAAAAAGGCCTATGGGTTATAACCTTGCTTAGAATTAACCTAACGCTTTTGAGTAAGTTGAATCTAACCCTTTTGAGCACAATACTAGTATATTCTTTCTAATCTTAAGTCAACCGCCGAATGTTCAACTCATTTTTGGGTAATTGAAAGTAGGGGTGTGCAATGTGACCAATTCTACCTACGAATAGGATTACTTCTACCTAGAAACAGACAAAGCCGCCCAAAAAACAAGTCCAGGAAGCAGTTACCATTAAAATGGTCTAAGAACAAGTTCCAAATTTTTGGAATTAATTTAAATCGGTACGGGAATAGGTTTTAAGTGAATACCCACCCTAGAACTAGAGTGGACCATCCTATTTTGGAATAGGTTTTATAAGTTAAAAAACAAAAACCCTAATTTCTTTTTCCCTAAAGTCTAACCTCAGTACTTTTTCATCCTTTGTCATTCCTTAAAACTCCTTGCAATCTTTCCTCTTCCCCTATTTATGGATGAAGGAAAATGGAGTTTTATAATTTATATTTTATGTTACGTGTTTGAATGTAAGTGACTATGTGTTAATCTTATGGATTATTGTTTTTGGTGGATAGAGATTCTTGTTGTTTAGCTTTTACTTTGAACCGTTTTGTTGCTCCTAACCCCATATGATTTTGCTGTAAAAAAAGAACCAAAAAAAGGAGCAAGAAAAAAGGTTCTTGAGTAAACCCTGGAACTAGATCGTAAAAACAGAGTACGTTCCAAACAAATAGGGTAGATTCATGGTCCAAAAACTAAAAATAGATTATAACATGGTAAGTTTCAAGTTCTAGCTCTAAAACCTACCTATATTTAAACCAATGACCCCTAAATGAAAGAAGTAAACTCACACTTAACTAGTATGTCGTGTAAATTTTCATTAATTAATATAACACGTTAACTACCATTTTTAGGAAAATATTTTTTTAAATATTTATTTTTTTGCAAAACACACGAAGCCGGTTGTTTGGAGGACACGTCACTGAGATCGTCACGTATCAGGAGAGGGCGTTTGTGGGGGAGAGCATATTAAACAGAAGGGATTACACGTGTGATGAATAGTACGGGAGGAGAAACATGAACAGGTCGAAGATGATAAAGCATCATCGTGGAAATTCTTTTATCGAAGAAAACGACGTCCATCCAAAGGGGAACCGCTCGCAATTTTTACCTTTTTAATATTTAATGACGCCACCAAATCGGCCAAAATCTGTTTCCTTCGAAACTCTTGCGAGTGAATCACTTGATTTACTTTATCGTTCCTATCATCATGCCCATTGTGTACATTCCTTTATGCGAATGCTGTTCATCGAGAAAAAAACCTGCACTCTACCTAAATCAGGTGAAACTATTTGCGTCATCAAGTTTCACAAAAACATGATTAGTTGTTTACTCCGCAAAACACTTGCGCCATGGTATAGAGAGTTTGACGCAAAACTCGTGCGTCAGGTACAAAGAGATAATTAATTGTTTACTCGTGGGCTATTTGTTTAATTCTTCTCGGAAGGAGAGGGGGCTCTCTCCCAAAGAGAGGACCTCCCATAGGTCTATAAATATGTCTTGCTCAACTCGGAGCCTCGTAGCAAGTTTTAATTCAAACAAGGAAGGAAGAGAGTTGTAACTCAAAACTCAAGAGGCGAATGGCAAACAACAACCCAACCAATCACGGTAGTCGGAGGTAAGTATCAACCATGAACCGCAACATTTCTTGACTACTGTAGTCCAGCCTCCTTCAATTTGTTGGAGTACCGCAAGTAGAAGCATGCATTGTTGATTTCCTTTCCTGAACAAGAACCTCCTATCTCCCATCATTTCCGGGTGTGTTCCATTACTCGAATGTTGTTTTGTCTAGAAATAATTTGTGTTCTGCATAGATAAGATGACCTCATCCTTTCTAATGATGCATTGGGAAACCATCGCCTAGTTTTTCTTCATTTTTGATACTCATTATTTGGGCTTTTGTGAAAGACTGGTTATCTAACAAGAAATTTGATGATATTCATTCTAGATATGGAGTAGAGCATGCAGCTCAAATTGTTGCAGAATATAATCAACAACTTAATTCCCTAGTGGAGGCCTTGCTTCAACTCATCGGGGACATGCATAGCTCTACAGGTCCAACCAACATTCATGGTGCACCTATCATTATGCTTATTTTTGTAGCGATCAAGATCGTCCGGCAAAAATTACTCAGCGAGATGGGAAGGCAAGACATGGACGCAAGGTTCCAACTTGCGTACGCTCTGATCGCTCTAGCTCTCGGATTTGTTGCGTGCAGTTTGTTGATGTACATTCTGTTTGATGAGATACCTTGGCTGGTTGATTTTCCCTGGGTCCTACTATTGGTAATCCTATTCACTTTCATCACAAATTAAAGGATTAATTAGTGAATGGTGAAAGTTTCCGAGCTTTTGATGTAGTAACGTGTATTTTGCATGAATTTGGTTTGCTTTGTAACCTTCCAATGCTGGCTTGGACATAACTTCATGATGTATTATTACCTCAAACACCTTTTACATTAAAAATCACGTTAAATCATGGGCAGACTTCTTTTCCCACCCCTTATGTGCCTAAATCCGCCCAACCTTCTAGAACGCTGAGGTGGAATGAGCTCTAACAGAATTTGGAATCATAATATATACACATTGGGTCGATCTCAGAATAGAGAGGAGAATCAATACGCACCTCAGATGAAGCGTGCGAATTCAGAGAGGATAGTGAGTAACAAGGCTCCTCTCTACCGTCAACGATTATTGTTGACACCTAATTTTGGCAACCCTAAGAAAATAAAAATAAAAATTGCAAATAAAAGGAAAAAAGCAAGGGAAAATCAATCTGATTGATTATGCATGAAAGCTGGGAATTCTGATGAATATCCAAATTTTGTTAAATGTGGAAGCAATTAGAAAATCAGGTGAATAAAGGGCAGGGATTTTGATAAAATGGAAGGAATCGAAGCAAAACCGAGCTGATTGTGAAATCGCACTCCGATATGTAGCCATAAATTAATATAACAGAAGATGGAAACTCGAAAATTGCCATGGAAAGCAGCTGTCTGGAATCACTATAAAAAGAACCACAATTTTCGTGACTGAGAGAGCGAATAGGGAGAGCAAAAAAAAAAATCGTGAAAGAAGAGGAGAAATAGAGAGAAGTGGGTACTTTGCAATTACCTTTTCCTCGTCGTTGCACCTCACGCACTGTCACCGCCTCCCAGCAACTTCGGCAAACTCATCAGTCATCGAGTAATCCCCGTGCTCCTCTATTATTTCCCGTGAAGCCTAGCAATTCATTGACTATTTGTAGATCCTCATGACGTCTTGCATTCATCCTACTTCATGGACGTTACCAGAAAGCTAAGTCGAGCTTCCTTTTTTAAGTTTGATTGTGTGCGATTCCAATTTGCTACTCGAATTAAGGTGATTTTATTTTTGTAAAGCTTCCCATCTCTTTATTATTAGCTTGTGGGCTTCGAGGGTCATATTGGGGCACTGCAATATCCGTTTGACAGATTTCACGCTGCTTTTTCCATGATGCGACTATGGAGAAGCTCATCTCCACGGGCGCATACAGCGTGACAATGCTTATCATGGCATTTTGCAGACCTTTTTCTCTCTATGAACACTTCAGTTTCAAGACTTCATTCCTGTAGGAGTGTTTTTTCATAGAATTGGAGTGAGGTTATTTTTAGGAGGGAAAAAGGCATCTTCTAACCCTTCCATTTATGCCCACAA
This sequence comes from Eucalyptus marginata, assembly GCA_014182565.1. NCBI lineage: Eukaryota > Viridiplantae > Streptophyta > Magnoliopsida > Myrtales > Myrtaceae > Eucalyptus > Eucalyptus marginata. The sequence goes on along the minus strand of CM024592.1, from coordinate 49,884,866 downwards.
GTTCGCAATCTTAACCATCAATCAAATACACCATTTCCAACATAAGTAATTCATAGCACTATACACACAACTGGAAAGGCCTTCACCACTGGAGCACTACAAAGTCCACTAAAAGTTCTAACGCATTGATGTCTGGTAATTTGACACTTAAAATAATCAATGTTTGTAATGGGTGTTCTGAGGACATAATAGATTGCATGCACATATTATTTTGTTAGTTTCTTACAGCTACAAACTGTCAAGTTATTCCAACAAGATGAGCAATGACACCATACCTTCAAAAGAAGGATGCATTGAATCTGTTCACTAGATATGGTAAATATATCAAAGAGATCTAGCTTGAAGGTAATCAATTGATAGGCAGATCTTGATGAATTGAGCACGTGAAAGGAAAGCCGGAGGTCTATGATATTACAGATAAGAAGGTGATATTTATACACAACAAATCAACGAAAATGGTGTCATGTGCCAAATGTGAGCTTAGAAATTGGAACTTCTATTGTTATTTGGTAATTAAATGCAATGAAGCAAAAGCGAGTCATGAAAAAGTATGATTCCACACAAGTTACGCAATCGAATGCAATTTTGTTTTCACTCAATTAGTGTTGCAAAACTCCATACAATGCAAATACCTAACACAGCATAGCATCTAAGCCAAGCATCACTCGTCAAGGCACGAATAAGCAGCGACATAGCTTTTCACTTAATAGGTGAAGCTGAGGAATGATCGACATGGATTTCAGTGGCGAACCGTGAACTTTTTGACCGGCGCTAAGGACGAGAGAGACGGAGAAGGAGAAGAAGAAATGCGGGCAAAATCGATTGACTCGGATAGCTAGGTCGTTGCTGATGCCGGAGAGGCAAGTGATGGAGCGAGCGAAGGTCTTCAAGGCGTTGCCGCTAAGGTTAATTTTTTTGAGTTCTTTGCTTCACTTTCTGCGCTGACGGTTCAGACTTTGTGAGGTGGTCACTAAAAGTATTGGTGGGGTTGGAGGAAGAAGACGCGGTCTTTGGCTCCGTTATGTTACACGTGCACGTGATTAATAGTGCAAAACTAGTGGTCACCCGCGTGTTGTTGCGGAAAAATTAACTTGTTATGTAGTTTGTTTTAAGCATGGCTCGACAGCTATATTAATTATTATTTAGTACATTATGTAATAGAGAAAATTGTGATTATGAAAATGCACTAATGCTACTTAATTTAACATTGATTTGTCTGAAGTGATAGAAAAGTGCTTTTGTGTTGTATGCTATAATTTAAGTTGGTCCATCCAGATGATTAAATGTCCAACTATTATAGTAAATTATGCTTAAAATTCTAATATTTTGAGCAACATCATTAATTTTTTTTTCTTTTTTATGAAAGAATATCCAATTTGAGGTATAGGAACTCTAGAATTTAAAAAATAATAATAATAATAATAATAATAATAATAATAATAATAATAATAATAATAATAATAATAATAATAATAATAATAATAATAATAATAATAATAATAATAATAATAATAATAATAATAATAATAATAATAATAATAATAATAATAATAATAATAATAATAATAATAATAATAATAATAATAATAATACGAACTCTACAAATGAAAGCAAACATACGGATCATTCTCTATTTTTGTTGATTTTTCCTCCTCTTCAAAGGATTAATCAGCAAAGAAAAGAAAAAATTTACATGTTTATGTTATTATTGATAAATGAAAAAAAAAGACAGATAAAAAAAATTATAATAAAGAGAAATAAATATCATTTAGCATGAGGTGACAGGATTCTGGCCAAATGAGGAATTTGATGATTTTCTGCATCTACTTTACGTATCTCGAAGGCTCAATGAAGTATCAACGCAGGCAACACAAAATAAACATAACGAAATATAAAACTCAGTAAGGATTTATTGCATATACTAACTCTTTTGTTCAAAACGCAAAAGTCTGCTGCATTTGCAAATGCTGGTTAGGGGTGATTGGTTTTCAGTCCAGTTCCCAATTTTTGGGATCTGGAACCGGACCGAACGGTCCTAGGATCGGGGACTAGATCGAACTAACCGGTCCAGGTCTGGTCTTGTCTCATCCCGTCCCATGGAACCGATTACTTAGCAACAAGAATTAAAAAAATTAATAAAAATACAAGAGTTGTTACTATTTTTAATTTTTATTGCTGTTTTTAAGAAATTAGAAAATATATTTTTAATAAAAAGAGTGGGTCCAATCCGGTTCTCCCCGAAACCGAGAACCAGACCGACAATCACTAGTTCCATTTTTATGGAACTCGGAATTGGACCAATCCCTCTGGGAATTGGACCAAACCAGTCGGTTCGATCCCATTCGAGCGGTTCTCAATTTAGGCGGTCTGACATGCTCACCCTTAACGTTGGGTTCTATGTTGGCAATCTTTTAATACTAAAAACTAGCCACAGACAACCAATGACCATCGGACACGTGGCTTGCTACTGGGAAACGTTGACCAGGTAATTTCGTTTTAATGTCTTTGTAATTAATCACCTAGAGTAGTTCTCTCATAATGATCATCATTTAAGTACTAATTTCAAGAATTTGGCCCTCGTAAGATGATTATTCCACAATTAATGGGCAATAGTTATGACAAATGCACTAGTGCACGGGCAAAGCGATATTATTAGATACCTAAAGAAAGCTTTACTAGAACTACGTGTGCAAGTTTCTATGCATGTGGATCATCCTTGATAAATTCTTCTATTATGAGAACCACCATATATATTTTGGCACTTACTCAGTAATTTCTATTTGCATTTGGAAGAAAATATCTGAAATCAGGATTTTGAAGCCGAGTTAAGGACTAAGTCCATTGTAAAGTTCGAGGACCAAACTTAAATATTGACAATAATATAAGGACCATTTTGTAATATCATTTGAATAATTATTTTTCATTCCACGTCAATGCAACTTGTGTACCTCTGGCGCTTAGTTAGCATATGCCGTTGAAATTTGGAAAATGATAATCAGAGATTACTTTATGAACCAAATCTATTGCATGATAAAGTATTACAAAAAAAAAAAAAAAAATTGAATAGTGGCATTATTGTAGAGATCATTTTTGTGATTTTTCCCTGTTATGTTTGCCAATACTTTTATGTTTTCTTTTGTCAAAGACAATTATTCATTTTTTATTTGATATAATACGTTAGTCTATTAATTAATTGCAAGCTATCAAGTCATGCAACTACTTGTTTATTTCAATTGAAACGAAAAACTAAAGGAAGTAATACTCGGGATACTAAGGTGCGTTTGTTTGTGTTTACATTTTTTTTTGTTAGGAAACGAAATAGAAAAAACTATTTCTGTTCCGAAGAACAATTTTTTACCACACGTTTGGTAAACTTGTTCCGGGAATAAAAAAGAATAGAAACACGTTTGGTAAATTTGTGTTCTTTTTTGTTTCTTTTAATTTTTTAATAGTTTTATTTTATTTTTCCTTTTTCTTTCTTTTTCTTTTTCTTTTTTCTTCTTTTGACCGGTTGCCGGCCTCGGCCATGGCGGCGATCGGCCGACGAGGGCTGGCGGCCTCGCCCAGCCACGGCGAGGCTCGCCGCCCCGGTGAGGTAGAGCGAGTCGAGCTCGCCCGGATCCGGCGAGGCCGAGCTCGCCCGGCCACCGGCGAGGCCAAGCCTCGCTAGATCTAGTTGAGCCCGAGCTCACCCGGCTCGCCTCACGTCGGCCGAGCTTTGCCGGGGGGCGGCGACGCTGGCGAGGTCGCCGCCCTCGACGGCCATGGCCATGGCCGAGGCCGGCGACCGACCAAAGAAAAAAATAAGAAGAAAAGAAGAAGAAAGAAATAGAAGAAAAATAGAAGAGAGAGAATTGTTTCTTGAAAGTGTTTTGGAACAAAAAAACAACTTTTTCTTTTTTTTTTTGTTCTCTTAACAAAAAACAGATTATTTCTTTCTGTTCTTTTTTGTTCCGGAAACAAAAAAAGATTTTGTTTAAAAACATAAACAAAGAACATAAACAAACAGGCTCTAAGACTACTTTGAAAAATTTGAGTTACATCCCTAAACTTAAAGTGAATATTTAAATAAATCTTGCTAATTATTACTACCAAAAAAAAAAAAACCATCCATGCAAGAAAAAGAAGTTGAAACCCCACTTCCAAATCTTGTCTTCCCATCTCAAAGATTAATTTTTGCCAAACGATGTGGTGTGCAGGACGGTTGCTTCGGCAACGTTGGTTGAACTGCTATGGGTTTACATGTCCCTTATGTTTCTAAGCAAGGACTCCTCCATAAAATAAAGATGCCGGTCATACGTTCTAGCAATTTGAGCTCCATACTTTGCTCCATATGTAGGAATTAAAATCAATAAGCTAATTGTCCTATGGCAGTCTTTCGCAAAGCTCAAGTTATTAGAAAAGGTGTTCCCACCTCGTATATTAAGCACTTTCTCGAGTACTTTGAAAAACGAAGTATGTCTTATTACTTACTTCCCTCGTATGCAAAACAGGCCTTGCACGTGAATATATGAGATGTAAGGATTACAACTTTTAAAGAAGTATGGAAAACAATTTTTCTAATAGTTAAAGTTATCAAGATACGAGTCTAAAGTGAACATCTTGTGTATACTTAATTATATACTAACTGCACATACTCACATGAAAGCATCCGCAACTGCAAGTTTAAATAAAAGATGATATTCAATGCGTGGTATAAAACTATGCTTCTTGAGTAAATCGTCGCTAAAGAGTCAATGCATAATTGCAGGAGTATAACTTATACGTGAATTGCACGTGGGACAGAGCTGGCGTGTTTTCAGAATGGGTGCTTTGCTATAATAATGTTAATTGATCGGGATTTAATTTATTCTATTTTATTATTTTCAGTTATCAAAAGTGAACGAAATGTGACAAATTGCATCAAATGCTAAGCATGATTCAAATGCAAGACCCAACAAAGCAAAACATAATATGAATTATCATGAGTTAAGGATAATAAGAATAAATTTTGGGTACGGTCCAAGGTCAAATAACCAAAAAAAAAAAAAAAAACTAAAATTTCTTACAAAAATACACAACAACTAAGCAAAAAAAAAAAAAAAAAAAAAACAAAAAAACAAAACAAAAATACACCATGGCTAACGGGGTTAGATTAGAATGATTTTTCATATTTAAACCTTAAAAACTTAGTACATGGACCTCCAAGATGTAGTTTGAAATCGGAGGTCCATATAGGTGGAGTGATTTTTCAAATAGTCATATAGGTCCGAGGTCCGTATGATCATCATTCTATATGGTCATATGACCTTCAACTTTTTCGCTCTGGTCTTCCACATGAAAAACTCACTCCATATGTGTCATGAAATAGTTTCGCGGTGACCTGATTTTCCACCATGGCAAAAGTTGAGACAAAACTCTGCTTTTCCAACTTTCTGCTTTTCCGTTTCGCTGATCATATGTTTCGCTGATCTCAGCGAAGTAGGAAAAGCAGAAAGGATCTCAGCGAAATGGAAATGGAAAAGCAGTATGTTTCGCTGATCTCAGCGAACCAGGAAAAGCAGAAAGGATCTCAGCAATATGGAAAAGCAGAAAGTTGGAAAAGCAGAGGCGTGTTGTCTCAACTTTTGCCATGGTGGAAAAGCAGTTGAAGGCGAAACTATATCATGACCATATGGAGTGAGTTTTTCATATATAAGTAAACAAAACCACACCATGGCCAGAATATCGCCAAGGTCTGTGACAGCCTCATCCTGTTTTCATTTTCAGGTAAGAGACTAAGCGAGGCAGAGTCGGAAGGTAAATGGCGGACAACAAGAAGGAATACATGATAACCCAGCAAAACAAGAAGTCGGTGGGGGAGGAAGTGGTCCCACTGACGTCCATTAGGGGTGTAAATGGGTCGGGTCGGGTTGGGTTTTGATGTTACGCGACCCGACCCGAAACATAAAGGGTCACATAGTGTGACCCGACCCGACCCGAACACGAAACACATTAGACTCGCATTGGAAATTCGGGTCGGGTCGGGTCGGGTCGGGTTATGGGTTTTCACTTTTTTTTTTTTTTGGTTCCAAAATATTGCCATGTCCTGTTATTTTAACTTCATGAAAACATAAAATCCTTTCGTTTCATCTCCAGCCCATTCCAAATGTCACTATCAATCTTTCCATGTGAATATTTTCTTTTCTTTCAAGCTCAAATGTCTCATTGCTTTAGTTTTTGACTTTTCTGTGTTTGCACAAGCTCTCCTCCGCACAATCTTCGCCAGTAGATGCTGCATCAGACAAGCAATTTCCTTAATACAAGAATCTAAAAATTCAAGAGCACATAAACACAATCGCTGAATCAAATCGCCCCGCAACGAAGAGCAACAGACAATCATTAACAATCGCCTGAACGGAAAATCAGCAGGCAACAAAAACGCACGGCAAGAAGTAATAAATTCCCCTTTAAATGTTTCCAATCGGGGGGGAAGGTGCGTGGATCTGGGGAGGGGGCTCCTCACCGCCGGGACTTGGAAACGAGGCGAGAAGCGAGCGCTCGAGCGAACCCGGTCCCGAGCCGTCGACGATGGTCGGCCACACGCGGCGGCTAGGGTTCCGGCGTTGGCAAGGCGGAGGCGAGGGGTGGCGACGGCGATGGCGAGGCGAGGCGCGTCGATCGGAGGGCGGCAGCGGACTCACGAGAAGGCGCACTCGTCGGAGAAGAAGGTGGAGCCGAGTTGCTTTCCTTTGTCAAGCCGATGAGATATGGGTTTGTGTTCAGGGCAAAAGTGTTTGTGTTTTTGGCGTGTTTGGAATTTAGAATTAATGTGTTTCTCGGGTCGAACAATGTTCGAACTTGACCCAACCCGAAACACATTTTTTTGTTTGTTTTATATTTGTTACTCGAACACGACCCGAACACAAAACATGTACCAAACTTGTTTCGTGTTCGGGTCGGGTCGGGTCGGGTCGGGTTTTATTGACACCCCTAAGCGTCCATGCAAGGAATGCGCCACTCACATCGTCCTTTGACTACGTGGATCATATAAACAAAATTTATTGCAAGTAATGTGAGTCTCTCTTCACAAAAGGAAAGAATAAGAAAAACTCAGCCAAAAAATGAATAGAAAGAGTTTCTCTTAATAACAAGCAACAAAGTTAATCGGTCTCTTCGTGCATGGGATAGTGGCTAGAGGAAATGCAGTCTGTTCATGCATGAGACAGGAACTTTGAGATTTTCAAAAAGACCCCGACCACAAATGTAATTCTTTTTTTCTCAAATAAGGAAGCGGTTGTAAAGGTGTTAAAACCTATAAAGAGGGATTCGTCTAGCCATGAGTTTAACCTCTAGCCATGAGTTTTACCTGAACTAGGGAGATGCTAGCCTAACGGCCTCCGTTATCCAAGACCATGATGGTGGATTGTGGGCTACAATTTCAATTTCAAAGAAACGGGCAGCCGATTGAACTTTTGTTGGAATCTAAACATGGACATTATTATATTTGCTAACCTAAATTATTTCAACAAGGAAGCTAGATTTTTTAACCCAAAAAAGAAAAAAGAAAAGGAACCTAGATAAAGAACAATTCATACCATGGAATAGAGGTTTTTTTTTTTTTTTTTCAAAAAAATTATTTAATGAATTATATCACCATTGTGCCTTTATTTTTGTCCAAAAATCAAAATCATCATTCTATCTTTCTTTTTAATTAAAAAACATATAGTCCTTCCGTTATAATATTTCTCTTATTGGTCGATTTCTATTGATGTGGATTGTAGAATTAATGATATAAATGCTAGTGAATATAAGTGCCATGCCGAAATACTTATGTCATGTTATTATTGGCTGAAAATTATTATAAGCCAAAAAGGCACCACATCAAACAACATAAGAAAACAAAATATTGAGAGAGTGAGGGGGGAGGACCATTGTTGCCACCATAGCTGCGAGCTTAGGAGTTTCGAATTGTGAAACTCGAGGTCATAGCTGCTTGATATAAGCTCGTAGTTATGGCAGCTCAATTGGTGGTCATAAGTGATTACAAGTCTTAATTTTTATATTGTCATGGATGTTTTGGGGATTTTCTTTAAGTTTATCAGTTCTCTTATTTTATTTTATTTTTATTATGCTCACATTTAAGAAATTTCACTTAAAGGGATTAAACGATATCCCAATAATTGAGATTTGATTCCAAATTTCCCAAAGTAACCGGATGATTAATTTATTCAGTTACCTTCGGACACTATCTCTTTTCCAAGAGAGATGGTACTGTTATATAATCATTTCCCCTTTTTCCAATAGACAATGAAATTAACGAGAAGGAAGTATTTTTTTTTTTTATCTTTTTAATTAATTTATTGAATTTTAATCTAAAGAATCCCACGGTGGGACATAGTTTTCTCAAGAAAACAGTGCATCCTTGAAAAGCCTTGTGGTGAGTAGAGCACGTTACCCCGTATCATTAATATCATTAATTTTTTCCAATAGGAATAACAAAAGAGGTTGATATATGTTGAGACACTCATGGCTATGAAAGTATTTTGTTGGATAAAGAACTAATATAAAAAAAAAAAACGAGTAGGCTTCAATTGTTTCGTAAAAAATGTAACGTTTCTGGAAAATATTTTCTAAAAAGTCATTTTCCAAGAAAATGATAATAGTGTCCAGTATTCAACTGAAACTTAAAAATGAACTAGAAAATATTTTTCGTCGTTTGGTAGGGAAATTAAATTTTCCACGGAAAAATGACTAAAAAATTGAATTATATTTATTTATTTATTTTTCTTTTATTTCTTTCCCTTTTTGTTTTCTTTCATTTTCCTTTTCCTTCTTCTTTGGCCAATGGCCAACCATGATGACGGCTAATGACTAGCCACTGGCCAGGCCTTAGCCTCGCTCAATTGGCGAGCTCAAGCCTCGCTAAACGAGGCCTCTAAGGAGGTGGAGCCTCGCTTGAGGCAAGCAAGACTTGGCTATCAAAATTTGGTGAGGCTCCACGTCGCCTATGGCTGGTCACCAACCATTATTGTGTTTGGCGATCGGCCAAGGAAAAAAGGAAAAAGAAAAAGAAAGAAAACAAAAGAATTTAAAAAATCAATTTTTTTAAAAAGGAAAAAAAGAAAGAAAAGAATGCTAGAAGGGCTACAAGATTATGAGATAAGAAAGTGTAAGGAAGAGAAAAACATTAATCGAAAATGTTTTCCTGGACTAGTTTATTTTTTGTAAATCGAATATTGAAAAATCCGAAAAACATTATCCTGAAAGTTGTTTTCCGTGTGAAACGAAAGCCTTAATAACTATTAACAATAAAATTTACTTTTTTAGTGGATACAAGCCTAAGTGCACATGTCTCCTCGAAAAAGTCTCCGTGTACGGAAACGGCGTTATAAAAGTCCGGATACTATAACGAAACTGCGTGTATAAAAATACGGACTTATTAATGAAAAGGAAAAAGAAAAATAGAGAACAAATCATGGGGAAGCACGTAGGTGCTAGGACCCGCAATGTTCCAAGTAAAAGGGGCAAGTGGGCAGACTTTCGAAGGATCGGATTCCCTGGTAAGCATGATGGGTGCACTAGTGTTGTTGGCTGGACCAGTATATCTTGGATGTGTCTCGTGCAGTCTGTTGATGTGCATCATGCTTGGTGACATGCCTTGGCTGGTTTTCATTCCCTGCATCCTGATGCTAATAATGCCATCCACATTCGAACCCGAGGATTAATTAGAGAATGGTAACATTTTTTGATTTTCCTGATGGTGTGATTTGCTGCCTGTGAAGTTGGTTTTGATGGGCGTCCTGTCACGCCCCGAACCTCGGGCACGCACACATCCTTCGGTGGTCTATAAACTTTTGCGACATTCCCAGGACTCGTCGCCAACCCTTTTCATTTTATTGCACATGCGGAAGCAAAGTAACTAATCCCCTGACAACAACAAACACGGGATGGAAAAGTAAGACAAATCAAATACACTTTCATAAACATCTCAAGCTTATACAGAATGTCTATCTCACAAAGGACTACTAAGCCACCTATGCTCCTGATCCTTCCGCTTCAAGCTCCGGGTTCTTCACATTGAGGACCTGAAAATGTTAGCCCACTAAGGGGTGAGATCACATCTCAGCAAGTCAATCTCCTAAATCCATATTAGGAGAAGGGTACACTTAACATGCAATCTAAACACATTTCTCACACTTTCTTAATACCAATACTTTTCTGCATGTTAGTGTCAATCAAATCATTCATACGATATCGAGATCATATATCATCATAATACTTTAACACGTACATAAGTAAGGACATAAATGTCGACATAATTACACGGGCCCCCAATTACCAGACTAAACTATTATGGCACGTCCCATACCGCACCACACAGTTCCGTCTTTTAATTAGGTCCCTCACTATCACCCATTCATGTGTCACAAATGATTTCAATGCACAGATAACAGTCTTCCGACATGACCGGGCATTGTCTCGCTCGATCAATCACATTATCACATACGAATCGCGTTACAAGCGATCTCACCTGGCCATTGCCACATGAACGCATTGTCTGGGGTAGAGGCATGGACGCACCGCCATCCCTCATCCCAACCCAGTATTGTCCTCTTTGGGCCCCGCACTGACGCGGACGAACCGCCATCCCAGTCGGGTCACCCCTTAAGGCTCTGTTCTCAGCACAACAGAAGCATGTGTGAAATGCATTATCGTTTCATGCGTGCATGCTATAAATAGTGTGCTCAACTCATGCATGACCAGAACCAAAGATGCCACGATTCTCACAAATGAATGCTTAGGAATGTACATATTAATACAATCATACGGGCCCCCAATTAGTAGACTAAACTGTGATGGTACGTCCCATACCACACCATACAGTTCCGTCTCTTAATTAGGTCCCTCAATCTTCGATCGTTCATGCGTTTCACAATTTCCATTCATTAGTTATGGCCAACCCCATAGATAACAGTCTTCCGGCATAACCGGGCATCGCCTCGCACCGTCGAGCGCGGCAACGTCTACATCTAGACGGCATTCCATATAGGAGCATTGGTCCAGCCTCCACTGTGACCGGCATCTGTTGACGTGGGGCATTCCCGAAGGAGCATCGGCCCAGCATTCACTGCGACCGGCATCCGTTGACGTGGGGCATTCCCGAAGGAGCATCGTCCGGCCCCAAGGCTCGTGACGGCATCTCATATCATTCATGCATTCATTCAATTTTGGCCTAGGACACCGTGCATTGCACTCAAATACCTCAATTAAAATGGTGATCCCAGCCTATTTTCTTCATATTAGAAATGCATGATAAAATAATCGTGTGTGGGGACACAAAGATCGAACCAGAAAATTTGTGTTGTCTCTTTTAAAATCCCACGTTTGATATAGTATTTAAAAACACTTTCGGTGTCCGAACCCGGCACCCGGTATTTCCTAATTAAATATCAACAGTTTTCAATCACCATACAATTGCACAAAACATCACCCAATTCATGCGAATGCCCATGCATTGGCACATCCATTCACTTCATAAAATCAATACACATGAAATTAGACCACTTTTCATTCTCGGGTGAACAGTGCGCATGAACAGTGTTTCGTGAACAGTGTCGCGTGAACAGTACTCGTGAACAGTGCATCATGAACAGTGAAATTCCGGAATTAATTAACTAATAAATGAAGTCCACAATTTATTACAAAACACTAATTAAAGCAAGCAAAACATCAAGAACCATCACCAAACTAATAAAGATCCTAATTGGCAGAAACCGGGCCTTCGCGCGTCTCCAAGTTTAAATCCATAAACCTAACCAATCGAGCTCAGAAAATTCCCAAATTTTAATATGTTGTAAAGAACACATAAAAAAACACTTTTCATGAAGACACTGAGGCCCAGATCCTTCTGTATTCGTCCCAGTAATTCACTCAACCTAGTACTAAAATCGGGTCCAGTTCCAGAGAGCTTAACTCATCAAAATCGGTTCTGTTTTGGGTCGAAATCTGGTCCGTTTGATTTGAAATTCGAATATGTTAAACTAGAAGTTGTAACGAACAACTTTCGTGAAGAAACCGATTGGAAATTTGACCTCTAAAGGTCAGTAACAGCCCTCGGAATCATAACAGGTCACGGTTTACAGAACTGTCCGAATTACTGTTTCAAGGATGACGTCATGAAAATCGTCATCTTTTTAAATTCTAAAAATTCTGAGAAAAATATATGTTATTATTTAGAATGTCTAAAATAGTTATTCAGAAGGAAATTTCTTCAAAATCGCAACACAAAGTCATCTACAAAATTAGAAAAACACGCACGTCCAGGAAACTGTTTCAAGAACCAGCTTCTGTGCTTGGTCGAATCTTCATCCATGGCGGTTGTCTTGCCTTCTAAACCACAACCAAGCTTTTCTATGGCTAACCTAACATCTCTAACCAACATCCATCCATATATAACGTCATCTACATCTTTCATTTACATAGAAACCCCTAATTCATGTACTCAGCCCCTAATCCAGAGTTAGGAGACAACTTACTCAATTTGTGTATTGAAGAACTCCCGGTGACGGATCGTCGAAGCTGAGCTCAAAGCCAAGGGCGCTCGGCTTGAGCGGATGGCATGCAACGGCGAGGATGATGATGAGCCGAGTGGATGATGAAGCTATAGAAAATGAAAGCAAATAAATGGAGATGAAAGAAGATGGGAGAGCTACGGTAGAAGGGAGAATGCGTGAGGGGGAGAAGAGAAAGAGAAAAGGGAGAAAAAAAGAAAAGAAGGGAGGGAAGTTGTCGAGAGGAGGAAGGAGGAAAGAGAAGGGAGAAACAATAAAGTAGAGGAGGGGAAATTGAGGGGGAAAATGCTTGGAAACTGCCACTGCAATTTCCATTTGCTTTTGGCCTATTTTTCCATGGAATTTTTGCTCACCCATCACTATCATATACCCCACAACCTTTCCTATGCTTATCTCCACCAAATGAAATGAAGATTGAAGTGAAATTCATGGGGGCATGCCTTCTTACGAATTTTCCTTTCTTGTTGAGACTTTTCCTCCTTTCCTATTTACCAAATTAACACTTAAGTTAATAGGGTCAAGTCCCCAAGTAGTCACTTATAAATCCTCTCTAATTTTTCCACATTGAAGGTCCTAAAATCCTATTTGATAAGTGGCATTTCCTTTGTTCTTTTAAATTTGCTGCTCTTGTATTTTTCTCAAATAATTCCCGTCGTCAACAATTCTTGGAAAGATGTAACAACATTCCTAAAATTAATTGTGACACCTTAAAGTTCTCAATTTCTGAAATCTGCATCATTTCCTCGGTTAACTTCAGTCATACGTGACTTTAACGCAACCTAAACCGTCGGGTAGTTTTTTTTTGGGAATTTTCGGTGCAATGGACTCGTGGTCGATTATTATCGAACCACAACATGCATCTTTGACTCATTGCGACTCTCGGTTGTCGTGAAAATCTCTTAGGTTTCAATTACAAGCACAAAGTTACCAAAACAACACAAAAATGGTTTTAGTGCCGATCGATGAGAATTTTGTAATTAGATGGAATCACCCATGCCTAATTATATATCTCTATCGAATCGACCTATTTCCAGTCTCTGATTGATTTTCGACTGTGCCGCAATGATCTTTGCAGACTAACACGGTCGAGAAGTCGATTCCTGGTCGAATACTCAAGCTTGTTGCATTAAAATTCTTTAATGACTTCCCCAACTAGTCTTGTTATCTCACGAGTGATCAACTTAGAGAATAGCATTATAGGCACGTCGATGAAAAGCCCGATTTATCCAATTGAAAACAGAAGTAGAAAATCAGACTGTCACACATCCTGCCAAAGCTGGGTTGGACATGAACCTCGTGTCCTGTTGTTATAACATTGAACACCTTTTACGTCCCAAAGCGAAATATATGAAGATAATGAAGACTGGTATTGCTTAATTAAGGCCCTAGTGCAAGCCAGTGAAGTTGGAGAAACAGGGGACTTTTTCAAGTTTTGCCAGAGAGAAACATGGCAATCAATTCATAGGACTTTGAGAAAGAATCGCATTATAATCCTCATTCACAGATTCGAGAAAACGTTGTCTAGAAAGTTGTTTTCCGTGTGAAACGAAAACCTTAATGACTATAACAATAAATTTTACTTTTTTAATGAAACAATGACTGAATTTGTCCCTAAGTGCACACGTCTCCTCGAAAAGTCTCCGTGTACGGAAACGGCGTTATAAAAGTCAGGATACTATAACGAAACCGCGTGTATAAAAATACGGACATATTAACGAAAAGGAAAAAGAAAAATAGAGAACAAATAATGGGGAAGCACGTAGGTGCTAGGACCCGCAATGTTTCCAAGCAAAAGGGGCAAGTGGGCAGACTTTCTAAGGATCGGATTTTGGCCTTTTGAGGGCTCCCGCTTTTTATGTTCATCTCATTAACAGACGAAAGCATGGGGGACAAATTAATAATGCACCACCCCAAACGCCCACGCTGGGTCTTTTATTCCCATGAACCTCGTCGTTCATGATACAGCGATCGGCAAACACTTGAAGAAACCTCATTTTCACGAAGAAAGGGAGAGACTTGGGGAAGGTTAATGGAAAACAACAATTCAGCTGGTCACGGTGGTTGGAGGTAAGCTTTGGTGGCCTTATATAAATCTAAAGAACTGTGGCCCAGCTCTGTCACTCAGTAGGAGGATTGCGGGGAAACTCATGCCAAACTACCTCTGATCAGCTCGCACTATATAACCATTACGTGACTGCCATTTTATAGCGAAAAACCTGCACTCTACATAGAACTGGTTGTGGAACTCTGAACTTGTACTATTAGTTTAAGAGGCCCAGCAAATCTTTCACTTGCCCGTAGAAAATGGCCAGTTTTCTCGCATTAGACTGTGAAGCTCTGTTTGGTAACTGACCAATTCTTAACTATTTCTGTTCTTTTTTTTTTTTTTTGTAAGGACTATTTCTGTTCTTTTGATCCTGAACAATAAAAGAATAAAAATTATTTGGTAATGTTGGCTAATATTTCTATTTTTAATAACAAATAAGTAGGCAATAAATAAATTTGGAACAAAAACAAGAAGTAGAAAAAAGTTACCTTTTGTTCTCGGGAACCATTTCTGAAACCAAGTCATTTTCTTCTTCTTTTTTTCTTTTTCTTCCTCCTCTAGCAAATTGCTACACTCAACGACCTTGCCGGAGCCTCGTTAGCCCTTGGCCAGGCTAACCTCATGGTGGTTGGGCAAGGCTAACCTCCTCAAGAGTTGGCGAGGTTGCCGGCTCTTGTCTTTGACTATTGCCAAGCAAGGCTTGACCTCACCTAGCCACCGCAAGGTTGGCCTCGCCATGATCGGGCAAGGTTGACCTCGCAGTGGCTAGGTGAGACCGACCTCCCTGCGGGCCGGCTAGAGGAGTAAGAAGAGAGGGGTAAAAAAAAAGAAAAATCCCAAGAAATTATTAAAAAATTATAAGAAATTTTACATTGCAAAAAATTTTAAGAGTTGTACTAAACACATTTATATTCTTTTTTTATTTCAAGAATAGAAATTTTGTACAATTACTAAATGCAGAAATTCATCAAAGAAACAAAATCAGAAAAATATTATTTCTAAATAGAAATTATTATCAAAATTTGAATAATTACCAAATGCATGCTGGGAGTCACATCGGAACACCAATTTTAACAATCTAGATTTTTTCAACTGTTTGTTTTTTTCCTTCTGTTGATTGAAATGTTCATAATGACTCGACTATCAAATAGTAGAAATGGGCTCTCCTTAGAACTAGGGGTGAGCGGTTCCAGGTTCCGGTTCGGTTCCGTCTGGAACCTGGAACCTACCCGTTAGAACCGAGAACCTGGAACCTACCCTGTCACAGGTTCCAGGGTCGGTTCCAGGTTCCAACAGGTTTTTTTTTTTTTTTTTTTTTTTTTTTTTTTTTTTTTTTTCAGAACTATAACGTACGCGCACGTTACCAAAAAAAAATATATATATATATATAACGTACACGCATGTTACCAAAAAAAAACTATAACGTACGCGCACGTTACCAAAAAAAAAATATAACGTACGCGCACGTTACCAAAAAAAACTATAACGTACGCGCACGTTACCAAAAAAAAAAAAAATAGAACGTACACGCACATTATCAAAAAACTATAACGTACGCGCACGTTACCAAAAAAACTATAACATACGGGAGGGCGTCCCCGGTCGGGACTCGGGAGTCGGGACTCAAGAGTCAAGAGCAGAGCAATAGATGTGAGGTGAGCAGGGGAGGGGGTTCCTTTTGGAACCCTAACCGGTTCCGCGACGCGTCCGCGGCGGCGGCCTTCGGGCGGCGGCGTCCGGCAGCGAGCGGCGTCCGGCGAGAGTTTCAGAGGGTCGGGACTCGGGAGTCGGGACTCAAGAGTCAAGAGCAGAGCAATAGATGTGAGGTGAGCAGGGGAGGGCTTCAAAACCGGTTCCGAAACCGGTTCCGCGACCGGTTCGGCAGACCGGTTCCGGTTCCAGTGGAACCGAACCGGAACCGGGATCGCCGGTTCCGGAAAAATGGAACCCGGGAACCGGAACCGGTCCTTTAAGAACCGGGAACCGAACCGGAACCTCCGGTTCGGTTCTCCGGTTCCCGGTTCTACCCGGGAACCGCGCTCACCCCTACTTAGAACAGAGCATGTACTTTGAGGCATTATCCGGTGGATGCAAAATGGCTTGTCTCTTGCATTTCCTGGATTGGGGTAGTTATGTTGTACCACCCAGATTTTGTCTTCTGTAAGAATGCTTCTTGTAGTCATCGACCCCTTTTCTGTGCGAATTAGCATATTTTCATGATATCCATTTGGTAATTGAATAAATTAGGACTCATACAAGGAAGAATCTCTCTCACGTAAGCATACATTTAAAGTAGCGGAATTTGTTGAGGAAAGTGAAATCCATAATAACTGCATTTCTTTTTTGAAATCACAAAGTTGGAAAGAATGTAAATCGTCTCATGAAGGACTGGGCGGGAAATTCTGTCACATGATGAAGAAACGCGGCTATACATATTGTATCAAAAGAAACTCATATCTTATTAAGAACAATGTATTAATTGAAAGTCTTATTAGCTTTTCCTCCTAAGAAAAGATGAGACCTGCTATTAGCGTCACTACTATGTTTCTACCCAATAAGCATGTGGGGCTAACCCGGTAATTTTGTGCATCTGAGTAGTTTTGTTATGCGAATAATTGTTTTTACAGTGCACTGGGAAAGATTTGTAGGTGTTGAGGAGGTTCTCCCTTGCACTCTGATGTTACATTTTGTCCGAAAGAAGAATTTTAATTAGCCATGAATCGATACATGGATAAGACTCATGCAATGCATTGGCTCATCAGCTATGATTTGCACTAGAAGCTTGGCATCACACTGCGCATTAAATTTCCTTTTGAACTTATATCGGTAGTTCTTGATTTGTTTGTGTGAGTATATTTGTTGGTAGCATTGAGATTTGCCTGATATTCGCTATAGACTCATATCTTGATAGCTTTTGTATATATTATCATTGTATATGATGTAGAAAGAGCTCAACTTGAGCTTTTGCAACAAACTGTCGCCTAACAAGTAGTTTGCTGATTTTAATTCCAAGATATGGAGCAGAGCAAATAGCACAAATTGCTGCAACATATTACCAAAATCTTGATTCCGTGGAGGAGTCCTTGCTTCAAGCCATCAGGGGCATGTATAGATATATAGGTCCAGCCAATAATACTAGTGCACCAGTCATGCTTATCTATACAGTGATAAAAGACGTCCGGCAAAAATTAATCTTCAAGATCGGAAGGCAAGATATGGATCCATGGTTTCAACTTGCGTATGCTCTCATTGCTGTTGCTCTAGGTTGTGTCGGTTGCAGTTTGCCAATTCATTTTTTGCTTGGCAACATGCCTTGGATATTCATTCTTTGCATCCTGATGTTGATAATCCCATCCCTGTTTGAACAGGATTAATTAGAGAATGAACGGTTGACAGTTTTCGGTTTTCCTGATGTTGTGGTTTCCTTTTGGTTTTGATGTATGCCTAGCCAATGCTGGCTGAGACACGAGCCTCATGTTGTATTATTATTATCTTGGACACCTTTTACGTCACAAAGTAGCATGTGTAATGATGACGAAGATGATTGTACTACTTAGTTAATTACTTGTAGCAATACTATGAAATTGGAGAAATAAGGGATTTTTTTCTTTGGTCAAGGAGAAACTAGGGAATTGATTAAGTGAATTTGAGAAAGAATCACATTATCCTCATTCACTAGTCTTTCTCTACACAAATTGACGATTTCGACGTAGTTCAAGATTCGATCCTGATATCCCAACCTCGGCAACACTCTATATACTATTATCTTGACATGTACTTCAGGTCACAGAGGAAGCATGCAATAAGTGAGAGAGAGGGAACTAACTAGTCACAAGTTTGTAATGAAAAGATTTACCCACTGGAGAACAAAGCAAATTCACATTAGAAAAGTGAGATGCATGACCTCTTACATGTTGGGGCCTGTTTGGAAGAAATAGAAAAGTGAGACATAGTAATTTTGGTATGATATGAGTAAACTTAATGGAAAAGTGAGACATAGTAATTTTGGTTTGATATGAGTAAACTTAGGTAGAGATAGAAGTTAATTTCTAAGAATTAGTAACTTTCAATAAGAAAAAAGGGTGGGAGTCAGAGATATCATGGAGATGGACCTAATCCATTGAGATTCAGGGAAAGGAAGTTGCTCTAAGTCCTCAGCCATTATTTTATTTCTTTGTCAACTTTGTGTTTAAAAGAGAAGAAGAGTCAACTGGGCACCCTCCAAAGCCAAAAGCATGTCACAAGAAATTCTGTTTACTTGCACCTTTGTCTTGTTTAATGTAAACATCTGTTCTCTATCCTTTGGTTTTCCTTTTGTTAATTCATCCGGGTTTTTATTCCCTTCCTAGTGACTCAAACTGTAGGACCAGACAATGTACTTAGGAGCCATAATACAAAGGTTCGTCATATATCTTACTGGGGAAAAGCCTTAACAATTCAAAATCAAAGAGAAAACATCCACATCACAGCTAAAAGTGTTTATATATGTTAGAGGGTGAATGAAAACGATAAGATAGGCCGCATAAAGTTGCTTCTCTTTTTCCTACTATAAAAAGAGTTACACACATGCATGTGGAAAAAAAAGAATTTTGAAGGTATGGAAAGAGTTAAATATAATTAAAAATTAATTTGGGAAAAATGTTTAAATATTTGTAAGATTTAAATTCAATGTTAGTAAGATATTTAGAGGATTACATCTTAGCTATTTTTATATTATAATTTTGTCCATTTTGTGTATTACGTCACAATGATATATTTGCCCAAAAAAAAAACTCAAAAACATAAGCATTACATGAATCTTTTTATAAAAGTTTGAGGTTGTTGAGATCATGTGTTTGAGAGCTTTAATCCTGGTAAGATGATCAAGTATGTCCAGATTAACAATGTATGAAGTTTTGCTCAAAACTGTTAAATACCAACAAGGGGAAGGGCATAGTGAGACACCACACTAGTGTTAATGAACTATAACATATTGTAGAGTTGATTGGCAGAACATTAGTAGAGATGACCTATAAATGATGTCTAATGCCAGTTTAACTACAAAGTTCCTAACAGATGTGCTTAGCACGACGAGTTACCTAGTGAATAGATCTCCATCGACCACGATTAGATGCCGGACCTAAGGAACTCTAGTTAGGTATCGTTAGTGATTATTTTTTTCTTAGAATATTTGGTTGCTTATGTCATGACCGAGTGAGTAAAGGTAAGCTCGATGGGTCAACAAGAAAGTGCACTTTATACACGAACCTGCATTTTTCTTTGTTAAAAGAAAATAAAAAATGAAAAACATAATTTATCATCCAAACTTAAATCTCCTCGAGCTATTATTATCCAGACTTAATTTGAAGGTGCACTATGTTTATCAACCAAAATTTCAATGATAGTCTCTCCTTTTTTCATATTTAGCCCAAAAGTAACATTGCCATGGGCCTTTTCTACTGTGATTGTGAAGCTATGCATGAGGATGTTTTAGGTCTCTGAGCAGATAACTAACAATCTGTCATCTAATAAAACCAGTTATCCACTGATTGCGTGAAATCTACTTGTTGCATCTGAGCTACTGTCATAAGCAAGATTGAAGTGAAGCATGGGAAAAAAAAAGAGGATAGAAGATAAGATACAAAAGAGCATTTAGAGTTTACTTACTCGCCGGCCTTCTAAAAGCAGAAATGTATGTCAACTTCACATCCCTCACAGAATGCAAAAAATGCTTAGATTTCCATGAGATGAACGAATGTTAAATAGTATCGTCTTCACTGGAAGACACAAGGAAAAACTTCAACATAATAGATGGTCCTGAATGTGACTCCAACGGCATCACTGCAATTAGTTGGACTCACTTTATGGAAATGAGATAAGTTTGAAAGTGAAGTCTTATATTCAAGAAATTTCAGCTGCATTTATGACCCAAATGTCTTGATATAATCAAAAACAAATAAGGTCAAATAACTTCAACTCTTTGACAGCAAAAGTGACGTCTACTGGGTGGCCGCTATGAGCATACTGCCGAACTCTTCCACAGGATCTATCCACAGTTGAGAGTGCAGCAAAGAGTCGTTCTCTGCAACCAGCGTCTGAACCGGATACTCTTCTCCATATTCAGTCGAAAAGAGCAAAACTAGCGTCTACCTTTGGTAGGATCAATCTAGCTTCGAAACTCAATGGCTTTCCCACCAAATTCACTTGCAACATCAGAAGGTATGGAGCTGCATTCAGCTGCAACAAGAGTAATTTCCTGAAGGATGAACGAAAATTTGCAAGCAAGTTCAGATGATGAGGCCTCCCACGATATTTTTTGGGGCGTCATCTCCTAACCAGAGATAATTGCTGTACATTGGGGTCGACATTGCAAGCTATCCAGTATGTTTTCCTAATGCCTGCATACATATGACAAGAACTTGGTTTAAACCTCATGACGTATGCATGAACAAAAACTCACAGTTGGCAAGGTGAGATAAACAAGTATTTCTGCATGGTGCAACTTCTTATGAAATTAATGCAGGTTTGACAGGTGCCAGCCTCCGATTCCATTGCAGTTAGAAAACATACTGAATGATATGTAGTTAGCATGATTGAGTCAAAAGACTTAAAATGGTGAGTGGCTAACAAAAAGAAGTAAAAGTCGTACACACGGAATCTAATATTCAATAAGTTCCGCAGTGAATTGCCTCTTACAATTAATGACTTTGAATCGCCCTATCGGCAGTACCATCGGCCACAAGGCCAATTGCGCCCTAAGTTAACAAACTCCTGCCTCAAATCCACCGCCGAAAGCTCCACCCACTCGGCAATCGGTGAAAGGACACTCAGAATTTCTCAATCGGACACCACATTGAGCGAAACGAGCCAACACCTAACACGGCATCATAGCATCTAAACTACTAAGCATCGCTTAGCAGGGTGCTCGAATAAGCAACTGCTGTAGCTATTTCACTCGACGTGGATTTCAGTTGAATCACCTGGGAAGGAGAAGCTTGGATGGCGAGGTCGTTGCCGATGCGGAAGAGGCAAGCAACGGAGCGAGCCAAGGTCTTTGAGGCGCTGCCGCTAAGGGTGAACTCCAATTTCGCGGACACTTCGCTTCCCTCTCCCTCTCTCTCTATCTTTCGATTTGGTCGCTGAAAAATATATGTGATGGTGACCAAATTAAAAAATGAAAAGTTACGGTTTCCCTCGTTGTTGATTTTTCTCACTAAAGAAGGAAGGCAAGAGCGGAATGAGTATAGAAGAGTACCCTCAGGATCATGAAAATGACATCCTAATTCTTTTTTCTTGAAAAATGGAAGGAGAAAAAAAGTCGCTTCATCAAGAAATTCAAAAATTCGAATAACTCCCTCTATTTATTTATATACTACTCACTATATTCCTCAAACTAATGAAATCAGTTCCTTACGTTGCCTAACGTATCTATGAATTCAATATCTATCTCGCCTGCAATAGGGCGTTTGGGTTATGACCCTGCTTAGAATTAACCTAACTTAAGAGGACAATTGCCCAAGAACTAGTCGTGGTATTAAAAAAGAGCAGGTGATGGCTTAAAATACTCCACTTGGAGTGGAAGTACCTGTATATTTTTCAACGACCAAATTAGAAAATGAGAAGTTACGGTTTACTTTTAACGTGCATTTCACATTGGTGTACATGCTCGGGTTTTGCTATGGTAAAATGAAACGCACAAGGAATATGCAGCCAATGTGATATCAAATGGAGCGGAATGGAAGATTCTGTAATTTCTTTATGCTGAAGCTTGTTGACTTATTTATAGTATTTGATCACACACTTTTGTGTTAGTTGAATCTAATCCTTTTGAACACAATAGTAGTCTATTCTTTCTTATCTTAAGTCAACTGTTGAATGTTCAACTCATTTTTGGGTAATTGAAAGTAGGGGTGTGCAACATGACCAATTCTACCTAGGAATAGGAATGATTCTACCTAGAAACCGGACAAAGCCGCCCAAAAAACAAATCTAGGAAGCAGTTGCCATTGAAACCGGTATGGGAACAGGTTCCAAATTTTTGGAATATATTTAAACCGATACAGGCATAGGTTTTAAGTGAATACCCACCTTAGAATCACTATATTCTTCAAACTAATGAAATCAGTTCCTTACGTTGCCTAACGTAGAATTCAATATCCGTCTCGCCTACAATAGGGCGTTTGGGTTATGACCCTACTTAGAATTAACCTAACTTAAGAGGACAATTGCCCAAGAACTAGTCGTGGTATAAAAAAAGAGCAGGTGATGGCTTAAAATACTCCACTTGGTGTGGAAGTGCCTGTATATTTTTCAACGACCAAATTAGAAAATGAGAAGTTACGGTTTACTTTTAACGTGCATTTCACATTGGTGCACATGCTCGGGTTTTGCTATGGTAAAATGAAACACACAAGGAATACGCTGCCAATGTGAAATCAAATGGAGCGGAATGGAAGATTCTGTAATTTCTTTATGCTAAAGCTTGTTGACTTTTTATAGTATTTGATCACACACTTTTGTGTTAGTTGAATCTAATCCTTTTGAGCACATTAGTAGTCTATTCTTTCTTATCTTAAGTCAATTGTCGAATGTTCAACTCATTTTTGGGTAATTGAAAGTAGGGGTGTGCAACATGACCAATTCTACTTAGGAATAGGAATGATTCTACCTAGAAACCGGACAAAGCCGCCCAAAAAACAAATCTAGGAAGCAGTTGCCATTGAAACCAGTATGGGAACATGTTCCAAATTTTTGGAATATATTTAAACCGATACAGGCATAGGTTTTAAGTGAATACCCACCTTGGAACTGGACTAGACCGCCCTATTTTGGAATAGGTTTTATAATTTAAAAATCCAAAACCTTAATTTCTTTTTCCCTAAAGTCTAACCTCAGTACTTCTTCATCCTCTGTCCTTCCTTGAAACTCCTTGCAATCTTTCCTCTTCCCCTATTTATGGATGAAGGAAAATGGAGTTTTATAACTTTTATTTTATCTTACATGTTTGAATGTAAGTGATTGTGTGTTAATCTTATGGATTATTGTTTCTGGTGGATAGAGATTCCTGTTGTTTAGCTTTTCTTTGAACTGTTTTGTTGCTCCTAACCCCATATGATTTTGCTGTAAAAAAGAACCAAAAAAGAAGCAACAAAAAGGTTCTCAAGTAAACCCTAGAACTGGATCGTAAAAACAGAGTAGGTTCCATAACTGGTTCCAAACAAATAGGGTAGATTCATGGTCCAAAAACTAAAAATAGATTATAACAGGGTAAGTTTCAGGTTCTAGCTCTAGAACCTATCTTTAAACCAATGACCCCTAAATGAAGGAAGTAAACTCACACTTAACTAGTATGTCGTGTAAATTTTCATTAATTAATATAACACGTTAACTACCATTTTTTGCCCCAAAGATAAGATTATATTACCTGATGTTTACCTCATTATCAGGAAGAAAGGGAGAGACATGGGGAAGGTCAATGGAGAACGACAGTGCGGCTGGTCACGGTGGTTAGAGGTAAGCTTGCCAAACATGAGTTTAGAACTTGACACTTCTATGGTTATTTGATAGTTCTATGAGATGAAGCAAAAGGAAGTCATGGAAAAGTATGGTCATATTGGAGTTATGATAGGGAGTGCAATCATGCTTTCACTTATTGAGTGTTGCAAAACTCCATACAACCCCATCAAAGTAACTAGACAGACTAGGAAAACATTACCACCAAGCTAGAATAGCAGCACCCATAGAAGGTTATTTATTGGTGTTTTTTCCTATGGTTTCACCATTTGACAATGTCCATGAGTACCACTGATGGTGCTCCTGGCTATAGCAGTGAATTGCCTTGGTCCTTCATCATAATGACTTTGAATCACCCTACAACAGTATTATATTCTTTCAGTGACTACAGGTTTGTGCACGTCAAGTTCTAATCATTGTCCACAGGGCCAATCCGCCGTAAGTGTTAACGAATTTCTGCCTCAATCCACCACCAACGACGATAGGTTGAAGGAATCTCAAAATTGTCAATTGGACACTATATTAAGTGAAATGTGTTACGAAATCACACGTCGATCCCAGAAAAATAATGCTCGTAAACAATTCACCAAGCAGAATATAATAATAAAAGAGTAGAATCAAAAGAACACGCTAGAAAATTTGTTAACGAAGTTCACCCAAACCTGGGCTATGTCTCTGCGCAGAGACACTCTGCGAATCCACTAAACTTCGAAAAAAGTTGGAATATAACGATGATCTTCTCTCAAGATCAGGGCACAAAGAGATTGAGAACTCCCATAAAGAAAAAACTCACTTTTTTCTTCTTTCTTTTTCTCGCCTCTCTATTTTTCTTTTTCAGCATCTTGACGGCTAGCATCTTGCCATCGCTAATATAAATGCATCACTTTTAACCTAAAAGCAAATTTGATGGAAAAGACAAAAAAGCCCCTAAAAAATATTTGGCTTCATCTATAACTATCACCCACTTGAAGACAAATATAGCCGAGCACCAAGCAACTTTGCATCCATCTTCTTCAAAAAATAGTACTTGAAAAAACTTGTGCCTCTGCGATACTCCTTGTCATGCTCCGAACCTCGAGCACGCGCATATCCCTCGGTCGTCAACTAAATTATGACATTCCCAGGACGCATCACTGACCCAAACGATTCATGCACATGCGGAAGCGTAATAAACAATCTCCAGATAACACTCAAACATGGGATAGGAAAGCAGGACAATGAGATAACACAAACACAAAAGTAGGACAATCAGATAACACAAACACACATTTATAAACAAACCAGGTCAGCCTACAAATTATAAACAAAAGTCAAGGCCCCAAAAAGGACTACCTAACCCACCCTACCACAGACCTTATCTACTTGGGATCTGAGTCAATCACGACATCGTCAGGGATGTCGATGTCTAATGGGTCAACTGCCTCCTCAACTTTGGGCTCTTGCTCATCCTCAGGCAATTGGTTCTCCGCGATATTAGCTATAATATCGGTGTCCACGACAGGGTCGAGTACCACCTCATCCTCACCCTCAACGGCGGGTCCGTTGAAACTGTCCATGAGACCTTACTGTTCCCCATTAGGCCCTTGACGAAACCACGCCTTGAATCGATGAGGTACCGACTGTGGTAGGCCATCATCGACCAAGATCGTGGTCATGACGAACTCACGAGTCCAGGGATTCTCAGGGACAAGGAATACGCTACTCTACTCGATATACCCTCGTAGCTACCCAAAACGAATAGGACGAACTTCCATCTAGGGACCTGTAAAAATTGTAAACCACGACGGGGTGAGATAATGTCTTAACGAGTTCATGCCCTAAACCCCGATTATGAAGATAATACATCTAGAGGCAGCCTATACACCCATCACAGAGGACTTACCTCACCTCAGCACCTTCCTACACGTCAGTACAACTCATATAATATATGCATACAGTAAATGCACTCGATAATTGAAACACTTCACTTTAATAAACCAATCAATCACAGAAGTCCCGATTATAGAGCCAAATCGTTATGACATGTCCCATATCGTGCTACACAATTTTGTCACATAATCAGGCGCGATCATCTTTCTCAATCAAGCGTTCCAATTAATTACAACCCAACGGCCACGGCCTACTTGACGTTCGGTGGTCTTCCGACATAACCGGGCATCGTCTCGCCCCATTGAGCACGGCAATGTCTAACTCAAGATGGCATTCCTGAAGGAGCATTGGTCCGGCCTCTACCGCAATCCGACATCCGTTGACGTGGGGCATTCCACATATAAGCATCGTCCACCCGACCTTTCTCGAGTGATGGATTCTCATAGCGATCACACGCACAACCAATCTCGGCCAAGGACATCGTGCTTTGCACTCAAATGCCTCAATTTAACTAATGTGTTCGGCATATTTTCTTCGTATTAAAAACATCCTGTAAAATAGGTGTGCGTGGACACACGATCAAATCAAACCATAAAGCGTGATATCCTTTCATTTTAAAATCCCACGATTTTATATAGTACTAAAAACATTTTCGGCGTAAAAATTGACACTCGATATTTTTCTAATTAAATACCAAAAATCCATAATTTTGGAATAATAACTCAAAATCAACAATCATCATTCAATTGCACAATTTAATACTCAATTGCACAAACCAACTACACCATGACAATTAGCACGAAATTTTGACAACCAGCTATCCCGGTATAATTTCCGAAAAATAAATAAATAAATAAATAAATAAATTACAAAATAATTAATAAATATAAAATAATTAAATAAATCACTAATTAAGCTATATACACTAATCTAACCACCTAATTAGACTTAATTAAATAATGTACTAAGCTAATTAAATCACACAATCTAATTAACCCCTAACTAAACTAATCTAACCATCTAATTAGTCTAATTAACTAACTAAACCACTAATTACTCTAAATAATCCTCTTAACCCAATCTTAGTTTAAACTAATCCTCCTTTAAACATAATTAACCTCCTAAGTAAGATTTAGCAAGTAAACTCACCGGTTTGACGAGCCGATGAGTTCACAACGACGGCGATGCGGAGGCGAGCGAGACTTGGGCTTACGACGATGCCAAAGGAGGTCCAGAAAGGGCCAAAAAAAGCCCACAAAGCTTACAGCCCAAGCTGTGAGTTTTGTTTTGCTTTGGGCTGGACCGAAGAGAACCGAGGGCTGGAATGGGTAGCGGGATGGGCTGGAGCGAAGTAGCAAGCAGGCGGAGGCAGGCTGGCGACTTGGGGACGACAACGACAGCCTAGTCAATGGCTTGGACGGCAGAGGCGAACGATGGCTCGAGACGTTGGGGATGCGCGGGGCTAGAGGCACGGTCAAGCGGGCTCGGGCTGGCCTCGCGGGCGACCGGCGGCATGCAGTTGCTACGGCTTCGGTGGGCTCGGGTGGTCGACGGCAGCAGGGATGGAGGGCTGGCTGATCTTGGCTGGTTTTTCTCCTTCTAATTCAGCAACAATGGAGGATAGAGAAACAAGGAAGAAGAAGATGGGCTGCTGCAGCTGGAGGGGGGACAAATGGCCACCAAAGTCAAGCCAAAATATCCAAATACTTGAGTGCAAAGCCCCCACCAGTCCTCAGCCTTGACAAGTAGCCATTTCCCTCCTCAAGCTTCCCCAACAAGCCAAGATTGAAGCTGAAATGTTGCACCCCCATGGCATACGAATTTCAAGCAATTCCCTTCAATTTCACACAAAATTTCTCCAATTCAATCCCAATTCGGTCCCCAAAAATACCAGCTAAGGTGCCCACACCAAAATCACAATTTTCCTCATCAATTGATCCAACTTGAAGGCAAAAAATGCACCAAATTTGGCCCCTCCGAATTTCTTGAACCATTTTTGCCAAATTTTGATTTTTTGGCAAAATCCTACGCTTGTAGGAAATTCTTCAAAAGATGAGTCGACATTCCTAAAATAAATCATGACACACTGGAACTTTCGATTCTTGAAATCGAGTTCAATTTCGCTATTAATTTCAGCCGAACGCGATTTTAGCGTAACCTAACCTACCGGGTAGCTTTTAGGAATTTTTAGCGCAATTGACATGTTGTCGATCATTTTCAATCCACAATGTGCATCTTCAACTCATAGGCGACTCTTGATTGTTGTAAAAATCTCAAGGTATCAAATACAGGCACAGGGTACAGAATTGACAAAAAAATTAGTCCAGTGCCATTCAACGCGAATTTTGCAATCAAGTGGAATCACTCACCATTTAATTACATGCCTCTGTCGAATCGACTTATCTTCGGTCTTTAATCGATTTTAACGGTGCCATACTGACCCTTGTAGATTAGCACGGTCGAGCAGTTGATTTCTGGTCGAATTCTCAAGTCTGTCATGTTTAGATTTCTTAACAGCTTCACCTGATAGATTAGTTATCTCGTGAGTGGCCAACTCAGAGAAAAAGACTATAGGCACATCGATGAAAAGCCCATTATATTTAAATCGAAACAGGGTCGAAAATTAGGATGTCACACTCCTCATCAATCAACATAGAGTAATACAATGGTAGTAGTATAAAAAATATGCTTCTCTCTTTCTACTACCTTGGTCAACATGTCAGCTAGATTCTTCGAGTCATCAATCTTCTATAGCTTTAACTCATTATCTTTCAATTTTGATATAATAAAGTGATAATGCTTCTTGATATGTCTAGTCCTTGAGTGATAAGTTGCATTCTTTGTTAAGTGCACTGCACTTTGACTATCACTCCACAGTGTACCAACTGGCTATTTTCGATGTAGCTTCTCCATGTAATCTTGTAACCATATGATTTCCTTGGAGGCTTCTGTGATCGCCACATATTCTGCCTCTGTCGTCGATAAAGCCACTACTTTTTGTAGTTGAGATACTCAACTCACTACTGTACTCGCAACTATAAAGACATATCCAGTGCTACTCTTACCATTATCTCGATCACCCGAATGATCTGCGTCTACGTAACCCTGCAATTCTAGAAATGTACCACCATAACACAGTGAATAATTGGAAGTACCTGCTAGATATCTCAATATCCATT
The DNA here is from genome assembly GCA_014182565.1 of Eucalyptus marginata. Taxonomy (NCBI): domain Eukaryota; kingdom Viridiplantae; phylum Streptophyta; class Magnoliopsida; order Myrtales; family Myrtaceae; genus Eucalyptus; species Eucalyptus marginata. Next base: position 49,855,746 of record CM024592.1, on the reverse strand, counting down.
TCACTACATTCCATTGCTCTTTGCTTGGGTTTTGCATATATCGACTCACAACTCCCATTGCCTGTGTAATGTTTGGTCCCGTGCTTGCCATGGCATACATCAAACTCCCCACTGCTGATGCATATGGATCTACCGCCATCTCATCTTTCAAAGCTTGAGTGCTCGGACACGTACTCTTGGAAAGTTTGAAGTGACTCGCTAGAGGAGTTGCAACCGGTTGTGCCTTGTCCATGTTAAATCTCTTTAACACCTTGTTCACATAGTCTTCCTGCAACAGCCATAATTTCTTATTTTTTCTGTCCCTGATGATTTTCATGCCTAAAATATTATTGGCTTCTCCCAAGTCTTTCATAGCAAACTGTGATGATAACATCTTCTTCACTTCTACGATTCTCTTCATATTAGAACTAGCCACTAGCATGTCATCCACATATAAAAAGAGATAGACAATGTCACCATCATCATACTTGCGAAAATAAACACAATGATCAAACTCACAGTGTGTAAATCATTTTTCTTTCATGAAACCATCAAATTTTACGTACCATTGCTGCAAAGCTTGTTTCAAGCCATACAAGCTTTTCTTCAAGCGACATACCATGTGTTCCTTACCTTTGACTTCAAAACCCTTAGGTTGTGCCATACCTTTGACTTCATCTAAGTCACCGTGTAAAAATGTTGTTTTTACGTCTAACTACTCAAGATGAAGATCCTCCACTACAACTATACTCAGCAAAACTCTAATTGATGTCATTTTCACTACAGGTGAAAATATCTCAGAGTAGTCGATCCCTTCTTTTTTAGAAAAGCCCTTGACTACAAGTCTCACCTTGTATCTAACACTACTATCTGCTTCATTCTTAATCATGTACACCCATTTGTTTAATAAAGCTTTTTTACATGTAGGCAACTTGGTCAACTCCTAAATTTTGTTCTTAAGTAATGAGCTCATCTCGCCTTTCATAGCACACTTCCACTGCAAGTGAGACGTGTCTACCTTTGCCTCATCATAAGTCTCCGGTTCCCCTGAATCTGTATATAAGACATGGCTTGGAACAGTATTAACTGATGGATCAAAAATTACCTTTGGCTTTCTCACATGTGTAGACCTCCTCAATACAGGTACTTCAAGGTCGTTAGTTTGCTCCGAATCACTGCGTTCCTCTTGAACTACCTCTTCACTGATAATAGGCTCATCTTGAACCTCTCTTTTAAGTGCACTTTTATCTACTGGAAACATCTTCACGGGTATTGTGTCTAATTCAACATATTCTGGTTCTACTACCTTTTCATGCTCTGTCTGACGATCCTTGTACATTTTTTCTTCATGGAATACCACATTCCGATTGCGGATGACTTTGTTATTCTCATAATCCTAAAGCCTATAGCCATACTCGTCATCACCGTATTCGATAAAGATGCACTTCAGGGACTTAGCATCAAGTTTTTTCCTATCGTCTCTGTCAATCAAAGCATATGCAATACAACCAAATATCTTTAGATGTGAATAATTAACTTTTTTACCTGACCACTATCCTTGTGGTATTTCTCTATTCAACACACTAGATGGACTTCTGTTGATAAGATAAACAGCTGCATCAACTGTGATAGCCCATAAGTGTAGCGAGAGACCTGCGTGTAGCCTCATGTATCTCGCACGTTCTAGAATAGTCATGTCCATCCTTTCAGCTACACCGTTCTTTTGAGGAGTTCTAGTAACAGTCTTTAACTCGTGTATTCACCACCATTATCAGACTTCAGAGCTTTAATCTAATAACCTGTCTCTTTTTCTACCATGGTCTTCCACATTCTGAACATCCCGAATACTTCTGATTTTTCTCTTAGAGCATAGACCCAAGTCTTCCTTGTTGTATCATTAATGAAGGTGACAAAATATCTCTTACCGCCATAAGAGAGTATTGACACCTAAATTTTTGCATAAAAAATGGGTTAATTTTTACCCCGCAAAAAATAAAAATAAATTGCATAACATATAGTTTAGAAACATTTATTTTATTTTATTTTATTTTATTTTATTCCTTTTTTAGACCGATGGTGAGCGTTGATACGACGTGAGATTTTTCACATATTCAGGTAATATACACTGAGGGACATATTCTTGGGCAAAAAGGAAATTTTCGAATGGAATAGTTGAAAAAATACAAAAGGGAATATTGCGCGGGTGCATATATTTCAATAATGTATTCAGGGGTATTATGCACAAGCGAAATTGGAAACAAAATATGCCACAAAGATTTAAATTTTTCCCCTATAAAAGGTCTTATGCATGTACAGAGACAGGGGACGAAAAAAAAATTGAAAGAATTGAGAGAAAATTCGTGCAAGAGAGTCTTCGTCTATCTTGGTCCAAAGGGAAAATCACTTTCTCAAAAACAAGAAAAAAAGAAACCCTAGCGGATACTATTCATCTTCTTTGCAGAGGCAGCCTTGCCCATGCCGGCGCCGTGCCCACACCGGCCCCTGTGCTAGTAGCCCTCGATTGCGCTAGCACCACCCGCACCGGCACTCCAGCCGTCGACCATTACGACGCCAACCCTCAACCGCGCCAGCACCACCTACGCCGGCGACCCACGAGCCCTCTCTGCTCCACTGCCACTCCGCCGGTCTTGCCCGCCACCCGTCAACCTTGCAACGCCTGCGTTGCTCGTAGCTTCCAGATCCAACGCCTTTGCTTGCAGTTGCGTCGACCAGCGACAACTTGACGATTCTGCTGCCTCGCCGCGCCGGTCCTTGCATCGCGACCCTCCTCTGCCCTGACGCCTAGCAGATCTACTCCGATGCCCAGTAGATCCACCTCCGCTTCTGCTCCGCCCACAAAGCTGCCGTTGCTGCCGAGCCACTCCACCAGCCCGACGCCCTCACTCACTTGCTACACCTTGCCGTCGCAGCCCGTGAGTTCCACCTGGCGCTACTCGTCACTGCGCCGGAGTCCCTCTCACCCGCGTCTACACCAACACCCAACATCCTCTCCGCCTTTGCTCCGACGCCACTGCTTCTCTCACGACACCCTCGTCGTTGCCCTGCTTCACCGGAGTCCCTCGTCAGTGGCTACCCTTGCTGCCTGCAGGACGTGCTGTGCACCGTTGATCCCTTCGCTGAAGCTCCTCGTCGGTGATTCCCTTCGCCGAAGCTCCGAACCAACGGCCAAGATTTCCTTTAAAAAAAAAAAGAGAGAAAAAAAATCAAATTAGGTATATTTGCTTTATTTTATTAGGCAAGTTTATCTTATTTTTTATTTTTATTTTATTTTTTGTTTTCTTATTTGAAATACTTCCCTATGCCTAATTGGAAATTCCAACACACCATCTGATTTGCAACTGCACCTGAGTTTTTTTATTCCATCTATACGGCTTTAGATGAAATAATTAATCAACGCGGGAATAAAATTGATATTTTGATCTTTAAGGCTTAAGATCAATTTATCGATTTTATTAGTGAGATATTATCGCTTGATCTGAACAATGTATGATATCTTTGATGATTTTGAATGGTCTGTCTCGTCTTGATTGCTTTATTTATCTTTAAATATGTTTGAGTTAGATTAGGTTTACGATAGAATGTTGCATGCTTTAGGGTTATTTGAATATTTAGACTAAGTATTTTATTTATCATGAATTTTCGAAATAAAAAAATCAAAAAAAAAACATAAATTTAGGATGTTAGATTTTCATTTCATTAGCTTAAATTGCATGTTTAATTATTTGACATTTTTTAATTTCGAGATTAATAAAAAAAAAAATCATCATGCATGTGTCATGTAGAATTAGAGCATCCTTTGTACGTCATTGCACATTAGGATAAAATTGCATATTTCATTTTAAGTTTCGATTGATTTAGATAGATTGCATCTTAGGTTAGAGATTGCTAAGTTAAGATAATATCTTGATTTAAATTAGGGCTTAGCCTAACCTAATTCTTAATATAAGTTGGATAGAATCTTAATTTAGCTAGATAATTTTCACATTTTTCTAATTTCGAATTTCATAAAAAAAAAATACAAAAAATTTCTTGGGATAAATTAATTCCATTCTCTAGGATAGATCGCACATTTATTAAGAAAACACAAAAAAAATATTATGTGCATGTCATCTAGGATTAGATTCATGAAATGCATGCCATTTAGTGATTGTTGCTAGGTCCATTTAATTAGAAATTGCATGTCATTAGAATTAGGTCATTTAGTTATATTACATTGCATAAAGCATAATTCCCATTAATTAAATAAAAACATAAAGAAATTGCGTGTTAATTAGAAATCATATCTAGAGTTGTTGATGTGAATTCTGATCTAACAATGTAGATGCTTTCATTGCTACAAGGTAAGTCCCGTAATTTATTCATTGCTTTCTTGGGTATTAAATTGGTGGTTTGCACACCCGTATGATCACCTCACATGTTAGGGAAATAGATTTAAAATCAATCAATTTGCCTACAAAAATATTTTTTTTTTGAAAATAAAAAGAAATGGTACCGAAAGGGCATTAGAGAAGTATAGTGTAACCAAGTTCCCATACCCAAAGTCTCTGATCCGTAGGAGTAAAATAATTCTTTCATTATTTTACTTAGGTTTCTAATCGACTTACCATAAATTGATTAATGGCGACTCCTAGATAAAATCTATTTGCATGTTAAAAAAATTTGAACCTAAGTGGTGAATTGGTATGGGCTTGGGAGAGCCCGAGTTAAGTTTAAGCTTAGTAATCCATTAGCCTAATTTTAGGTGGTGCACCCGAAATTTTAGGTCACGATAGCTTGCCAACTCCGCTTGGAACTTGTGTTAAAACACTTAGTTGACTTAAGCCAATTTTTCTTTTTCTTTTAAAAATGCTTTTGTTTGGCAACAAGGATACCGAGTACGTCCTTAACATTTCTAAGGTGTTAAATGTTCTTGTAGATGGGAGGTATAAGGGGAGTAGTCTTTGCTAGTCCTTGTCTTGTAGGAAGGTGTGGGATGAATGATTTAGTTTTCCTGATTAGAAGTGTTGTTTGCATTTAAACTATTATACATGTTTTACTACTTTTAGCACTACACTATTGCACACATAACCTATCGCTGGACCTGGGCCACACTAGGACACTTAGGATGGTATTAAGTTGGATATGACTTCGACCGTAAGGTTGCATAGTAGAGGTTGCCCAACTCAATCCCGGAAGCTTTTTCTTGGTGTCAAGAATGGTTACCTCTATCTGTGAGGCTGCGCCGTATTGGGGTATTATCCTTGACTAAGCTGGAGTTAGGAGGAGTTGACTTAATATGTGAGGCTGCAACTAAGTCATCCCACCCTTTTAACTCCACTTTGCTTAGCCTTCCTAGTTAGAAATCGAACCCCACATTTCATGTGCTTGTCTATGCGGTTGCTTTAATCGTCCAGTAAAGTAAGCCATCTACCCTTTTCTCTTGCAATTTACTTACTTTATTATGTCTTTGGTCGGTTCATGACATTAGGTTGGTCCAATCCTAGTCTATAAACAATGGGAAGATCCGACATTCGATTCATGCCTGCACCGAAGGTTGAACTCGAATCATGGTGGGACCATCTAGGCCACGATAGTCAAAGCTATGTGGAAGGCAAACTTGGTCGCCTTGTTCCCCTCCTCGACATCGATGTCCAAAGTGGCGTCATGTAAGCACTCGCTCATTTCTAGTACCCCTAAACATCAACGTTCATATTTGGTAAGCACGAGTTGACTCCGACTCTGGAAGAATATAGCATTGTCATAGGAAAACCTTTAGAATTGGAATTAATAAACCCACCTCTTGGAATAGAACCTGAATTAATTTTGTCTGACTTTCTTAGGATAGATAAGAATCAAATTAAGAGAGTATTGAAGGATAATTGTCATGCATGTCATTTTTCCTTCCTAGATCAAAGTTTTGCTAATGCAAACACTCTTTTAAAAAGTAAAATCTTCCTTCTAGCTTTCTTCGGATTTATTGTTTTTCCTTTTCGTAAATGTGCCATTAATCCTTCTGTCATATGGGTGGTCAAATAAGTGTGTGCTGGAATTAGTTTTGTCAACACCATCTTAGCTAAAACATTCTTGTCGTTCACCCGATTTAAGGAAGATCAAGATAAAACTTTTCATGCACCAATTGAGCTTTTACAAATCTAGTTCTTTTCTCATATGAGTAGGATCGATATTTGCATGAATATTATTAATGTCACTGATTCCCATCATCCCATCGAGGTATTCAAAAATCATCAGGATCGAACTCTAAATCTTTCTTACTCAAAATGGATCAAATTGTTGAAAAATCCGAATACCAAAATTTTCCTATAGCATGCTAAACGGTTCCAAGTCTCCAAAGCACATCTCTCTTATGGCGATGTGAGCCGATCCCGCTATTGGGGATCACCGATGCCACTTCCTACTACCCACTCCGAGTGGCCCGTCAATATTGAGTTGTGCAGGATTTACCGCCCCCTCTCAAGCTAGGTTTGTTCCAAGTCCGATTCACTGCCAAGGATGGTGATCACAAAAAGGAGCTTCACTGTGTCGAACAAACTTGGCTCGCATGTCGCGAACAAAAGTTGAGCTTGCCTGAAGATGAGCTTGAAGGGAAGGAAAAGACTTACTATGCCACGGCTCGATACATCCGTCAGCACAAGATTTCGACTGAGTATCTCCCAAAGGTGCCAGATGTGACTGAAAAGCCCACTCGGCAAGCGAAGCTTAATCGTCACAAGAGGAAGATTGGAGAACTTGAGAAGCAAGCCAAGAAGGACGCTAAGGAGAAGAGGCAACTACGTCGAGCGTTGGCTTCCCATTTGTTTATAGATCGGGCCAAATAAAGTGGCTTGAATCTATTTAGTTTTTTTTACATTAGGAAATTGAGTTATTTACTTGATTAGTTTATTTGTGTAGGGCTTTTCGAGTTCTTTTACGTTTTCAATGTCAAACAGTTTCATTAATGAATAAAAGCGGTAAGACTTTCATCGTGGACCAACGTGTTCTATATGAGATACTTATTTTGTTCATTTATTCAAAATTAGGTGATAATGGATCCTCCACGCTCTCCCATCATCACTCGATCAAGAGCTAAAATGGCTGACCAAATCGAAATGCGTGATCGTATCTCCATTATGGAAGAAAAACTTCAATAGTTAACCACCTATATGCAACTTATAACAGCTCAACTTCAATCCCTCCAAGTGAATCCAAATCCTGCATCCGCTCTCCTGGAGATAATAGTCCCGAAGCAAGCAAATAGGGCCCAAATGAGTGGTGATGACATGCCCGAGCTAGAAGATGACCTGATCCCTGTTGGAAAGGCAAAGCCTGGCAGCGTTCCTAAGATAGAGCAGGATGAGCCTACTAATAATGAGTTGATGAAGTTGTTCGTCAAAACTATCCCATCTGAGTTTTGTAACCAAATGGCCAGCACGTACATCGAGAACTTCAATCAGCTTATTCCTGTGAGAGAACAAATCGAGATGGGGATAAAGGAATGATGGTTTATCGAGCTATCGAGTAAAAAATTCTCTGCCAAGAGGGAGAAAGAAGCTGCCGTTGATGTAAATGTGGCTTATAGCCAGGAAAGTGTCAATCGTGCCCCAGCTATCTAGATGAATCCAAGGCAACAACAAGCTGCTGGCCATCAATCATTTGCCCAAGCAAGAAGGCAGTTCTCTCCTCTCCCTAAATCTCCATCCCAAGTATTGGCAATCCTAAAAAAGAAATGTTTGCTTACTAGTGAACCGAAGTGCCCTAACCGTGAAAGCATTCGTGGTTACGACTCAACGAAGAAGTGTGACTACCATAGCAGTGAATTGGGGCATTCAACTGATAAATGTTTCACCCTCAAGCACAGGATCCAAAACCTCTTGGACACGAAGGCATTTTCGTTTCAAACTGCTTGGCAGAATGTCCAGAAAAATCCGCTACTAGAGCATGAGGGTACAGTGAATGCTATCCTGGAATCTGAAGTCAGTCGAATCAAGAACTCGAAGGTGCACGTGGCGGATGCCTATAATGGATTGGTGAGGGCTGGATATTATCCAAATCATGAGGATATTCTCATATCATTGATGAGGGAAAGAGTTGCCAAAATGGTAGATGATGGCATCATTGTGTATGCTAACCATAACTGTATAGTTTCCACTATTTCCCACATCATTATCGATTGCGAGGAGGAGCAGGCTGCGGTCGATGTCGATAAGGAAGAAGTTGATCATTCACTCGTGGACATGCCCCCATTAGAAGATGCATCCGACGAGGAGATGGTGATTAAAATGCCTCAATCGTATAAATATGTCAATAATAAGGCGGTGCCTTGGTTCTATGACCTAGATGTCGACCTTGTTACAAGGTCTGGTCAGACTTATGCTCAAACTAGTGCTTAACCTGCAAAACCTGTCACTGATGAAGAGGCTAAGGAATTTCTAGCCGTGATCAAAGCAAGCAAGTATAATGTGGTCAACTAGTTGTGAAAGATGCCCGCCCAAATTTCTTTGCTCAAACTCTTACTTACATCCCCTGTGCATCAAAAGTCGCTGATGAATGTGCTGAGTGAAATTCGTGTGCCAGAGACGGTCGAGGCAGACAAGCTGGAGGAATTTGTGGGATTAGTCCTTCTCAAGGACTTAATTGCTTTTTCTGATGAGGAATTCCCTCTTGAAGGTAGGGGGCATAACAAGGCGTTCTACATATCTGTTAAACACAAGACTTCCCATGTGTCCCGAGTGCTTATTGATAATGGGTCCGCTCTGAACATATGTCCGTTGGCCACCCTTCATCGCCTCAAGATAGACCCATCCAGGATACATGCTGCGAAGACGTCGGTGCGGGCTTTTAATAGGACAAAAAAGGAAGCGATCGGGGAAATCCATCTCAATGTGCAAATAGTGCTGGTTGTCTTCAACATTCCCTTCCAAGTGCTGGACATCCCTACCACATTCAATTTCCTGCTAGGTCGTCCTTGGATACACATTGCTGGAGCGGTGCCTTCAAGTCTACATCAAGCTGTGAAATTCGTGATCAAAAGGAAGCTGGTCACTATGTATGGCGAAGAAGACCATCGAATTTATCAGGAGACGGTTATCCCCTATGTAGAGCTAGACTTCAAGTTCAAGTCAAGTTACCACTCATTTGAGTTGGTGTCCACCATACATGCTTCTCGAGGTTCATCACCACCCAATCCCAAAGTTTCAGATGCTGCCCTCATGGTGGAAAGAGTGATGGTTGGGAATGGCTTTATTCCTAGCAATGGTCTTGGAAGAAATGGTCAGGGCATTCGAAACCCTATCGAAGCCCCTTAGAGGTCTCGTTCTACTGAATTAGGGTACCATGGAAGAGGTGGAGAAAGTTCTAGAGGGCGAGGACAGGAAAGGCAGAACCTGCCACCTGACCAAGGACGAGACAGGCGAAACTCACTACCCGCAAACATTTGCGAGACATTCCCCGGTCCTCCCATAATGATGCAAGATGAAGTAGAAGTGATGAACACCCTGAGGCAGCCTAGCGGCAAATTCGACTATTTGGTGAAGTATTCAGCTCCCCCCAGCTTTTATATTGATCCACGCGACATAGTCCCAGATGGATGGGGTGGTATGGATAATCCAACACCCCCGAAGACAGAGAACCCTAATGATGCATTGGAAGGAGTTACAAGCTTATTTAACGACCTCATCATAGGAGCAATTGATGAAGGAACCCCTAGAAGAGATGGACCTTGGCTCACAAGAGTAACTCTTCTATTGTTTTTGCACATTCCCCTATGTGGGAATTTTTATTGCTTTCTAAGAGATGTTTTCAGTTTTTTTTTTTTTTTTCCTTTTAGTGATTGAGTGTTGCATTTTCCCATTCAATAAATGTAATTGATTGATGAATTTTGATAAAATTACAAGTTTTATTTCGAGGGCATGATGAGGTATACCAAACCAACCTGGTGATGATATCCAACCGATAAAAGAAAAAAAAATCAAAGGAGAATTCTGAGGCCTGGGCTTCATCATACTTCCTCATGTCAAAATGTTTTAAAAAATGTTTTTGCTAAAGAATTTTTAAAAAAAAAAAACAAAACAAAAGATGTAGATTACTTTATCTGTCTTTCTAATTTATCTACTTCATGTTTTAGGAAAAGTCTTATGGGCATACAAAGGTGTGGAAATGATACAATCCAATGCAATAGATGCTGATATTAATGATCCCAAAGACTCGATTGAAGATTTCATTGAGGTGCAGCGTAGCTAGGAAAAACATAAAAAAGCCAAGACTCTTACATCCGAGCAGACCAATCACTATTAACTTAGGTGACACTGAAGAAGCCAAGGAGGTGAAAATTGGAGTGAATCTCCCCAAAAATGAGATCGAACGCCTAATTCAGCTACTGAAGGAATATCAAGATGTCTTTGCATAGACCTATGCTGACATGCCTGGTTTAGACCTGTCAATTGTTTAGCATTACCTGCCTACTAATCTGGACATCTCACCTAAGAAGCAGAGGCTGCGGAGAACTAAACCCGACCTCTCAAAGAAGATAGAGGAAGAAGTGATGAAGTTTTTGAAGGTGGGATTCATTGAAGTCTCACAATACCCTGAATGGGTGGCTAACATCGTACCGGTGATGAAGAAGGACGGTTGAGTTCGAGTTTGTGTTGACTATCGGAATCTAAACAAGGCTAGCCTGAATGATGATTTCCTGTTACCACATATAGATGTTCTTGTGGATAGTACTGCTAGTTTTGAACTATTTTCATTTATGGATGGTTTTTCCGTATACAATTAGATAAGAATGAAGGAGGAAGACAAAGAGAAGACTGCATTTATCACCCCGTGGGAAACCTTTCATTATAAGGTCATGCCGTTCGGACTCAAGAATGCAAAGGCGACCTACTAGCGAGCCATGGTAGCATTATTTCATGACATGATGCACCAGGAGATTGAGGTCTATGTTGATGATATGATTGTGAACACTTGGCTTGGAAGAAGTCATGTCGAAACTCCGAAGAAGTTGTTTGATCGACTCCATGAGTTCAAGCTGCGACTAAATCCCACTAAATGTGTGTTCGGAGCAGTAAAGGATTGAGATCGACCCATTCAAGGGTAAGGCCATATGCGAGTTGCAACCTCCGTCAACGGTGAAAGAAGTCCGGAGCCTTTTGAGGAGACTGAATTACATAGCTCAATTTATTTCCCAACTCTCTGAAATTGTCAAACCGTTCTTTAAGCTCCTAAAGAAGAATGCACGAGTCAACTAGAATGATGAGTGTCGAGAAGCATTTGACAAGCTAAAATAGTACTTAATGAATCCACCAATTCTTGTCCCGCCCTTACCGGGGCATCCTTTGATTCTCTACCTCATCATTCATAGTGAATCATTGGGTGCGATGTTGGCTCAGGAAAGTCTTGCCGATAGAAAAGAACGAGCCATTTATTACCTGAGCAAAAAGTTCACTGTATCAGAACTGAAATATTCTGATACTGAAAAGACATGTGCTGTGCTAATATGGGTACTGCATAGATTGCGACTATACACGTTGCATTACATGGTGTTCCTCGTGACTGAGAACAATCCTATCAAGTACTTACTTGATCGGCCAGTTTTGGTGGGTAAATTGGCTAAATGGCAAATTTTGATCTCAGAATTCGATGTGCAATTCATGCCACAAAAGTCAGTAAAAGGTCGAGTGATTGCTGATCTATTGGCCGAGAATTCAGGAGTCTCAAATAATAATGACATTTTCCTAGATGACCGTGTCTTGAATGTAAGCGAAGATTCATGGACAATGTTTTTCAATGGAGTTGTAAACCTATCTAGTTTTGGTATTGGGGCAGTTCTGATTTCCCCAGATGGACAACACCATCTGGTAGCTGCAAAATTGATATTTCCATGCACTAACAATGTGACCGAGTATGAAACTTGCATTCTCGGGCTTTAGGCCGCAATTGAGATGAGTGTGGCCAAGTTAAAGGTGTTCGGAGATTCAACACTAATCATACTACAGACTGTAGGTGAATGGAAGACTAAAGATGCCAAATTGCTCCTGTATCACAAGTATTTAGAAGATCTCGTAAAGGAGTTCGACAAAATTTTGTTTGAATACTTGCCAAGGTCTTATAACCAATTTGTGGATGCACTAGCGACTTTGTCTTCTATGCTGCAAGTCATTGATGGGTTAGAAGTCGAGCCTCTAAAAATAGAGGTTTTACCGAAGTCGACCTATTGCATGATTGTGATTAAAGAACCTGATGGGAAACTATGGTATTACGATATCATGAATTACATTCAAAAATAGGAATTTCCCGAAGGAAGCACTTCGGCTGATAGGAAATACATCATGAAGATGGCCTCGAAATTTTTCATTAGTGGCGAGAATTTGTACAAGAGATCTTACAATTCGGTCTTATTGCAGTGTGTAGATGCAGCTGAAGCCACTCAAATCATGCAAGAAGTGCACGAAAGAGTATGTGACCCTCATATGAATGGACACATGTTAGCCAAGAAGATTATGAGATTAGGCTATTATTGGCTCACATTAGAAAGTGACTGCATCCAGCATGTTCGAAATTGTCATTGTTGCCAAATTCATGGATAAAGATAAATGTTTCTCCAACGAGCTACACCAATTTTCCGAGCCATGGCTTTTCTCAGTGTGGAGCATTGATGTGGTTGGCCCAATCAATCCTAAGGCTTCAAATGGGAATCGATTCATTTTGGTGGTGATAGATTATTTCTCCAAATGGATTGAAGCCACATCCGTTGCAAGTGTCATTACTCGCAATGTTGCAAAGTTCATCAAACGTGACATAATTGCTCGCTATGATGTTCCTGAAGCAATCATCACTGATAACGAGACAAATTTGAATAACAAACTTGTCGATGGGTTGTTCAGCGAGTTCAAGATCAAGCATCTGAATTCGTCTCCTTACCGCCCTCAAATGAACGGAGTTGTTGAAGCAGCCGATAAAAACATTAAGAAGATCTTGGCTAAGACAACTGAGAATTATCGAGATTGGCATGACAGGTTACCCTTCGCATTGATGGCGTACTTGACATCGATCCGTACTTCTACTGGGACAACCCATTTTGCTCTGGTGTATGGCATGGAGGCAGTTTTACCTGTGGAAGTGGAGATTCGTTCTCTAAGAGTTTTATCCCAAGTGGAGTTGTTAGAGGCGGAATGGTCACAACAAAGATTTGAACAGTTGAACTTGATTGAAGAAAAAAGACTGAAGGCTTTTTGTCATGGCCAAACATATCAACAGAAAGTAGCCAGATCTTTCAATCGGAAGGTACAACCACGACATTTCGAGATAAATGATCTAGTCCTGAGGAAGCTATTGCCGATTTTTCCAGATCCTGGGGGCAAGTTCGCTTCAAATTACAACGGTCCATATGTGGTGAAAAAGGTACTTCCTGGAGGTGCTTTGATCCCGGCAGAAACAGATGGTCATGTGGAAAAATTACATACACTGTTTCATACACTAATCCTTGGTGAGTTGTGTGGAAAAATTTCATGCCCACGAGAAAAATGGTGATCTCGCAAAGGGTACGTCAACCGAGGTGATGAGAGGCAATTTCTTCCTCTACCCGAAACACTACAAGTACCCATTGTTTAGCCCATTGAGCCCACACGTGAAGATCTTTTTAAATTATCACTATCAACAATCATCCCACATTGAGACAAATTTGAAATGAATGATGGGAATTTTCTTACTCACACTTGCATCATCTTCGAGTATTGCTTTCGCAATGTAACTTATATGGTAATTGAGGTGCCTCATAATGACGAAGAGCAGTTCTTTCTCTATCATATACACTTTTATCCATTGCATAGCCCATTTGAGCCTATGAACATTAAACCTAGTTGGTGATCATCCCCCACACTGGGGCAAGACAAAAACATTCAAGTGGCATGAACTAGAATGCTAACAAAATTGGGGACTTTGTCCAAAGAAAATAAGTGCAAAAAATATGGGGCATAAAAAAGCAGTGTGCCTTGTAAAAGCAAGGCCAATGTCCAAAAAGAAAGGATCAAATATTGGTTGAAGTCGTATCCCCAACAAGGTGGTACTGAAAAAACTCGAATGGAATCAATGGAGTTTTGATATGAAGAAAATCTTCGACAGTGGAGAAGAAAATTGGTGGAAATATCAAGATGATAACCAACTTTAACTCTTAAACACTTGTTGAGCCTAACAATCTTTTTGTTTCTCACCAGTGAACCAAGAATACGTTACGTCCCTTACAAAGTCTCTTCAGATTATGGCACTTAAATTAACATAAAAGTTCATATGTTCAAAAGTATCGCTCGAAGAAGTGCGAGTAAGGCAATTTCTACCTCATTTCGCATGTTTCTTGACTTGTAAACCCTAAGACAATTGCGAAATATCATTTTTCAATAGCTTTGACTCAAAGAGTCCCCTTTGTTAAGCCGTTGACCAAGCCCACATTACGGTCCATGTTAAAGACCTCTTAGATTGGTAAGGTCATACCACTTGCGAGATTGCTTAGACCTTTGTCTGGCATGACAATGGTGAGATAGAGTGATTGTCAAGATCATGCATCAAAGGTCAAGATGAAACAACAATTTTAATGAGAATGAGTGAAAAGTCCTTTCAGATTGAAGGATCGCTCACTTGACACATCTATGACACTCATGTGTTCAGATTGGAATATTCTTTTGAAATCTTTTCCAATGGAAATTAGATAATGCAAGATTGATAGAAATCATCACGCATGAACCTCACTTGAATTAATGCATGTTTGTGAATGCATATTGTCTCTCCTACAACTGTGTTTTGTAGGAGACATATCCTCAGAGAACAGAGATGTTATCAGGTAAGTATATCTCTATCCGTACCTTAAATACTTGTCATCGCATAGGTAGTCCCTCTTGAGTATACCGACACTCGATTGAGTTGCCCCCCTAAAGATTTTTCCCAGATTCAATCTGATTAAGGCAATCGAAGAAAGGTTCGGATCCTGGTCAAATGGTCTATGTTGCAACACTGGGCTACCGAAGAAAGGTTCGGGTCCAAGCCAAACAAAACCTCAGTTTAGGTGTCCATCGCATAACACGGGTCCTAGACAGTATTTGTTGCTTTAGTAGGCGACCATAGAAAGGTACAGGTCTTGAAAAGCTGTTTCCAATTCAGGCAACCATAGAAAGGTACAGGTCTTGAAATGTGATTTCTCGTTTAGGCGACTGTAGAATGGTACGGCTCCTAGACAATGTTTGTTGCTCTAACAGGCGATCGTAGAAAGGTACGGGTCCTGAAAAAGTTGTTTCCTATTCAAGAAACCATAGAAAGGTACGGGTCCAAGAAAGTGAATTCCGTTTAGGTGACCGTAGAATGGTACGGGTCCTAGACATTACACTTAGTGCTCCAATAGGCGACCGTAGAAAGATACGGGTCCTAGGAAAGCATTTTTCTTTTCTTTTCTTTTCTTTTCTCATCAAGGCGGCCGAAGAAAGGTTTGGGTCTTAGACAACCAAGTACTGCCATATTGGGTGATCGTAGAAAGATACAGGTCCTAGCAAAATAATCTCCTTACAAAGCCTCGTTACTATTCTGGGTGATCGTAGAAAGGTACGGGTCCTGGACATGTAACACCCACTATCTCGAATTACTCTATCCTCCTTAAAGGTAAGTTATTCCATGTAGATTCATTTACCATTTGCATTAGCATTTCCATGCACCATATAAATTGCATTCAAAAATGAAATTTATTTTCCAACAAAAAAATCATTCATTGCATGCGCATGATCAAAATTTAGGTCTCAACTTATCTTTGAAGGCAACCTTTACGAGCTTACTTCAAAGAGGGGCAGCTATTTTTTTGGTAAGGAAAGAAAAGGGGGGGCGTAGCTGATGACACTTAAATTTTTGCATAAAAAATGGGTTAATTTTTACCCTTTCGAAAAATAAAAATAAATTGCATAACATATAGTTTAGAAACATTTATTTTATTTTATTTTATTTTATTTTATTCCATTTTATTCTTTTTTGGGACCAAGGATGAGCGTTGATACGAGGTTAGATTTTTCACATATACATGTGAGATTTTTCATATATTCAGGTAATATATACGAGGGACATATTCTTGGATAGAAAGGAAATTTTCGAATGGAATATTTGAAAAAATACAAAAGGGAATATTGTGCGGATGCATATATTTCAATGATATATTCAGGGGTATTATGCACAAGTGAAATTGGAAACAAAATATGCCACAAAGATTTAAATTTTTCCCTTATAAAAGGTCTTGTGCATGTACGGAGACAAGGGACGAAAAAAAAATTGAAAGAATTGAGAGAAAATTTGTGCAAGAAAGTCTTTGTTCGTCTTGGTCCAAAGAGAAAATCACTTTCTCCAAAAACAAAAGAAAAAAAAAAAACCCTAACGGGTACTCGTTCATCTTCTTCGAGGACGCAGCCTTGCCCGCACCGACCCTCAATCGCGCCGGCACCACTCGCACCAGCACCCGAGCCGTCAACCACCGCAACGCTAGCCCTCAACCACGAGACCACCACCCGCGCCGGCGACCGACAAGCCCTCTCTGCTCCACTGCCACTCCACTGGTCTCGCTTGCTGCTCGTCGACCTTGCAACGCCTTCGTCGCTTGCAGCTTCCAGATCCAGCGCCTATGCATGTGCCTTTGCTTCACCTATAGCCGCGTCGACCAATGACAACCTGACGCTTTTGTTGCCTCGCCGCGCTGATCCTTGCCACCGTAACCCTCCTCTGCCCCAATCTCCAGCAGATCTGCCTCCACCTTTACTCCACCCACGAATTCGCCTTTGTTACCGAGCCGCTCCACCAGCCCGACACGCCCCGATGCCCTCGCTCGCTTGCTGCGCCCTACCGTCGTTGCTCGTGAGTTCCACCCAGGCGTTGCTCACCACCGTGCTAGAGTCCCCCTCACCCACGTCTACACCAGCACCCGACGTCTGCTACTTTTGCTCCGACGCCGCTATTTCCCTCGCGACACCCCTCACCAGTGCCTTGCTTCACCGGAGTCCCTCGCCGGCGACTACCCTTGCTGCCCGCGCCGGACATGTTGCTCGCCATTGATCCCTTTGCCGAAGCTCCTCGCCAGCGATTCCCCTCGCCGGAGCTTCGAATCGGTAGCCAAGATTTCTTTTCTTTTCTTTTTTAAAGAGAAAAAAATCAAATTAGGTATATTTGCTTTATTTTATTAGGCAAGTTTATCTTCTTCTTTTTTTCTTGTTTTTTTATTTGAAATACTTCCCTATGCCTAATTGGAAATTCCAACATACCATCTGATTTGCAACCGCGCCTGTGTTTTTATTCCATCTATGAGGTTTTAGATGAAATAATTAATCAAGCGGGAATAAAATTGATATTTTGATCTTTAAGGCTTAAGATCAATTTATCAATTTTATTAACGAGATATTATTTCTTGATCTGAACGATGTATGATATCTTTGATGATTTTGAATGGTTTGTCTCGTCTTGATTGCTTTATTTATCTTTAAATATGTTTGAGTTAGATTAGGTTTACATTAGAATGTTGCATGCTTTAGGGTTATTTGCATATTTAGACTTAAGTATTTTATTTATCATGAATTTTCAAAAAAAATCGAAAAAAAAAATAAATTTAGGATGTTAGATTTTCATTTCATTAGCTTCAATTGCATGTTTAATTATTTGACATTTTTTAATTTTGAGATTAATAAAAAATCATCATGCATATGTCATGTAGAATAGGGCATTCTTTGTACGTTATTGCACATTAGGATAAAATTGCATATTTCATTTTAAGTTTAGATTGATTTAGATAGACGCAATCGAAAAAAAAAAAATTTAGGATGTTAGATTTTCATTTCATTAGCTTCAATTGCATGTTTAATTATTTGACATTTTTTAATTTTGAGATTAATAAAAAATCATCATGCATATGTCATGTAGAATAGGGCATTCTTTGTACATTATTGCACATTAGGATAAAATTGCATATTTCATTTTAAGTTTAGATTGATTTAGATAGACTGCATCTTAGGTTAAAGATTGCTAAGTTAAGATAATATCTTGGTTTAAATTAGGGTTTAGCCTGACCTAATCCTTAATATAAGTTGGATAGAATCTTAATTTAGCTAGATAATTTTCACATTTTTCTAATTTCGATTTCATAAAATAAATACAAAAAAAAATGTCTTAGGATAAATTAATTCCATTCCTTAGGACAGATTGCGCATTTATTAAGAAAACACCAAAAAATATTATGCGCATTTCATCTAGGATTAGATTCATGAAATGCATGCCATTTAGTGATTGTTGTTAGGTCCATTTAATTAGAAATTGTCAGTAATTAGAATTAGGTCATTTAGCTATATTACATTGCATAAAGCATGATTCCCATTAATTAAATAAAAACAAAAAGAAATTGCGTGTTAATTAGAAATCATATTTAGGGTTGTTAATGTGAATTCTAATCTAACAACGCAGATGCTTTCGTTGCTACAAGGTAAGTCCTGTAATTTATTCATTGCTTTATTGGGTGTTAAATTGGTGGTTTGCGTACCCGTATGATCACCTCACATGTTAGGAAAATAGATTTAAAATCAATCAATCTACCCACAAAATTTTTTTTTTTTGAATATAAAAAGAAATGCTACCGAAAGGGCATTAGAGAAATCTAGTGTAACCAAGTCCCCATACCCAAAGTCTCTGGTTTGTAGGAGTAAAATAATTCTCCCATTATTTTACTTAGGTGTCTAATCTACCTACCATAAATTGATTAGTGGCGACTCCTAGATAAGATCTATTTGTATGTTAAAAAAATTTGAACCTAAGTTGTGAATTGGTATGAGCTTGGGAAAGCCCGAGCTAAGTTTAGGCTTAGTAATCCATTAGCCTAATTTTAGGTAATGCACCCAAAATTTTAGTTTGCGACAGAGAGTTCCTGAGCAGGTCCCCAAACATCAGTATGAACCAACTCTAGCTTCTGGCTTTTTTTTGTCGCCCATTCAATTGAAAACTAACAACCTCCTATTTTCCATAAATGCAACTCTCACAAAAATCTAACCCAACTTTTTGCAAACCTGGAAGTAGTTTCCTCGAGTGTAACTGCTTTACACCTTTTTCATCAAGATTTCCCAAACGATAATACCAAAAAGTAGACAAATTATTTGTAGGCATTATAGTTGCAACCATATCACTGATATTGTCTCCTTGGAGAAGGTGAACTGTACATGTACGCTTTCCCTTTGCTACTACTCTTGCTCCTGAGGTTATCTTCCACTCTTTATATCCAAAGGTTGTTACCAAACATTCTTAGTCAAGTTTATTGGTTGAAATTCTGGAATATGCCTAGTTTCACGCAAAACCAGACGTCCTCCACCTGAGATGTTCAAAGTCACAATTCATTTCCTAATAATGGGACACATGTGGCCGTTTCCCACAACCACTTGTCCGAAATCTCCACTGGCATAATCATCAAATATGTCTCTTTGTGAGGTGCAATGAAAAGAAACACTAGAATCAATAGATCATTTATCTGTTGTCAAGTCAAACCCTACAGACAAACACAAGTTATCTAGCAAAGATTCATCGCTAACCACATTAACTCATTGATTCTCGTCTTATTGCTTCTTTTTGTAGGCTTCACACTGAAACCTCCGTTGTCCAGTTTTATGACAAAACCAACACTCATCTTTTGCAACCTGTCTCTTACCCCTTGATTGTGATTTGCCACGCCCGCTTAATTTTCTTCTACTTTTACTTCTTCCACGGTTCTCCACTGTGAGTGTCGTTGAAGATGTAGATGCAGAAAAATTATCTCCACTTGAGACTTTCCTTTGCATCTCTTCATCCATGATACTACTCACAGCATCATCAAGAGTTAAATCATCCTTCATGGTGCTCGATATTCCCTACACTGCGGTATTGTAACTTTCTGGAAGAGAACATAAAAATAATAAAGCTTCAAGCTTCTTATCTAAATTTATGCCTGCAGATTCCAATTAACTCGTGATCTACGTAAAACTATTAATATGATCTGCCATGGAGCCTCTATCAGATAACTTCATATTAACCAGTTTCTTTAGCAAAAATACATGATTTGATGTGGACGGCTTCTCATAAATATTCGTTAGAATATCCATGGCGTCTTTTGCAGTTTTTGCTTTTGCGATGTGGTACTCTATCTTTTTCATCAACCCTAGATGAATCGCACCTAATGCCTTTCGATCAAGAATTTTCCATCTAGTTTTTGCTGTCGGATCCACTTTTGCCATCTCGGGTTTCCAACCCTCAAGTGGTGCATAGAGATCTTTTTGATAAAGATAATCCTCGATTTGTAATTTCCACCATCCGAAATCCTGCCCATTGAATTTATCAATTCTGATTTTGTCTTATGCTATCCTATTTGCTTTCAATCGAACGTCACCGAAAAATCCTCGATATTCTCGATTAGCCAACCTAGGCTCTGATACCAATTGTTACAAAATCGCAGGTCAATCCCAGAAAAATAATGCTCACAAACAATTCACCAAACATAATATAATAATAAAATAGCATAATCAGAAGAACACGCTAGAAAATTTGTTAACAAAGTTCACCAAATCTAGGCTATGTCTTCGCATAGAGGCACTTTGCGAATTCATTAGACTTCGAAAAAAGTTGGAATATAACAATGATCTTCTCTCAAGATCAGGGCACAAAGAGATTGAGAACCCCCATAAAGAAAAAACTCACTTTTTTCTTTTCTCTTTTTCTTGCCTCTCTATTTTTCTTTTTCAGCGTCTTGACGGCTAGCATCTTGCCATCGCTAATATAAATGTATTACTTTTAACCTAAAAGCAAATCTGATAAAAAAGACAAAAAAGCCCCTAAAAAATATTTGGCTTCATCTATAACAAAATGAGCCAATAACTAACACGGCATAGCATTGAAACTAAGCATCGCTCAACAAGGCACGAATAAGCAACTGCTTAGCTATTTCACTCGATGAATGAAGCTGAGGAATGGTAGACATGGATATTAGTTGAATCACCTGGGAAGGAGAAGCTTGGATGGCAAGGTCATTGCCGACACAGGAGAGGCAGGCGAAGGTCTTCGAGGCATTGCTGCTAAGGGCGAACTCCATTTTTGAGGACACTCCGCTTTGCTCTCTTCCAATTTGGTTGCTGGAAAATTCGAGGCATTGCTGCTAAGGGCGAACTCCATTTTTTAGGACACTCCGCTTTGCTCTCTTCCAATTTGGTTGCTGGAAAATTCGAGGCATTGCTGCTAAGGGCGAACTCCATTTTTTAGGACACTCCGCTTTGCTCTCTTCCAATTTGGTTGCTGGAAAATATATGCAATGGTGACCAAATTAGAAAATGAAGAGTTATGGTTTCCTTCCTTGTTGGTTTTTCTCACTAAAGGACAAAGGCAAGAGAGGAATGAGTACAGAAGAGTACCCTTAACATCATGAAAATGACATTCTGATTTGGGTAGATCTCGATAAAACAATATATCAATGAGAAGTTTATTTCATAAATTTAATTGATCCTTTGTAGAGGGAAAGGGGACAAAACCAATACTCATCTTTCTTGAAAAATTGAAGGAAAAAAAAAAAAAAAAAAAGCCACTTCATTACGAAATTCAAAAATTCGAATAGCTCCCGTCATTATTAATATATTACTCACTATATTCCTCAGACTAACGAAAACAGCTCCTTCCGTCGCCTTGCGTCTTTGTGAATTCAATATCTGCCTCGCCGGCAAGAGGGCCTACAGGTTATAACCCTGCTTAGAATCAACCTAACTTAGGAGGGCAACTGTCCAATGAAGTAATAGTCGTGATATCAAAAAGAGCAAGCGGTGTCTTAAAATACTCTACTTGGTGTGGAAGTACCTATATATTTTTCGGCAACCAAACTAGAAAATGAAAAGTTATGGTTTATTTTAAGGTGCATTTCACATCGGTGCACATGCTTAGGTTTTTCTATGGTAAAATGAAATGTATGGAGGAGTATGCAACCACTGTGAAAATCAAATAGAATGGAATGCAAGATTCCGTAATTTATTTATGTTGATTATTGTTGACTTATTTATGGTATTTAATCACACGCTTTTGAGTTAGTTGAATCTACCCTTTTTGAGCATAGTAATGGTCCATTTTTTTTCTGATCTAAGTCAACTGCAGAATGTTCGACTCATTTTTTTGGGAAATGAAAGAGGCAGACTCGCACTAAAACAGTATGTCGCGTAAAAGTATTTCAATTGATATTCTCATTAATTGATAGAATGTGTTAACTACCATTTTCTGCCTCAAGATAAGATTATTATATCATCTAAGGATTTCGGAAGTGAGTATATTAGCTTTCCGATTTATTACTTGATAGCACGAAATAGCAACACATTTTTTTTTTTTTTTTTAAGTATTGATTACAATATATTCATAAAATATGTAATCTACATAGTTATATTTTTATACGCAAGCTTTAATCATTTATGATATAATTGATTCATGATAGCATCATTTTGGAATTTTATCATAATACAAATTCAAACCTTTTCACTTTATATAAAATGAATAACAATAATTTGTACCCTATAGGTATTCTTCTATTTTAAGGCTCCGTTTATGTCGTGCAAAATGACCGATTTAGAAAATATTTTCTTAAAAATACTCACTTATTGGCTTACAAAAATGCATAAATGATTAATATTTTCACTATCCATGAGAATATCTAGACTTAAATTGTTATCGATATTGAAAATGCTTTTTATAACTAATTATTTTGATAAATATAATTGATCATTTTTAGGGACATGTTTTTCTAATTATTATTTTTCCAAAATAAATGGAGCCGGTTCTTTTGAGGGCAGTTGGCCCAAGGAAAATCAATGTAGAGCCATTTCATTTTCACCCAGTGCGTCGCGTATCAGGAGAGCGATTGTGGGGGCAGAACATATTTATCGGAAGGGATTACACCTGTGATGGATGAATATACGGGAGGAGCAAAATCAACAGGTCAGAGATGATGGAGCATCATCAGTGGGGGATTGAACGAAGGAAAACACCCACCTATAGAAAATGTCGAAACAACTGAAAACGACGTCCATCTAAAGGTGAACGTCTTGCATTTTTCTTTTTCTTTTTGTTATCTTAATGACGCCACCAAGTCGGCCAAAATCTGTTCCTTCAAAACTCTTGCTACAGACCTCGACGTCCACCACTACACGTCTTCTCATTTTCAGAAGGGAAGAGAAAAGGCAAAGTCCGAGGTTAATGGCGAACAACAATCCAGCTGACGACGGTGGTGGTCAGAGGTAAGCTTCGGCGTCCTCAATCATGTCTTAATTTTTGTAGCCCATGTTCCTATCATCATGCCCAGTGTGGATGGTCCTTTACGTGAATGCTGTTTATCGAAAAAAAACCTGCACTTCTACGTAAACCAGGTGAACTTACTGACGCATTCTGAACTTTGCAGTGTTCAGCATGTAAGAGCCCAATTAGAATCCGAGAGTCTCCAGTCTTTCAACCAGATTTTCCTTCGTTTTTCTTTTTCTTATTGTTTGTTGATCCAGGTTCTTGTTTTCGATGTTCATAATGACTCATTCTCAGAACAGAGGATGGGCCTTACTCAGAATCAAGCATATACCTAGGGGCATATCTAGTCAATGCGAAATGGCATTTTTCTCACATTTTCTAGATTGGGGTAATTATTTTGTACCAACTGGATTTTTTCTTCCGCTCTTTTGCTAAATGATCCAGGTTTTTGTACTAATTACAGAGCATAATTGAAAAGAAATATTGTTTCTTGGAGTCGTTGACCCTTCTCAGGATTTTCTTTTGGTAACTGAATACAGTTGGATTCACAGCAGGAGTGATGCCTCTCAAGTATGACTACCGTTAAAACGGCTGAGTTTTTCAGAGGAGAGTGAAATAACATGATAACTGTCATTTCTTTTTGAAAAGCACAAAGTTGGAAAGAATGTGAACCTTCCCCTAAGGTTACTAGGTGGAAAAATTCTGTCACCTTAATGAAGAGACACGACTGTATGCCCGCTTTGTTTCTTTCTTTTGCCAAGAGAACCTCATATGAAGAACGTGTTAATACGAAGTCTTATTAGCTTTTCCTCCTAAGAAAAGATGAGAAGTGCAATTAACTTTACTCTGTTTCTACCGGTAAGCATGTTTGTGTGTCTCGGTGATTTTGTTTTGTGTATTAGTGTTGTCAGAGGTGCCGTTAGGGAGGTACCCCCTAGTACTCTGATATTATGTTTTGTCCAAAAGTAAGTTTTCAGTAGCTTAATTGGGGTGGATGAATAGATGAGTTAAACTCTTGCACTGCACACATGGGGTAAACTCCTGTATTACATACACTCGGTGGCTATGATTTGCACTAGAAGCTTGGCATCATACCGAGCATTAAATTTCCTTTAACTTTAATCGGTAGTTCTTGATGTGTTTATGCAAGTATATTAGTTATTAGCATATTTATCATCGTACACTCATAGCTTGGTAACTTTTAGAGAAATTATCATCAACTTGAGATTTTGTGAAAGACTTTCTTCTAACAAGTAGTCTGCCGATTTTAATTCCAAGATATGGAGCTCAAATCGCTGCAATTAACCAACTTCTTGATTCCATGGAGCAGTCCTTGCTTCAAGCTATCAGGGACATGCATAGCTCTACGGGTCCAGTCAGCATTGCTGGTGCACCCATCATGCTTATCTACATAGTGGTCAAGATCATCTGGCAAAAATTAATCTTCGCGATGGGAAGGCAAGATATGACCGCAAGGTTCCAACTTGCGTATGCTCTCATAGCCATTGTTCTCGGATGTGTCAGGTGTAGTCTGCTAATTTACATTTTACTTGGTGACATGCCTTGGCAAATTCTTGTTCCTTGCATCCTAGTGTTGATAATCTCATCCGCATTCGAACCTGAGGATTAATTAGAGAATGATGATAGTTCTCGATTTTCCTAACGTTGTGGTTCACTTTTTCAAAGTTGGATTTGATATGTGTACTGCCAATGTTGGCACAGACATGATCCTTATGTTGTAATATTATTACTTTGAACACCTTTTACTTCACAAAGCAAGGGATCTTTTTTTTTTTCTTTTGCCAGAGAGAAACGGGCGATTTGATTTAGAGAATTTGAGATCAATTTATCGTCGTTCATTAATCTTTTGACACACGAATCTTGATTTTTATGTAGTTCATAATTCGATCCTTATACCCTAACCTCAGTGATATTTTACACCCTATCTTGGCATGTACTTCGAGTCACAAATGAAAAGCACTAAGCCCGACATAAAGGATGCATGCAACATGTGAGAGAGGGAAGTAACTGACCACAGAATTTTAAATGAAAGTCAACCATTTGAGAATAAAGCAGAATCACATTAGAAAAGTTAGATGCACGACTTTTTATATGTTGGGGCATATTTGGAAGAAAAAGAAAAGTGAGAGTACTTGTAAAAAATATTATTTGGTTTAATGTAAGAATCGATATACAAAGGTTGATGACGATGATTAAGAATTTTCTTTTTATATATATCTTGGGAGATGGGTCTGATCCATCGAGATATGGAGGACGGAAGTCGCTCCAAGTCTGCAGCAATAATTATTTTTGTCTAGCTGAGAAGGGGCTTTGAGCTTAGGTGAAGCCAACTATCCCAGTTTCTTTGTTTCACTTTATATGTATTTGAGATGAAGTATCAAACGGGAACCGTCAAAAGCCTAAAGTAAATCATAAGAAATTCAATTTATTTGCACCATGTCTCCCTAGAAACTCATACACGGGAGTGCTAGAACACCAATATGTACTCCCAAGATTTGTTCTCTATTCTTTTTCTCTTGTTGTTAATATGTCCATGTTTTCATTCTCGATGTTCCTGGTGGCTCAATCTCTCATAGCAAACAGTATAATAGGGACATATTAAGTGACTGTAAATTTATAAAAAAAAAAAAAAAGTGAAATATATTACTGATAGTCGTTGACCACTTTTTTACATGGATTTTTGTCCCATAAGACATTCTCACGGGCCATGGGTGTCTCATCATATCTCACCCTTGATAAAACAAGTTACTTTTGTAAGATGTGAAGTTCTTTCTTTGATAAGTATTATCAAATTCTAGGAAAAAGTATCAAAAAAGTCTTAAACCTATTGCATTTGTGTCAATTTAGTTCTAAAGCTTTTAATAGTGCCGATTTAGTCACAAACAGTTTGATTTGATGATACTCAGTCCTTCTAACATTTTTGTCAAATTTCGCTGATGTAAATGCTTGTCGCATAGCGTTGACATATACAACTTTTAATAATATTTATATTTTTTGGATTTTTTGGATTTTTTATTTTTTTTATTTCCTTTATTCTTTCGTTCTTTTTCTTTTCCCCTCTTTCCTTTGTTTTTCCCTTTCCTTCCTCCTCCAGCCAGCCAAAGGCAAAGGCTGGTGAGGTTGACCTTAACCTCACCAACCCTTGGCGAGCATCGTTGGCCATTGGCGAGGATCACCCTTGCCAAAGGCCACGAGGTTGCACCTTTGACTTGGCAGCCTTTAGTGAGGGCAAGCCTCCCCATCCCAACATGAGGCTGCCCTCATGGCCCCTGCAAGCTCACCAACGGTCGACAATGCTCACCAGAGGCTAGCGAGGTCATGGTCGACCTTGTCGACCTTTGCCTTTGACCAGTTATCAACCGATGACCAGCTAGAGAAGGAAGGAATAGAAAGGGAAAATCAAAAGAAAGAGGAAAAATAGAGGGAAAAATGAAATAAAAAAATAGATAAAAATCAGAAAAATATTAAAATATTATTAAAAGTTGTCAACATCAACACAGGTTATGCCATGTAAGTCAACCGGCATCCACGTTAACAAAATCCAGTCAAAATTAATCGGAATGATTGAATTAGTACTAGGTCATAAGGTTTAAGATTGAATTGGCACCAAATCAAAATATTTAAGACTAAATCGGTACCAATGAAATGTTTATGATTAAATTGACACCAATGGAATATGTGTATGACTTTTTTGGCACTTTTCCTTCAAATTCTGCTTTGAACGAATTTATAAAATATTGGGAAATAGTTTGATAGATAGATGGAAGGAAACATTACTTCTTATTGAACCACTTTTTGCATTTCAATGGGATCGACCCCAGACCTTCCAAAATTATGATTCAAAAAACTAATCCAAATTGAAAGTAGTAAACCCATTTCCTTTCTTGAAGAAAAGCTTTCAGCCCCACCATTTTTCAGTTTAGCGTACATTTGATCGAAGTGGCAGTAAATTATAACCCACAAATTTCCTTTTCAATTCACGATACTGAGACTACTTTGTAAAATATGAGTTACAATGATGTGGTAATTTGTAAGTAATATATCAGAATTGCAGCCACCAAAAAAGGTTGTAACGCTTGGTCCAATTTTGTCCCATCTCAAAGATTAATTTTTCCAAACGATTTTGACCATGGTATATATAAGCATGACATGTGCAAGCAATTCGAGCTCTATGCTGTGCTCTGTATCTAGGAATTAAAATCGACAAACTACTTGTTATACAGCAGTCTTTCGCAAAAGCTGAAATAATGAGAAGTGTCCAAGGCTCATGTATTAAGCACATTTTATCATGTATTCCAAAAATGAAATACATTTTAATACTTCCCTTGTATGTAAACCAGACCTTGCACGTGATGCATGGGATGTAAGAATTTGAATTCTTTAAGTACATCAAGGGCCTGTTTGTTTGTGTTCTTTTTTTTTGTTCTTAAACAGTTTTTCTATTTTTTTGTTCCCGGGAACAAAAAAAGAACAGAAACGCGTTTGTATGCGTTTTTGTTCCAAATCTGTTCTTTTGTTCCCGGGAACAAAAAAAGAACAGAAACAAGAAACAAAAAAAAGTTGTTTCTTGTTTCTGGAACAAAAACACAAAAACACTTCTCTCTCATCTCTTTTCTTTTCTTTTCTTTTCTTTCTTCTTTTCTTCTTCTTTCTTCTTTTCTTCTTCTTCTTGCTTTGGCCGGCATGGCGGCGACCGGCCGACGAGGGCCGGCGGCCTCGCCCGGCCACGGCGAGGCTCGCCGGCCCCGGCGAGGCCGAGCCTCGCCGTGGTTGGGCGAGGCTCGGCCTCGCCTTGGCTGGGCGAGCTCGGCCTCGCCCGGATCCGGCGAGCTCGGCCTCGCCCGACCACCTAGCGGTGGCCCGGCGAGGCCGAGCCTCGCCGGTGGCCGGGCGAGCTCGGCCTCGCCGGATCTGGGCGAGCCCGAGCTCGCGAGCCTCGCGGCCGGGCGGGCGAGCTCGGGCTCACCCAGATCCGGCGAGGCCGAGCTCGTCCAGCCACCGGCGAGGCTCGGCCTCGCCGGGCCACCGCTAGGTCGGCGTCGCCCGGGGGTGGCCCGGCGGGGCCGAGCCTCGCCCGGTGGCCGGCGAGCTCGGCCTCGCCCGACCAAGGCGGGCCGAGCCTCGCCCAACCACGGCGAGCCTTGCCGTGGGGCCGGGAGGCCGCCGGCCCTCGTCGGCGGTCGCCGGCCATGGCCGAGGCCGGCGACCGGCCAAAGCAAGAAAAAAATAAAAATAAAAAGAAAGAAAAAAATGAAAAATAAAAAAAAAACTATTAAAAAATTAAAAGAAACAAAAAAAGAACATAAATTTACCAAACAAGTTTCTGTTCTTTTTTTATTTCAGGAACAAGTTTACCAAACGCGCCTTTTTGTTCAAAAACTATTCCCCGGAACAGAAATAATTTTTTCTATTTCTGTTCCCTGGAACAAAAAAAGAACAGAAACACAAACAAACGCACCCCAAAAGATCCAACCAAAAAAAAAAAAAAAGTACATCAAAAGAAAATGTTTTATCTAATATCTAAGGTCACCAAAATGTGAGTCTAAAATGAACATCACACATGTTTCATAATACTACTAACTACGTATACTCACATGAACAAGTCAAGACCTGTAACATTTAAATTCAAAAAGAATTTTAATGTGTTTTATGACACCATACTTCTTATGTAGTATGGCATTGTTGCTTGAGTATATCCCGTATCTACATCGTAGCAGGGACGGAGCTAACTTGTTTTCAGAATAGGTGGATTAATATAATGATGTAAGTGAATGAAATTGTGACGAATCGCATCAAATTCTAAGCATAAATCAATGCAAGATACAAATATGCAAAACATAATATGAGTTATTGGGGTTCGAGGATAGCATAAATAGATCAATGGTGGGGTCGAAGGTCAAATAACAAGAAAAATAGACCAAAATTGCTTGCTATAAAACATAACAACTAAGCAAGAAAAGGAAGTCAGTGGGGACGAAGTTTTGTACACACTAGCGATTCCGAGGCACTTGTAGGAGTATAATCACCTACTGATTCACGATTAATTAGGTAAAATGAAATTCGTCTTTCGATAAAAGGTATTCCACTAATAAAGTTTATTGCAAGGCTCATCATTTCTGAGGAGGAAAAGCTGCTGAGACTTTCAAATAAAAGTCGCAATTAATATAAGGGTTTCTCTTAACAAAATAAAGAAATGAAGAAACTTAGGCCATTAAAAAAAAGAAAGTAATTTCTCAGAACAAAATAAAACAAGACAATGAATGTGCAGCCGTGCCTATTCCATGCATGTGACAGAATTTTTCCATCCTCTTAGTTCTAGGCATTTTTTTTAATGGCTGTCTGATTCCACCGTTTCACAACACCGGAGGGGAGAGGATCCCGTCCCCTCAGGAAGAGGATTAAACAAATAGTTCAAGAGATTTATACAAAATCTCAAAAGGAGAATTGTCTACAAAATATTAAATTTATTGTACAGTGGCCAATCTAGTTCTACACATTTTAATTTGGCCAATCTAGTCCTAAATTTTCTGACAGTTTTCCAATGTAGTCCAGCCATCTAATTTTAGCCAAAAATATCATTTTGCTGGCCATGCCACATAGGAAATTAGGCGTTGACTGAACAATCATTGAGTATTGCAAATGTAATTGTGCTTCATTTCATTGAGTATTGCGAAACGCCACACAACACCGTCAAAGTAACTAGACAAACTAGGAAAGCATTACCGAGACTGAATGACAGCACCCATAGAAGGATATTCATAGGTTTTTCTCTATGCTCTAACCATTCGGCATCTTACATCTTACGTGATTAGCACTGATAGGTTTGCTCGCTTAATCTATGAATTACCTTTGTCTTAGGATGTAATGACTTTGAATCACCCTATCAACAGTATTAAATGCTTTTATCAACTTCAGATCTAAGCACATCAAGTTATAGTCATTGTCAACAGGGCTAATCACAAGCTTGGTTAACAAATTTCTGCCTCCAATCCACCGCCAAAAGCGTCATGACTCGGCAATTGGTTGAAGGAGACTCAAATTTATCAATCAGACACTATATCGAGTGAAAGGAGCCAATACCTAACACAGCATAGCATTTAAACTAAGCATCACACATCAGCGCCCGAATAACCAACTACTTAGCTTTTCACTTGAGGGAAGAAGCTGAGGAGTGATTGACTTGGATTTTAGTGGCGACTGCAAACTTTTTTACAGCAGTTGTGGGTGAGAAAGACGGAGAAGATGAGAAAAGAGGAAGAAATTGATTTACCTGGGAAGGAGAAGCTAAAATAGTGAGGTCATTTCTGACGCGTGAGATGCAAGTGATCGAACGAGCAAAGGTCCCGCCAATAATGGGGTTCTTGGCTAGAGAAAGGTTGTGTCGCATGGACGCTCAGCCCAACTCGGTTCCTTCGACATGGTTCTCTCAAGCGCCCTGAGGGTGAACTTCAGTTTTTCTATTTTGCGTTGGCACTCACACGCCCCTCTGCGACGGCAGAGGTGTTGCACTCGAAACCAAGAAATTAATACCAAAAGGAAAAGTCAAAAGACATATTAGTCATCAAGTTTTGCACTGATATTTTTAGCTGGCATACTTTACTAGCATCTTGCATAAACTTGATAAATAAACAATTCATCATCCGAACTTAAACATCCTTAAGCTATGATTATCTTGACTTAATATTGCGGAGAGAGAGCGATCAAATAATAAATATAATAGAAGAAGAAAATAGATCGAACACGAGGTTTACATTGTTTGGCCGTAGAGACCTACGTTTACGGAAAGAGCAACAACAAATTTCACTATAGATTAAGTGATAATAAAAAACGCACGTAGTATTTAGCCCTGCAATTCCACCCGAAATAATCTATCAGTCCCACTAAGAAATTTACAAATCTTATCACAAAATTTCACAGCTGCAAATACTTACTTGATGAATGTAATTCATACTTTTCCTCTGTGCGTCTTCGTCCACCAACCACTCTTCGAAGCGTCGGTGTTTACAAACATAAAGGTGTACATAAGGTTTAAAGACTTGGAATAAAATCTGAAACTGGTCTTCTCAAGTTTAGCACTCAAGCTCCACCTCCACATCTGCTTGCTTATGACTTCAAGCGAAGCGTGGATACGGTCGTACCAATACGATGTGGGAATTGGATAACAGTTGGTTGCTCCCCCTATTTTGATGATGTACTTGTATGCTCCCCTGTCTTGGTGAGCAATTTAATTTCAAACATAAGTAGGTTCTAATCAAAACATCATGAGAAAAATACTTAGCAAATTATCAGTACCAAATGTTTGTGAACATATTCATAATTTTCAAGGAATATTCAACATTGTCAGGAGCAAATGTTAAGCGTACACAAACGGCGCTTCCAGATGACCCCAACGGCCACGGAAGCAAGACCCACAAAAAAATAAAAAAATAAAAAATAAAAAAAATAAAAAATAAAAATTAAGTTTCACTACCGCAGAGAAGAAGTCCGATTTTATCACGTCTTGGTCAACAAAAGGAAACCACTTGACCGAGTAATTACAATTCTAGTACACGTTGGATTTCCAATATTAGTTCAAGGGCTTCAACAATCCGAAGATAAGTTGTTGATTATATTTCCTCCTCTATTTTGCCTGGCAGATTTAAATTTGATATCAGAGAATATCCTACTCGAACTTTAGCATCAAAATAGGAAGTATGTAATTTCATGGCACAAATTTGGATGTCCACAAATAAAAATATATCTCAGGTCAAGATTCATTCGCGCACTCAAACTTGAGATATATTTTAACAATCTCCACATTGGCTCGACGTTTAAGCCGAGTCACATTCGTTTCGCAAAAATTCAAACTCTGTTTCTACTCTTCCATAGCCCTAATGGGCTCAACCGCCACAGATTGTATATAAGTCTAAGCCTCGTTTGAATTTCGCAATAACTAAGAACCTCATCAATAGACCAACTCCACATCTACCTTTAACTACTTCGAAAGGATTTTTCAAGGCAACCTCTTCAACCGCAGATAAAGAAAAATCATTGTTGCATCCATATCTATTAGGAGATCAAATATACACCTTATCAATATTGAGAAATGATGAAATTGGAGAAATGAGGCATTTTTTTTGTTTGGGCTAAAGAGGAAATAATTTAGAGTACGTTAGAATGAATCACATTATCCTCATTCACTATTCTCGCATTTTTACTAAGCAATATCTATGCAACAAAATTTAAGCTAATCAGCTAATTGGTAACTCGCAAGTTCTAAGTAGAGCAAGATGGACAAGTACAAGCTTGATTAATCACCTCCGATAAGATAATTATCCCGATTATCAAAGCTCCAATTTGATCACTAATTTATGTTTTTTATACTCGTTACCAAAGTTACTTGGTGATTTCTGATGCAAGACAAGGGCAGGCTTTCTCAAACAGTAGGATCGGGAGAGTGACTCGCACACGGGAAAACAGGACAAACAGAAATTTCAACACTACGCAAGCTCAGGAGAACAGTCGTATCTTTGTCGATACAGATCGGATCGACCTGATTCTAAAACCAAATGAACCAAGACTTCTGGATCTACAATTTCTATGTTTTGGGTTTTCTGAAATAAGCACTGTAGGATGGTCGAATTGAATTGAAAATAACGAACAGAATAAGAAAAGATAAAAACTTCGTTGGTTGCTCTTCTAGGCCTCCAAGGAAGTTGAGAGGGCACCGATTCTTCTAGATCGATGACTGCAACTCTTCAAGGATGTAGATTTCAAAAGCTCCGACTCTTCAAGGACGAAGTGAAAACTCTTCTAGGTTTTCAAGTATGAACTCTACAAGGTTCACGATACTTGCTTCAAAGCAAATTTTTTTCATTCATCAAAAGTTGTTCGTCTTCTACAAGAAATTGGATGGCTTATATCGTTAACGAAAAAAAAACAGAGCGTTGAAACTAGGAAAATAATAAATAGCATAGAAACTAGAAACTGGGAAAATAATAAATAGCATAGAAACTAGAAACTAGTAAAAGCGTCTTCATGGCTCCCAAGGTGTCTTTCAAACTTCCAAGATGGACTCAAGATATCAATACAGCTTCTCGGTTTCATCAAGCTTGAATGCGAGCCGATCTTCTTGGTCGAGAGAGCTGGTCTTCAATGCGGGCTGCATCATCCTCCCTATCTTTAAAAAAATTTGTCCTCGAATTCTCGCCATCATCATCAGAAGAATCTCCCACCCTACTAGGTGCCAACGTGATCTTCTTGCCTCCAAATTCAAAAGAATATGTATTTTGATAACCATCAGCGTAGTCCTCCTATCGAATTGCCATGGTCGACCAAGAATAATGTGACTAGCATCCATCGGCAAAACATCACACCATATCTTGTCACTATAAACAGAACCAATGGACAGATTAACAAGACATCGTTTTGAAACAGTTACCTCAACGCCTATCTTCAACCACGACATTTTATAAGGTGTAGGGTGCGTTTTTAATTCCAACTTCAGCTTGTTTGCCACTACTTCAGAAATTATATTCTCACAGCAACCAGAGTCAATAATTAATTGACACACCTTTTCCATGATTGTGCAAGCAGAATAAAAAATATTGATACACAGCCACCTATCTCCAGTGTCATCTCGAGGAGTAAGAAAAATTTTTCCTCACCATAAGAAGTTCGCCAGAGTCAGCATGCACTATTTGTTCATCATCCACAACTTCTTCATCATTGTTCAACTCCTCTTCAAGTGGATCCTCAGCATTCTCCTCAGAATCATTATCCACCAAGAAGGCTTTACCGGCTGTCGATTCATAGAAACTAGAAACTAGTAAAAGCGTCTTCATGGCTCCCAAGGTGTCTTTCAAACTTCTAGGATGGACTCAAGATATCGATACGGCTTCTCGATTTCGTCAAGCTTGAATGCGAGCCGATCTTCTTGGTCAAGAGAGCTGGTCTTCAATGTAGACTGCATCAATTTCATTCATACATTATTTGGTGATGTCACAAGGTACTCATCCCTAGTGCATGGCCAAAAATCAATAACCATGTGTGTAAAATTATATCAAACGACCCAAGCCGCTTGCTATTTAGGTTCTTAAATCTATGCGGAAAGTAGCCTTTTTCCATACTATAAATACAATACACGCATGATTGTGAGAGAAAAAAAAAACTGTGCAGAAGGTGTTGAATATAAATATATTTAAATGATAGTAAGATTTAAATTCAATGTCAACTTTTAAGAAACTTAGACGCTGACATCTTTAAAGTGCATTACATGAATATGTCATTGGACTTGTTTTCTATGCAGTAGAGATTAGCCGGCACTCACTCCATAAAAAAATAGATTAAATTCCTCTTTTCTAGCATGGGCCATGAATATATTTTCTCTAATATTGTTAACACCTAAATTTCGCTTATTTATTTAGGAATTAATTGCATGGAAAATTAGTGATTAATTCCTAATTCCTTAACGAAAAATAATTTTCATTAAATTACACCATATATAGGCATTAGGAACATTTGCATTACTAGAATTAAAGATTCATTTTTAAAAAATAATACTAAAATTAAAAATTAATTTTAAAAAAGCAGAAAACGCAGCCGGGCCGAGCAAGGGCCAGCCTTGGCCCGGCCCCTTTTCCATTGCCTTTTTCTTTCTCCCTGCTGGGCCAGCCCAACCCACTTCTTCTTTTCTTTTTCTCGGCCCGGCCCCTTCTTCTCTCTCCCTTCCCTGCCTGCCATTGGACGATAGCTCAACGACAAAACGCAGTACGTTGGCTGGACGATGACGAGGGAAGGATAGAGGACGGTACGAAGGACGGAGGACGAGGAATGTCGCGCACAACGCTGTGAGGTCAGGCTGGCCAGCAACAGCTAGCGTGGCTGGAGGGAGAGAGGGGGAAATATGGGGTCTTTCGGCTGAAAAACGAGGAAAAGAGAGAGCTCGAGGGTGAGCAACCAGGAGAGAATAGAGGAGAGGGTCGGTCCAGCGGGGGGATGACTTGAAGGTCAATGAAGGAGAGGAGGTTCTCGAGGAGGCGGTGGATGCCCATGGTGACTCGCGAGAGGAAGGATTGAAGCCAGCTTTTAGTGATGGCGTAGCCGGGCCCTGATACGGATGATGTCGCGCGTGTGGATCCGAGCGGCCATGTTTTTAATGAGAATGCTAGCGCGGGACATGAGGTTGAGAAATTCGATGAGGCAATTGGCACACCGGCGAAGATTGAGAATCCTGAGGAGATAGTCGAGGAAGTGGATGTTGCAGAGAAGGTAGAAGGTTTGGTGGGTGGGGTGAGCACCGGCGGTGCTCTGATGGTGGATGGAGTTGATGAGGGAGGCACTCATGAGAAAGTGCCAGTCAAAGAAGATGATGAATTGATGAGTAATAGGGAGGAAGCTGTGAGTTCTTCAAGGGGAGGCTCGGTACTGGAAAAGCGAGCGAGAGAGCGAGCGGCAGAAGAGAGTTTGTGTTGGAAATGGTGATCCATTTTCTAGAATTTCCTAGAGTTGCTAAACTTCTAGAATTTTCTAGATGAAGTTTCTGGAAGAAAGAGGAAAATGTCCAGCATGTAAGAGAAGTCTCTAGAAGAACTACAATCTAGAATTTGCTAAATAAGCCTACATGGTTTGCATTCAAAAGAAATCCGGAATCTTCTTTAATAGCTTATATAAAGGAGCAAGTGCTCCATGTTTTGTGTTGGGGAGCTTCCCATAAAAACCACATCATGTAGCTCCCCACTAACACATCCTTCAACTATTGTAAAATTATTTTATCCAATTAATGACACTATTTCCCATATCCCATGTTCTTTATTCTTCAATTATCCTAGTTTATCCCTTGTCCATCCACTACAAATTATATCATACACTTGCACACAATATCACTAATCAAAAACTATCATCAATACCAAAACCATGCTTTCGCACCGCAACACACACATCCAAAAATATTTTTTTAACATGGTATCAGAGCCAGATGTTTGGTTGGTGTTAGGCGTTTGTCCTCGCCATCCTCAACTAAAAAGGCCAGCCCAAGCGAGAGCCAACAAGAGCCAGAGCTGGAGCCAGAGCCAAAATCAAAGCTGGAACCAGAGCCAGAGTCTACGAGAGCTAGAGCCAGAGCCCAAGCTAACAACTACAACTAAGACCATTTTGATGCCCCGAGACATATGGGACATCGTGAAGAAAAGTCATACACATTCAAAGACAAGTGCAAGTGTTTCGACAAGAGAATGCAAGGGATCGTGGAATGAAGACGGAATAAAAGACATGGGACAAACTACAATACCCGAAGTATCTCGAAAATGGATCAAGGGGGAGTGTTGGAAATGGTGATCCATTTTCTAGAATTTCCTAGAGTTGCTAAACTTCTAGAATTTTTTAGATGAAGTTTCTGGAAGAAAGAGGAAAATGTCTAGCATGTAAGAGAAGTCTCTAGAAGAACTACAATCTAGAATTTGCTAGATAAGCCTACATAGTTTGAATTCAAGAGAAATCCGGAATCTTCTTTAATAGCTTACATAAAGGAGCAAGTGCTCCATGTTTTGTGTTGGGGGAGCTTCCCATAAAAACCACATCATGTAGCTCCCCACCAACACCTGCTTCAACTATTGTAAAATTATTTTATCCAACTAATGACACTATTTCTCATATCCCATGTTCTTTGTTCTTCAATTATCCTAGTTTATCCATTGTCCATCCACTACAAATTATATTATACAATTGCCACAACATCACTAATCAATTCAATACCAAAACCATACTTCCGTAGCGCACATGTCCAAAAATTTTTAACATGGAATGCAAGCAAGTAGAAAACTCTAGAAGAAGAATGAATAAACTACAATATAGAATTTCCTAGAATAAGCGTAAGTGGACAACATTCCACATAAATCTAGAATGTTGTATTTAGTCCCTATAAATACGAAAAAAGGGGAAGTGTTGGAAATTGTGATCCATTTTCTCTAAAACTTTCTAGAAACTTCAAGATTGATATTGTCTAGAATTGTTGAGAATGGAGGTTGCTAAATGAATCTAGAAGATTCATGTGGGAATGTAAGGGATCGTGGAACGAAGACGACATAAAAGGCATGGGACAAACTACAAAGAGAATTTCAAGGTACGTTCGAGGATTTACAACACAAGTCCGGATTATCCCGAAAATGGATCAAGGGGGAGTGTTGGAAATGGTGATCCATTTTCTAGAATTTCATAGAGTTGCTAAACTACAATATAGAATTCTCTAGATAAAGTTTTGGATGGTTAAAAAATTGTGGCTGAAAATTTCCAGCATGTAAGAGAAGTGTAGAGAAGTCCAGCATTCAAGAGAAATCTAGAGAATTCTCTAAGGCGGTGACTCACGCCTATAAATAGGCTTGTATTTCATTCATTTAAGTGTGAGAGGTAAACCCTCCACCTTGTGTGTGGGAAAACCCTCCACCGTGAGAGGTCTTAGACCTTCATCAATCTCCATCAAACTAATTCCTTCAACTATTGTAAAATTATTTTATCCAACTAATGAAACTATTTCCCATATCCCATGTTCTTTTATTCAATTATCCTATATTGTCCATTGTCCATCCTCTACAAAATATATCATACACTTACACACAACATCACTAATCAAAAACTATCATCAATACCAAAACCATACTTCCGCAGCGCACATGTCCAAAAATTTTTAACAGTTTGAGAGAGAATGGAGAGTGAGGGAGAGGGCGCGATTGAGAAAGTGTTCTCCAGCAGCTCGACCACGCCGGAACCCTCTCTGACGATCCCAGGCCTACGCCCTTAAGTACACAATCTCTCGCTCCCGAATCTCTACATCGCCGGTGAGTTTCTTTCTTTGGTTCGAACCTCCCTTGCCCGAGGATCTCGGCTCGAAGATACCAAGGCAGCGGGCGGACCATAGCCTGACTTCTTTCAAGCTCGGCCGCTAGCTACGGTCGCCGAGCCGGGTAGAGGTCTCCACAATTAAACGCTCATTCCCACGAACGCCTTTTGCTCCGTCCGGTTCTAGATGAAGTCGAAGTAGCTCTTTTCGTTTTGGCTAATGAGATGCTTTTCACTGATTTGCACTTCGTTTGATGCCCTAGTTTGATTCGGGCAATGAGTCTCATTTTTAGATGGCTTTCGCTTGTTCCCAGTCGGTCGCACATAACTTGTTTGACAAGATGCTCATCAAAAACTCAATGCAAATTAATTTTATTTCCTCCTGTCATCAGAAAGCGGATTACATCACGTTAATCAATTCTCGAGTTATTTCCACGATCAAGTGCTCTCTTACGCCATCGTTTACTTTGTTTTGCATTTCGCGTTTTGTGGCCTACAACGGCAATCCGATGGCCAGAGAAATTCATTAATTGGAGGCTTAATGATGAACGACTGAACCGTATGCGTTCATGTTTTGGGGCTTGGCGTGTGAATCGTCGGTTGAAGTTGTTCCCAGTTGGTCGTGAAGTGCAGAACAAAATTTGAAGTTATGGGATAGGAGAGGAGCGTAGGAGGAAGGGCGGACGAACGAGGAGAAATTTAGTCAGTAAAAATGGACATTTTCTAAACAACAGAGGGAAATGGGATTGTAGTTAGAGGGGTTGGTTTGGTTTAATGTACTTTGGGCTTAATTAGACTCGATGGATTTTGGCCCTAAGTGATTTAAGTAAGTTCGGGCTGGCTTTAGTCTTAGATGTGCTTGGGCTGAGATTTTTTTAGTAAAATGGGTGTAGTGCATTTAGTTGCAAAGAGATGGGCTTGGTGCTTTCCTATTCGAATGGTTTTTTTATTATAAGCCCATTCATATCCATGGCCCAGGACCGTGAGTATAAGTGCAGCCCAAGTTCTGCCGAGTCCCTCTATTCGGATTATTGATCAAAAAATATTAAAAATTCCATTTTTTTAATATAAAAAGCTTAAAAAATAGTTTTTGGGTAGTTTTCTTCTAAAGTGTTGGAAATGACCAATTTAAAATTGCGCTCAAAATTGAACAAGCCCCTAAGGTTCTATCATAAGGTTTCATTTGTTCTTAGAGATGAATGTTCTTGATTGTGCACTTTCCATACGTTAATTACGGTTTTCTTTTAGCTTAGTTAGATATGGCATACCCCCAATTTGTTAATGTTAGATCCTTGCTCTTCCATGCAATTTATTTAACACTTTTCTTGTTTGCCAATTGCTATTCTAATGATTGCGTACCCGCATGATTACTTCATATGTTAGTAGATAGATTTAAAATCAACCCAAACTGCTTAAATGAACAAGATTAAGTATTAAACGGGAACTAAATGATTAATTAATGTAGTGACCCTAGATTCTCTAGTTGCATAAGAAGTGAAGTACACTTTCATGTTTGACTTAATTTTTAGCCGACCCCAATAAATTAGTGGCGACTCCTCATCAAGAAATTCTTATAGTGTCAAATTGAGTTAACGTTGAACACTCCAATGTTGTGTGAGGTATGCATTTGGGAGAGCCTCAATCTAAATCATGAGTCATAAGCCCGTCCTTTAGGTAATACCTCTAAACCTATTTAACTCCATACTAAAGGGTAGGTCGCAACAAGTATGGGCCTAATTGTTTTGGAATCTGTGGCAGGACCAGCTTGCCTCATTGAAGATCGCATCTCTTTGGGAAAAATTGTGTAAAAAGTCTTACATATATTACACTTTTATCGATTCAATTCTAAACTTTTCAATTTTATCAATTTAGTCCTAAACATTTTCATTTTTTGTCAATTGAGTCCATCCGGCCAATTTTGGCCAAAATTTGTTGATGTAGATGGCCGATGCTAACGTGGCACGTTTTAGTAAATATTTTAATGATATACACACACACACACACACACACACACACACATTACTTTTCTTTGATTTTTTTTTTCTTTTTTGGGTTTGGGGTTTGGCCAGTGAGGGTGGCCGACTGACCATCACCGGCCATAGGCAAGGCCCAGCAACCCTCACCAGCCACAAGCAAGGGCCCCCTCGCCAGCCAAAGGGAGGGCATGCCCGTGGCGCCCTCACCAGATCTAGTGCTTGGCGACCCTAGGTGAGGGCGGCGACCTCGCTCGGAGCCCTCGCCTGGCCAGATTAAACGAGGGCATCGCAACTCACACCCAAAGCTGGCAAGGGGCTTGATGCCCTCGCCTAGGGCCGACGAGGGTCATTCGGCCCTTGCCTATGACCAGCAAGGGTTGCCGGCCCTTCCCTGTGGCCGACGAGGGTCGGTTGGCTACCCTAGCTGGCCCTTGCTAAAAAACTAGGAAAAAAAAAAGCAAAAGAAAATAAAAAAGGAGAAAAACCATAAAAAAAAATTCAAAATATTATTAAAAATTGTCACATCCATGTCGACCATTCATGTTAGCAATTTCTGGTCAAAATTGGCCGGATAGACTCAATTGGCAAGAAGTGAAAATATTTAGGGTTGAATTGGTAAAATTAAAAGTTTTATGACTGAATTAATAAAAGTGTAATAGGTTTAAGATTTTTTGGATAATTTTTCCCATCTGTTTCATGTCATAGGCTAATGCGAGCATAGCGGTCCGCAACATCCGTTTGACATAAAAGCTTCCTATCTCTTTACTATAGACCTACGGGCTTCAAGGGTCATATTAGGGCACAGCAGTATCCGTTTGACAGATTTCACTGCTTTACCATGATGAGAATATGAATGAAGCTCGTCTCTAGGGGCACGTATGAAGTGATGATGCTTATCACAGCATTTTGCAGTCATTTTTCTCTCAATGAACATGTCAGAAAAACAATTCATTTCTGCTGGAGTTTTTTCGTGGAATTGGAACGAGATTATCTTTAGAGGGAAAATGGAATCCTCTAACCCTCCCATCTATGCCCACAAGTTCGCAATCTTAACCATAAAATACAACATTTCCAACATAATGAATTTAGAGCACCATGCGAACAACTGAAAGGCCTTCACCATTGAAGCAATGTAGAGTCCATTGAAGTTTTGACGCATTGATGTCTGGTAATTCAATTCTTAAAATAATCAATGTTTGTAACAGATGTTCTAAGGACATACTAGACTACATTCACAAATTATTTTGTTAGTTGCTGACAACTACAAAGTGTCAAATTCTTCCAATAAGATGATCTTTTGATGACCTTTTGCTTAATTTGACTTCTTTGGTTTGATTTGGATGCTTTTGGACTGACTAGTATTTTTATTTGGTTTGAATTTTGACTTGCAGCAACTATGTCTATGATTTTAATTATGGATGGATAGTTATTTATTATGCAGGACTAATGTGTTTTCAGTGGTTGCAGAATCATTACTATTCAGACCCTAATTAATTTATCTTTATAAGACATCACGATTTGTTTAAGTGTTGCAGGTTAAAATTTTGCAAATATGCAGGAAAGTTTTGTCACCATTAAAAAGGGGGAGATTGTTAGAGAAGACTCCTTATTGTTTTGAAGCTGACAAAATCTTTCAAATTAGTCTAGTTTGAAGGGTTGAAGAACTCAAGACTCTTCTGTCAAAGTCTGAAGACTGTTAAACTTTAAGCTCAAAGTCAGACCTCATTGACAGATTCTAGACCGACGAGAGAAGACTCATCTGGATGCGAGTTTATCTTCAAGGATTCGATTCGTACGGTTTATGGATGATCTTACTGCTGGAGATAGCACATTGTGATCAATTATTCTTATTGGAATCAATTCGGATAATCAGATCTTTTGAAATGTGAAGTATACTTAGAATGTTCTACTTATGGAAACCAAGATCTTGATTGTATGGGCGAGCAGGATTGATGGGCTATCATCACATTCCTTAAATGACTCGAGATCCCCTTGATTGATTATGTCCAACGGGTAGATTGGAGGAACTCCTTTGGAAAGTGCCAACAGTTGTAGAGGCATAAAGGAGTATATAAGGAGGACTCTCAAGTTGTTCGAGTGTGTGCGTGAAAGAAAAATTTCAAAGTCTAAAGCTCTTAGTTCTTTGCTATTTCAATCGTTGAGCTTATATTGTACTCAAAAGAGAGAACAAACATTTGTGAGACTTTGAAAGAGTGTAGTAGAGTTTCTACACTGTGAAGTCAAGGACATGAGACTGTAAAATCTCCTTTGATTCATAGTGAAATCCAGTCAGTGGGCTGTTAGTGCGGGAGAGTGGACATAGGCTTAGTCTAAGCCGAACTACTATAAACCTTGTGTTTCTATTCTCTTTTCCTAAACTCCTTACTTTAATTCGTAGCTTTATATAACTGTTTCTAGTCGTTTACATCTTCAGTCTATTATCTTCTAAAGACGATTTGATTTATTAAGTCTTGCGAAAATTTCTTTTAACACATATTCACCCCCCTCTAGATGTTCGTACTAGCCCTAACAATATGTAGTTAGTATTATTGAGTCAAATGACTTAAAATGGTGAGTGGCCAACAAAAAGAAGTAAAAGTCGTACACACGGAATCTAATATTTAATACCTAACACGGCATCATAGCCATCTAAACCACTAAGCATCGCTTAGTAGGGTGCACAAATAAGCAACTGCTGTTCACTCAACGTGGATTTCAGTTGAATCACCTAGGAAGGAGAAGCTTGGATGGCGAGGTTGCTGCCAACGCGGAAGAGGCAGGCGACGGAGTGAGCCAAGGTCTTCAAGCCGCTGCCGCTAAGGGCGAACCCCATTTTCGAGGACACTTCGCTTCCCTCCCTCTCTCTCTTTCTCTCTCGATTTGGTCATTGAAAAATATATGTGATGGCGACCAAATTAAAAAATGAAAAGTTGCGGCTTCCCTCCTCGTTGATTTTTCTCGCTAAAGAAGGAAGCCAAGAGCGGAATGAGTATATAAGCATACCCTCAAGATCATGAAAATGACATCCTGATTCTTTTTTCTTGAAAAATGGAAGGAGAAAAAACGTCGCTTCATTAAGAAATTCAAAAATTCAAATAACTCCCCTTATTTATTAATATTACTAATAGCTATATCCTTCAGACTAATGAAATCAATTCCTTACATTGCCTGACGTCTCTGTGAATTCAATATCTGCCTCCTCTGTAAAAAGGCCTATGGGTTATGACCCTACTTAGAATTAACCTAACTTAAGAGGACAACTGCCTAGTGAAGAAATAGTCGTGGTAATAAAAAAGAGCAAGCGGTGCCTTAAAATACTCCACTTGGTGTGGAAGTACCTATATATTTTTCAACGACCAAATTAGAAAATGAGAAGTTACGGTTTACTTTTAACGTGCATTTCACATTGGTGCACTTGCTCAGGTTTTGCTATGGTTAAACAAAACGCATGGAGGAATATGCAGCCAACGTGAAAACAAACGGAACAGAATGGAAGATTATGTAGTTTCTTTATGTCGAAGCTTGTTGACTTATTTATAGTATTTGATCGTACGCTTTTGAGTTAGTTGAATCTAACCCTTTTGAATAGTAGTATATTCTTTCTTATCTTAAGTCAACTGTCAAATGTTTGACTCATTTTTGGGTAATTGAAAGTAGGGGTGTGCAACATGACCAATTCTACCTAGGAATAGGATTGATTCTAACTAGAAACAGGACAAAGCCGCCCAAAAAACAAGTCTAGGAAGCAGTTACCGTTGAAACTGGTTTGGGAACAGGTTCCATGTTTTGGGAATTGATTTAAACTGGTAGAGGAATAGGTTTTAAGTGAATACCCACCATAGAACTAGAGTAGACCACCCTATTTTGGAATTGGTTTTATAAGTTAAAAAACCAAAACCCTAATTTCTTTTTCCCCTAAAGTGTAAC
This sequence comes from Eucalyptus marginata, assembly GCA_014182565.1. Taxonomy (NCBI): domain Eukaryota; kingdom Viridiplantae; phylum Streptophyta; class Magnoliopsida; order Myrtales; family Myrtaceae; genus Eucalyptus; species Eucalyptus marginata. Next base: position 49,811,758 of record CM024592.1, on the reverse strand, counting down.
CTCAATACTTCTTTGTCCTTTGTCCTTCCTTGAAACTCCTTGCAGTCTTTCCTCTTCCCCTATTTATGGATGAAGGAAAATGGAGTTTTATAAATTATATTTTATGTTACATGTTTGAATGTAAGTGACTACGTATTCATCTTATGAATTATTATTTTTGGTGGATAGAGATTCTTGTTGTTTAGCTTTTACTTTGAACTGTTTTGTTGCTCCTAACCTCATATGATTTTGCTGTAAATAAGAACCAAAAAAAGGAGCAAAAAAAAAAGGTTCTCAAGTAAACCCTGGAACCGGATCGTTAAAAACATAGTAGGTTCCATAATTGGTTCCAAACAAATAGGGTAAATTCATGGTCCAAAAACTAAAAATCGGTTATAACGAGGTAAGTTTCAAGTTCTAACTCTAGAACCTACCTATCCTTGAACCGATGACCCCTAAATGAAAGAAGTGAACTCACACTAAACCAGAATGTCACATAAATTTTCATTAATTAATATAACACGTTAACTACCATTTTTTGTCCCAAAGATAAGATTATATTATCCGATGTTTACCAAAGTGAATATATTAGCTTTCCGACTTATCACTGGATAGCATGAAATAGTAGCACATTTTAGGTATTACTTACAATATATTTATGAAATGTGTAATCTACATAGTTATATTTTTATACACAAGCTTTAATCATTTATAATATTATTGATTCATGATAGCTTCATTTTGGAATTTTATCACAATACAAATTCAAAGTTTTTCGCGTTATATAAAATAAATAACAATAATTTGTGCCCTTTAGGTATTCCTCTATTTTAAGGCTCTGTTTCTTTTGCAATGAATGACCGATTTAGAAAGTATTTTCCTAAAAATAATCACTTATTGACTTATAAAAATGAATAAATGATAAATATTTTCACTATCCACGAGAATATCTAGACTTAAATTGTTATCGATAATGAAAATACTTTTTATTAGCTAATTATTCTAATAAATACAATTGATCATTTTTAGGAAATATATTTCAAATTATTTATTTTTTTGCAAAACACACATAGCGGGTTCTCTGGAGCAAACGTCACCCCGTGCGTCACGTATTAGGAGAGGGCGTTGGTTGGGGGAGAGCATATCCATCAGATGGGATTACACATGTGATGAATAGTACGGGAGGAGAAACATGAACAGGTCAAAGATGATAAACCATCATCGTGGAAATTCTTTTATCGAAGAAAACGACGTCCATCCAAAGGTGAACTGCTCGCAATTTTTACCTTTCTAATATTTAATGACGCCACCAAGTCGGCCAAAATCTGTTTCCTTCAAAACTCTTGCTCCAGGCCTCGACCTCGACCTCGACCTCCACACCGCTTTTCATTTTTAGAAGGGAAGAGACGAGGCGAAGCCCGAGGTGACGACGGTGACGGTCGGAGGTAAGCTTCGGCATCCTTGATCTTATCTTAATTACCGTTAGCCCCGTCTCCGTCAGTAAGTGGGGGGATTGCGAGTAAATCATACGCAAATCTTGATTAACTTTCTCGTTACTATCATCATGCCCATTGTGTATATTCCTTTATGCGAATGCTGTTCATCGAGAAAAAAACCTGCAATCTACATAAATCAGGTGAAACTGGATGACTATTTGTTTAATCTTTGCGTCGTCAAGTTTCACAAAAAGACAATTAATTGTTTACTCCGCAAAACACTTGCACCATGGTACAGAGAGTATGACACAAAACTCGTGCGTCAGGGACAAAGAGACAATTAATTGTTTACTCGTGGGCTATTTGTTTAATTCTTCTCCGAAGGAGAGGGATCTCTCTCCCAAAGAGAGGACCTCCCATAGGTCTACAAATATGTCTTGCTCAACTCGCAGCCTCGTAGCAAGTTTTAATTCAAACAAGGAAGGAAGAGAGTAATCACTCACAACTCAGGAGGCGAATGGCAAACAATAACCCAACCAATCACGGTAGTCGGAGGTAAGTATCGACCGTGAACCGCAACATTTCTTGACTACTGTAGTCCAGCCTCCTTCAATATGTTGGAGTACCGCAAGTAGAAGCATGCAGTGTTGATTTCCTTTCCTGAACAAGAACCTCTTATCTCCCATCATTTCCGGGTGTGTTCCATTACTCGAATGTTGTTTTGTCTAGAAATAATCTGTGCTCTGCATAGATCAGATGACCTCATCCTTTCTAATGATGCATTGGGAAACTATCGCCCAGTTTTTCTTCATTTTTGATACTCATTTTTTGGGCTTTTGTGAAAGACTAGTTATCTAACAAGAAATTTGATGATATTCATTCCAAGATATGGAGTAAAGCATGCAGCTCAAATTGTTGCAGAATATAATCAACGACTTAATTCCCTAGTGGAGGCCTTGCTTCAACTCATTGGGGACATGCATAGCTCTATAGGTCCAACCAACATTCATGATGCACCTATCATTATGCTTATTTCTGCCGCGATCAAGATCATCCGGCAAAAATTACTCAACGAGATGGGAAGGCAAGATATGAACACAAGGTTCCAACTTGCGTATGCTCTGATCGCTCTAGCTCTCGGATGTGTTGTGTGCAGTTTGTTGATGTACATTCTGTTTGATGAGATTCCTTGGTTGATTGATTTTCCCTGGGCCCTACTATTGGTAATCCTTTTCACGTTCATCACCAATTAAAGGATTAATTAGCAAATGGTGAAAGTTTCTGACCTTCTGATATGGTGATGTGTATTTTATATGAGTTTGGTTTGCTTTGTAAACTTCAAATACTGGCTTGGGCATGAAGTTCATGGTGTATTATTACCTCGAACACCTTTTACATTAAAAATCACGTCAAATTATGGGCAGACATTTTTTTCCACCCCTTATGTGCCTAAATCCGCCCAACCTTCTAGAACGCTGAGGTGGAATGAGCTCTAACAGAATTTGGAATCATAATATATACACATTGGGCCGGTCGCGGAATAGAGAGGAGAACCAATACGCACCTCGGATGGAGCGTACGAATTCAGAGAGGATAGAGAGTAACAGGGCTCCTCTCTACCGTCAACGATTATCAATCACCACAACCCACCCGCCGTAACATCACCTCCAATCGTCCGTCGACCAGCCATATCAAGCTCAGCCACAGATGAAGCAGAGCACGATTTCTACGGGCCAAGCTCAGTGTCATTGCGCTTAACACCGTGCCAAAAGAAATTCTCTTTTGGGACCCAAATGGGAGAAAAATGCTTCTTTTGGAGTGAGTTTTTCATATATATAAGTATATAAAACCTCACTATGGCCAGAACATCGCCAAGGTCTGTGACAGCCCGTTCTCTTTTCATTTTCAGGCAAGAGACTTAGCGAGGCAGAGTCAGAAGGTTAATGGTGAACGACAAGGCTCGGCTCATCAAAATTTGGCAAGGCTCCATCTCGTCTGTGGATGGTTGCTGACCATTGCTGTGTTTGGTGACTGATCGAGTAAGAAGGAAAAAAAAAAATAATAATAAACAATCAAATTTTTTTTTTTTTTTTAAAGGGAAAAAATAATAATGAAAAGAGGGCTACGAGCACTGCGAGAAAATGAGATAAGAGAGAGAGTGACGTAGAGGAAAAGATCCTCCCCTATTTTAGGAGATTATTTTTTGTTGATGAAAAAAGTTTTAATTGATTAGTTTATTTTCCATTAACCAAATATTGAAAAACTTGGAAAACATTATCCTCACCGTATAATGAACGGAGCCTTAATTTCTCCCAACAATAAATTTTACTTTTTTAATGGAAACAATGACCGAATATGCCCCTAAGTGCATGTCTCCTCAAAAGAGTCCCCGTCTACCGAAACTGCACGTATGAAAATCCGGATACAATAACGAAACCGCGTATATGAAAATACGAATACATTAACGAAAAGGAAAAAGAAATATAGAGAACAAATCATGGGGAAGCACGTAGGTGCTTGGACCCGCAATGTTCCAAGTAAAAGGGCAAGCGAGCGGACTTTCAAGGGATCGGATTTTGGCTTTTTGAGCGCTCCCATTTGAATCTTCATCTCATTTACAGTAGAAAACATGATGGAAAAGGAATAAAGCACCACCCCAAACGCCCACGCTGTGTCTTTTATTCCCGTGAACCTCTTCGTTCATGATACAGCAATCGGCAAACACTTGAAGAAACCTCATTTTCAGGAAGAAGTGGAGAGACATGGGGAAGGTTAATGGAGAACGACAGTCCAGCTGGTCACGGTGGTCGGAGGTAAGCTTGCCAAACATGAGTTTAGAACTTGACACTTCTATGGTTATTTGGTAGTTATATGAGATGAAGCAAAAGGAAGTCATGGAAAAGTATGGTCATATTAGAGTTATGATAGGGAGTGCAATCATGCTTTCACTTATTGAGTGTTGCAAAACTCCATACAACCCCATCAAAGTAACTAGACAGACTAGGAAAGCATCACCACCAAGCCAGAATAGCAGCACCCATAGAAGGTTATTTATTGGTGTTTTTTCCTATGGTTTCACCATTTGACAATGTCCACGAGTACCACTGATGGTGCTTCTGGCTATAGCAGTGATGCTGCTGAGGCGAACTCCATTTTCGAGAACACTCCGCTTCGCTCTCTTCCAATTTGGTCGCTGGAAAATATATGCGATGGTGACCAAATTAGAAAGTGAAGAGTTATGGTTTCCTTCCTTGTTGATTTTTATCACTAAAGGACGAAGGCAAGAGCGGAACGAGTACAAAAGAGTACCCTCAACATCATGAAAATGGCATTCTGATTTGGGTAGATCTCGATAAAATAATACATCAATGAGAAGTTTATTTCATAAATTTAATGGATTCTTTGTAGAGGGAAAGGGGACAAAACTTGAAAAATGGAAGGAAAAAAAAGCCACTTCATTAAGAAATTCAAAAATTCGAATAGCTCCCGTCATTATTAATATATTACTCACTATATTCCTCAGACTAACAAAAACAGCTCCTTCTGTCACCTTGTGTCTTTGTGAATTCAATATCTGCCTCGCCGGCAAGAGGGCCTATGGATTATAACCCTGCTTAGAATCAACCTAACTTAGGAGGGCAACTGCCCAATGAAATAATAGTCGTGATATCAAAAAAGAGCAGGCGGTGTCTTAAAATACTCCACTTGGTGTGGAAGTACCTATATATTTTTCGGCGACCAAACTAGAAAATGAAAGTTATGGTTTATTTTAAGGTGCATTTCACATTGGTGCACATGCTCAGGTTTTTCTATGGTAAAATGAAATGTACGGAGGAGTATGCAACCACTATGAAATCAAATAGAGTGGAATGCAAGATTCCGTAATTTATTTATGTTGAAGCTTGTTGACTTATTTATGGTATTTAATCACACGCTTTTGAGTTAGTTGAATCTAACCTTTTTCAGCATAGTAATAGTCCATTCTTTCTAATCTAAGTCAACCGCAGAATGTTGGACTCATTTTTTTGGGAAAAGAAAGAAGCAGACTCGCACTAGAACAGTATGTTGTGTAAAAGTATTTCAATTGATATTCTCATTAATTGATATAACGCGATAACTACCATTTTCTGCCTCAAAGATAAGATTATTATATCATCTAATGATTTTGGAAGTGAGTATATTAGCTTTCCGATTTATTACTTGATAGCACGAAATAGCAAAACATTTTTTTTAAGTATTGATTACAATATATTCCTAAAATATGTAATCTACATAGTTATATTTTTATACGCAAGCTTTAATCATTTATTATATAATTGATTCATGATAGAATCATTTTGGAATTTTATCATAATACAAATTCAAACATTTTCACTTTATATAAAATGAATAACAATAATTTGTACCCTATAGGTATTCTTCTATTTTAAGGCTCTGATTGTGTCGTGCAGAATGACCGATTTAGAAAATATTTTCTTTAAAATAATCACTTATTGGCTTACAAAAATGAATAAATGAATAATATTTTCACTATCCATGAGAATATCTAGACTTAAATTGTTATCGATAATGAAAATACTTTTTTATCACTAATTATTTTAATAAATATCATCAATCATTTTTAAGAAAATATTTTTCAAATTATTATTTTTTACAAAACAAATGGAGCCGGTTCTTTTGAGGGCAATTGGCCCAAGGAAAATCAATGTAGAGCCATTTCACTTTCACCCAGTGCGTCGCGAAATCAACAGGTCAAAGATGATGGAGCATCATCAGTGGGGGATTGAACGAAGGAAAACACCCACCTATAGAAAATGTCGAAACAACTGAAAACGACGTCCCTCTAAAGGCGAACGTCTTGCATTTTTCTTTTTCTTTTTGTTATCTTAATGACGCCACCAAGTCGGCCAAAATCTGTTCCTTCAAAACTCTTGTTACAGACGTCGACGTCCCCCACTACACGTCTTCTAATTTTCACAAGGGAAGAGAAAAGGCAAAGTCCGAGGTTAATGGCGAACAACAATCCAGCTGAGGACAGTGGTGGTCAGAGGTAAGCTTCGGCGTCCTCAATCATGTCTTAATTTTTGTAGCCCATGTTCCTATCATCATGTCCAGTGTGGATGGTCCTTTACGTGAATGCTGTTTATCGAGAAAAAACCCGCACTTCTACGTAAGAGCCCAATTAGAATCTGAGAGTCTCCAGTCTTTCAACCAGATTTTCCTTTGTTTTTCTTTTTCTTATTGTTTGTTGATCCACGTTCTTGTTTTCGACGTTCATAATGACTCATTCTCAGAACAGAGCATGGGCCTTACTCAGAATAAAGCATGTACTTAGGGGCATATCTAGTCAATGCGAAATGGCATTTTTCTCACATTTTCTAGATTGGGGTAGTTATATTGTACCAACCAAATTTTTTCTTCTACTCTTTTGCTAAATGATCCAGGTTTTTGTACTAATTACAGAGCATAATTGAAAAGAAAGATTGTTTCTTGGAGTCGTTGACCCTTCTCAGGATTTTCTTTTTGGTAACTGAATACAGTTGGAGTCACAGCAGGAGTAATCCCTCTCAAGTATGACTACCGTTAAAACGGTTGAGTTTTTCAGAGGAGAGTGAAATAACATGATGACTTGTCATTTCTTTTTTAAAATCACAAAGTTGGAAAGAATGCGAACCTTCCCCTGAGGTTACTAGGTGGGAAAATTCTGTCACATTAATGAAGAGACACGACTGTATGCCGGCTTTGTTTCTTTCTTTTGCCAAGAGAAACTCATATGAAGAACAACGTGTTAATACGAAGTCTTATTAGCTTTTCCTCCTAAGAAAAGATGAGAACTGCAATTAAGTTTACACTGTTTCTAACGGTAAGCATGTTTGTGTGTCTCGGTGATTTTGTTTTGTGTATTAGTGTTGTCAGAGTGGGTGTTAGGGAGGTATCCCCTAGTACTCTGATATTATGTTTTGTCCAAAAGAAAGTTTTCAGTAGCTTAATTGGGGTGGATGAATAGATGGGTTAAACTCTTGCACTGCACACATAGGTTAAACTCCTGCATTGCATACACTCGGTAGCTATGATTTCCACTAGAAGCTTGGCATCATACCGTGCATTAAATTTCCTTTAACTTTAATCGGTAGTTCTTGATGTGTTTATGCAAGTATATTAGTTATTAGCATTGCGGACCGCTTGATATTTATCGTACACTCATAGCTTGGTAACTTTTAGAGAAACTATCATCAACTTGAGCTTTTGTGAAAGACTTTCTTCTAACAAGTAGTCCGCCGATTTTAATTCCAAGATATGGAGCTCAAATCGCTGCAATTAACCAATCTCTTGATTCCATGGAGGCGTCCTTGCTTCAAGCTATCAGGGACATGCATAGTTCTACGGGTCCAGTCAGCACTGCTGGTGCACCCATCATGCTTATCTACGCAGTGGTCAAGATCATCCGGCAAAAATTAATCTTCGCAATGGGAAGGCAAGATATGGTCACAAGGTTCCAACTTGCGTATGCTCTCATAGCCATTGTTCTCGGATGTGTCGGGTGTAGTCTGCTGATTTACATTTTACTTGGTGACATGCCTTGGCAAATTCTTGTTCCCTGCATCCTAGTGTTGATAATCTCATCCGCATTCAAACCTGAAGATTAATTAGAGAATGATGATAGTTCTCGATTTTCTAACACTGTGGTTCACTTTTGCGAAGTTGGCTTTGATATGTGTACTGCCAATGTTGGCATAGACATGATCCTCATGTTGTAATATTATTACTTTGAACACCTTTTACTTCACAAAGCAAAATATATGGTGATGAAGCCAATGGTACTACTTAGTTAAGATCCTAGTGCAATACAACAAAATTGGAGAAACAATGGATCTTTTTGTTCTTTAGCCAGAGAGAAACAGGGGATTTGATTTAGAGAATTTGAGATCAATTTATCCTCATTCATTAATCTTTTGACACACGAATCTTGATTTTTATGTAGTTCATAACTCGATCCTTATACCCCAACCTCGGTGATATTCTACACCCTATCCTGGCATGTACTTTGAGTCACAAATGAAAAGCACTAAGCCCGACATAAAGGATGCATGCAACATGTGAGAGATGGAAGTAACTGACCACAAAATTTTAAATGAAAGACAACCATTTGAGAATAAAACAGAATCACATTAGAAAAGTTAGATGCACGACTTTTTGTGTGTTGGGGCATATTTGGAAGAAAAAGAAAAGTGAGAGTACTTATAAAAATATTATTTGGTTTGATGTAAGAATCGACATACAAAGGTTGATGACGATGGCTAAGAATTTTCTTTTTATATATATCTTGGGAGATGGGTCTGATCCACCGAGATATGGGGGAGGGAAGTTGCTCCAAGTCTACTGCAATAATTATTTGTCTAGCTGAGAAGGGGTTTTGAGCTTAGGCGAAGCCAACTATCCCATTTTCTTTGTTTTACTTTATATGTATTTGAGATGAAGAATCGAACGGGGACCATCAAAAGCCTAAAGTAAATCATAAGAAATTCAATTTATTTGCACCATGTCTCCCTAGAAACTCATGCACGGGAGTGCTGGAACACCAATATGTACTCCCAAGATTTGTTCTCTATTCTTTTTCTCTTGTTGTTAATATGTCCATGTTTTCATTCTCGATGTTCCTGGTGGCTCAATCTCTCAGAGCAAACAGTATAATAGGGACATATTAAGTGACTGTGTAAATTTATAAAAAAGTGAAATATATCACTGATAGTCATTGGCCGCTTTTTTACATGGATTTTTCGTCCCATAAGACATTCTCACGGGCCATGGGTGTCTCATCATATCTCACCCCTTGATAAAACAGGTTACTTTTGTAAGATGTGAAGTTCTTTCTTTGATAAGTATTATCAAATTCTGAGAAAAAGTATCTTGCAGAACTCCATACAACACCATAAAAGTAACTAGACAGACCAGGAATACCAAGACAGAATAGCAGCAATAGAAGGTTTATCCATTGGGGTTTTTTTGAGCTCTGCTCTATGGTTTCACCATTCGGCTCACATTGAACTCCATACAACACCATAAAAGTAACTAGACAGACCAGGAATACCAAGACAGAATAGCAGCACCCATAGAAGGTTATCCATTGGGGTTTTTTCCTATTGTTTCACCATTCGACATTGTCCGCAAGTACCCCCAATACTTCTCCTGTCTATAGCAGTGAATTGCCTTAGTCTTACAATATAACGACCGAAACGAGCCAACACCTAACACGGCATTATAGCATCTAAACTACTAAGCATCGCTTAGCAGGGCGCACGAATAAGCAACTGCTGTTCACTCGACGTGGATTTCAGTTGAATCACCTGGGAAGGAGAAAGCTTGGATGGCGAGGTCACTACCGACGCGGAAGAGGCAGGCGACGGAGCGAGCCAAGGTCTTCAAGGCGCTGCCACTGAGGGCGAACTCCACTTTCGAGGACACTTCGCTTCCCTCTCTCTCTCGATTTGGTCGCTGAAAGATATATGTGATGGCGAACAAATTGAAAAATGAAAAGTTACGGCTTCCCTCCTCGTTGATTTTTCTCGCTAAAGAAGGAAGGCAAGAGCGGAATGAGTACAGAAGACTACCCTCAAGATCATGAAAATGACATCCTGATTCTTTTTTCTTGAAAAATGGAAGGAGAAAAAAAGTCAGCTTCATTAAGAAATTCAAAAATTCGAATGACTCCCCTTATTTATTAATATACTACTCACTATATCCCTCAAACTAATAAAATCACCTGACGTATCCGTGAATTCAATATCTGTCTCGCCTGCAATAGGGCCTTTGGGTAATGACCTTGCTTAGAATTAACCTAAATTAAGAGGACAATTGCCCAGTCAAGAACTAGTCGTGGTATAAAAAAAGAGCAGGCGATGCCTTAAAATAGTCCACTTGGTGTGGAAGTACTTGTATATTTTTCAACGACCAAATTAGAAAATGAAAAGTTACGGTTTCTTTTAACGTGCATTTCACATTGGTGCACATGCTCAGATTTTGCTATGGTAAAATGAAACGCATGGAGGAATATGCAGCCAACATGAAATCAAATGGAACGGAATGGAAGATTATGTAATTTCTTTATGTCGAAACTTGTTGACTTATTTATAGTACTTGATCACACGCTTTTGAATTAGTTGAATCTAACCCTTTTGAATAGTAGTATATTCTTTCTTATCTTAAGTCAACCGTAAAATGTTCGACTCATTTTTGGGTAACTGAAAGTAGGGGTGTGCAACATGACCAATTCTATCTAGGAATAAGAATGATTCTACCTAGAAACCGGAACAAGCCGCCCAAAAAACAAATCTAGGAAGCAGTTACCATTGAAATCGGTATGGGAACATATTCCAAATTTTTGGAATCTATTTAAACCGACACATGCATAGGTTTTAAGTGAATACCCACCCTAGAACTGGACTAGACCGCCCTATTTTGGAATCGGTTTTATAAGTTAAAAAACCAAAACCCTAATTTCTTTTTCCCCTAAAGTCTAACCTTAGTACTTCTTCGTCCTTTGTCCTTCCTTGAAACTCCTTGCAATCTTTCCTCTTCCCCTATTTATGGATGAAGGAAAATGGAGTTTTATAATTTATATTTTATGTTATGTGTTTGAATATAAGTGACTACATGTTCATCTTATGGATTATTGTTTTTGGCGGAGAGAGATTCCTATTGTTTAGTTTTTACTTTGAACCGTTTTGTTGCTCCAAACCTCATATAATTTTGATGTAAAAAAAGAACCAAAAAAAGGAGAGAAAAAAAAAAGGTTCTCGAGCAAACCCTGGAGACGGATCATAAAAACATAGTAGGTTCCATAACTGGTTTCAAACAAATAGGGTAGATTCATGGTCCAAAAACTAAAAATAGGTTATAACAAGGTAAGTTTCAAATTCTAGCTCTAGAACCTACCTATCCTTGAACCGAAAACCCCTAAATGAAAGAAGTAAGCTCACACTAAATCAATATGTCACATAAATTTTCATTAATTAATATAACACGTTAACTACCATTTTTTGCCAGAAAGATAAGATTATATTATCTGATGTTTACCAAAGTGAATATATTAGCATTCCGACTTATCATTGGATTAGCATGAAATAGTAGCACATTTTAAGTATTACTTACAATATATTTATGAAATGTGTAATCTACATAGTTATATTTTTAAACACAAGCTTTAATCATTTATAATATTATTGATTCATGATAGCTTCATTTTGGAATTTTATCAAATTTCAAAGTTTTTCACGTTATATAAAATAAATAACAATAATTTGTGCCTATAGGTATTCCTCTATCTTAAGGCTCCGTTTCTTTCGCGATGAATGACCAATTTAGAAAGTATTTTTCTAAAAATAATCACTTATTGACTTATAAAAATGAATAAATGATCAATATTTTCATTGTCCACGAGAATGTCTAGACTTAATTTGTTATCGATAATGAAAATATTTTTATTAGCTAATTATTTTAATAAATACAATCGATTATTTTAAAAAATATATTTTTAAATTATTTATTTTTTTGCAAAACACACGAAGCTGGTTCTTTGGAGGACACGTCACTCAGCACGTCACGTATCAGGAGAGGGCGTTTGTGGGGGGAGAGCATATTTATCAGAAGGGATAACACGCGTGATGAATAGTACGGGAGGCTGCTCTGCTGCTCCCGAATTATTTTGAGTTTTATCATTATAAATTAATTTATGACCAATGGCACCCCTAACTAAGTCGGCCAAAATCTGTTTCCTTCAAAAATCTTGCTCCAGGCCTCGACCTCGACCTCGATCTCTTTTCATTTTCAGAAGGGAAGAGACGAGGCGAAGCCCGAGGTGACGACGGTGGTGGTCGGAGGTAAGCTTCGGCATCCTCAATCTTATCTTAATTACCGTTAGTCCCGTCTCCGTCAGTAAGTGGGAGGATTGAGAGTGAATCATGCGAAACTCTTGATTTACTTTCTCGTTCCTATCATCATGCCCATTGGGTATATTCCTTTATGCGAATGCTGTTCATCGAGAAAAAAAAAAACGTGCACTCTACATAAATCAGGGGAAACTTGATGACACAAAGATTAAACAAATTAATCTTTGCGTCATCAAGTTTCACAAAAACACAATTAATTGTTTACTCCGCAAAACACTTGCGCCATGGTACGGAGAGTTTGACTCAAAACTTGTGCGTCAGGTACCAAGAGACAATTAATTGTTTAATCCTGGGCTATTTGTTTAATTCTTCTCCGAAGGAGAGGGGGCTCTCTCCCAAAGAGAGGACCTCCCATAGATCTACAAATATGTCTTGCTCAACTCGCAGCCTCGTAGCAAGTTTTAATTCAAACAAGGAAGGAAGAGAGTAATCTCTCAAAACTCAGGAGGTGAATGGCAAACAATAACCCAACCAATCATGGTAGTCGGAGGTAAGTATCAACCGTGAACTGCAACATTTCTTGACTACTGTAGTCCAACCTCATTCAATAAGTTGGAGTGTTGTAAGTAGAAGCCTGCAATGTTGATTTCCTTTCCTGAACAAGAACCTCCTACCTCCCATCATTTTCGTATGTGTTCCATTACTTGAATGTTGTTTTGTCTAGAAATAATCTATCCCCAGCATAGATCAGATGAGCTCATCCTTTCTAATGATGCACTGGGAAACCATCGCACATTTTTTCTTCATTTTTGATACTCATTATTTGAGCTTTTGTGAAAGACTGATTATCTAACAAGAAATTTGATGTTAATCATTTCAAGATATGGAGTAGAGCATGCAGCTCAAATTGTTGCAGAATATAATCAACAACTTAATTCCCTGGTGGAGGCCTTGCTTCAACTCATTGGGGACATGCATAGCTCTACAGGTCCAACCAACATTCATGATGCACCTATCATTATGCTTATTTCTGCAGCGATCAAGATTATCCAGCAAAAATTACTCAGCGAGATGGGAAGGCAAGATATGGACACAAGGTTTCAACTTACGTACGCTCTGATTGCTCTAGCTCTCGGATGTGTTGTGTGCAGTTTGTTGATGTACATTCTGTTTGATGAGATTCCTTGGCTGATTGATTTTCCCTGGGTCCTACCATTGGTAATCCTTTTCATGTTCATCACCAATTAAAGGATTAATTAGCGAATGGTGAAAGTTTCCGACCTTCTGATATGGTGATGTGTATTTTATATGAGTTTGGTTTTCTTTGTAACCTTCCAATACTGGCTTGGGCTTGAACTTCATGGTGTATTATTACCTCGGACACCTTTTACATTAAAAATCACGTCAAATTATGGGCAGACATTTTTTTCCACCCCTTATGTGCCTAAATCCGCCCAACCTTCTAGAACACTGAGGTGGAATGAGCTCTAACAGAATTTGGAATCAGAATAGATACACATTGGGTCGGTCACGGAATAGAGAGGAGAACAATACGCACCTCGGATGGACCGTTCGAATTCAGAGAGGATAGAGAGTAACAGGGTTCCTCTCTACCGTCGACGATTATCAATCACCACAACCCACCCGCCGTAACATCACCTCCAATCGTCCGTCGACCAGCCATATCAAGCTCAGCCACAGATGAAGCAGAGCACGATTTCTACGGGCCAAGCTCAGTGTCATTGCACTTAACACCGTGCCAAAAGAAATTCTATTTTGGGACCCAAATGGGAGAAAATGCTTCTTTTGGAGTGAGTTTTTCATATATATAAGTATATAAAACCACACCATGGCCAGAACATCGCCAAGGTCTGTGACAGCCCGTCCTGTTTTCATTTTTAGGCAAGAGATTTAGCGAGGCAGAATCAGAAGGTTAATGGTGAACAACAAGGCTCGGCTCATCAAAATTTGGCAAGGCTCCATCTCGTTTGTGGCTGGTTGCTGACCATTGAAAAAGGTGACTGATTGAAACAAAATTTAAAAAAAAAAATTAAACAATCAATTTAAAAAAAAAAAAAAAAAAAGCTATGAGCACTGCGAGAAAATGAGATAAGAGAGAGTGAGTGACGTGCAGGAAAAGATCTTCCCTTATTTTAGGAGATTATTTTTTGTTGATGGACAAAGTTTTCATTGATTAGTTTATTTTCCATGAACCAAATGCCGGAAAACTTGGAATATTATCCTGACCGTATAATGAACGGAGCCTTAATTTCTACCGACAATAAATTTTACATTTTTAATGGATACGATGACTGAATATGCCCCTAAGTGCATGTCTCCTCAAAAGAGTCCCCGTCTACCGAAACTGTGAGTATGAAAGTCTGGAAACAATAACGAAACTGCGTATATAAAAATACGAATACATTAACGAAAAGGAAAAAGAAATATAGAGAACAAATCATGGGGAAGCACGTAGGTGCTTGGACCCGCAATGTTCCAAGTAAAAGGGCAAGCGAGCGGACTTTCCAGGGATCGGATTTTGGCTTTTTGAGCGCTCCCATTTGAATCTTCATCTCATTTACAGTCGAAAACATGATGGAAAAGGAATAACGCACCACCCCAAACGTTCATGATACAGCAATCGGCAAACACTTAAAGAAACCTCATTTTCAGGAAGAAAGGGAGAACATGGGGAAGGTTAATGGAGAACGACAGTCCAGCTGGTCACGGTGGTCGGAGGTAAGCTTGCCAAACATGAGTTTAGAACTTGACACTTCTATGGTTATTTGGTAGTTAAATGAGATGAAGCAAAAGGAAGTCATGGAAAAGTGTGGTCACATTAGAGTTATGATAGGGAGTGCAATCATGCTTTCACTTATTGAGTGTTGCAAAACTCCATACAACCCCATCAAAGTAACTAGACAGACTAGGAAAGCATCACCACCAAGCCAGAATAGCAGCACCCATAGAAGGTTATTTATTGGTGTTTTTTTCCTATGGTTTCACCATTTGACAATGTCCACGAGTACCACTGATGGTGCTCCTGGCTATAGCAGTGAATTGCCTTGGTCCTACATCATAATGACTTTGAATCACCCTACAACAGTATTATATTCTTTCAATGACTCGCTGGAAAATTTGTGCATGGTGACCAAATTAAAAATCCACTGAAGAGTTATCCGTTTCCTTCCTTGTTGATTTTTATCACTAAAGGACGAAGGCAAGAGCGGAACGAGATCAAAAGAGTCTCAAAATCATGAAAATGGACATTCTGATTTGGGTAGATCTCAATAAAATAATACATCAATGAGAAGTTTATTTCATAAATTTAATGGATTCTTTGTATCGGAAAGGGGACAAAACTTGAAAAAATGGAAGGAAAAAAAAAGCCACTTCATTAAGAAATTCAAAAATTGAATAGCTCCCGTCATTATTAATATATTACTTTACTATATTCCTCAGGAAGGAAAAACAGCTCCTTCCGTCACCTTGCATCTTTGTGTCAATTTTGCCTCGCCGCAAGAGGGCCTATGGGTTATAACCCTGAGAATCAACCTAACTTAGGAGGGCAACTCCAATGGAAGTAATAGTCATGATATCAAAAAAGAGCAGGCGGTGTCTTAAAATACTCCACTTAGTGTGGAAGTACCTATATATTTTTCGGCGACCAAACTAGAAAATGAAAGTTATGGTTTATTTTAAGGTGCATTTCACATCGGTGCACATGCTCAGGTTTTTCTATGGTAAAATGAAATGTGTGGAGGAGTATGCAACCACGATGAAATCAAATAGAGCGGAATGCGAGATTCCATAATTTATTGTTGAAGTTTGTTGACTTATTTATGGTATTTAATCACACGCTTTTGAGTTAGTTGAATCTAACCTTTTTCAGCATAGTAATAGTCCATTCTTTCTAATCTAAGTCAACCGCAGAATGTTTGACTCATTTTTTTGGGAAATGAAAGAAGCAAACTCGCACTAGAACAGTATGTCGCGTAAAAGTATTTCAATTGATATTCTCATTAATTGATATAACGCGTTAACTACCATTTTCTGCCTCAAATATAAGATTATCATATCATCTGATGATTTCGGAAGTGAGTATATTAGCTTTCCGATTTATTACTTGATAGCACGAAATAGCAACACATTTTTTTTAAGTATTGATTACCATATATTCATAAAATATGTAATCTACATAGTTATATTTTTATACACAAGCTTTAATCATTTATGATATAATTGATTCATGATAGCATCATTTTGGAATTTTATCATAATACAAATTCAAACACCTTTTCACTTTATATAAAATGAATAACAATAATTTGTACCCTATAGGTATTCTTCTATTTTAAGGCTCCATTTGTGTCGTGCAGAATGACCGATTTAGAAAATATTTTCTTCAAAATAATCACTTATTGACTTACAAAAATGAATAAATGATTAATATTTTCACTATCCATGAGAATATCTAGACTTAAATTGTTATCGATAATGAAAATGCTTTTTATGACTAATTATTTTAATAAATATAATTGATCAATTTTAGGAACATATTTTTCAATTATTATTTTTAAGAAAATAAATGGAGCCGGTTCTTTTGAGGGCAATTGGCCCAAGGAACAATGTAGAGCCATTTCATTTTCACCCAGTGCGTCGCGTATCAGGAGAGCGATTGTGGGGGCAGAGCATATTTATCGGAAGGGATTGCACATGTGATGGATGAATATACGGGAGGAGCAAACTCAACAGGTCAAAGATGATGGAGCATCATCAGTGGGGGATTGAACGAAGGAAAACATCCACCTATAGAAAATGTCGAAACAACTGAAAACGACGTCCATCTAATGACGCCACCAAGTCGGCCAAAATCTGTTCCTTCAAAACTCTTGCTACAGACCTCGACGTCCCCCACTACACGTCTTCTAATTTTCACAAGGGAAGAGAAAAGGCAAAGTCCGAGGTTAATGGCGAACAACAATCCAGCTGACGACAGTGGTGGTCAGAGGTAAGGTTCGGCGTCCTCAATCATGTCTTAATTTTTGTAGCCCATGTTCCTATCATCATGCCCAGTGTGGATGGTCCTTTACGTGAATGCTGTTTATCGAGAAAAAACCTGCACTTCTACGTAAACCAGGTGAACTTACTGACGCATTCTGAACTTTGCAGTGTTCAGCATGTAAGAGCCCAATTAGAATCTGAGAGTCTCCAGTCTTTCAACCAGATTTTCCTTTGTTTTTCTTTTTCTTATTGTTTGTTGATCCACGTTCTTGTTTTCGACGTTCATAATGACTCATTCTCAGAACAGAGCATGGGCCTTACTCAGAATAAAGCATGTACTTAGGGGCATATCTAGTCAATGCGAAATGGCATTTTTCTCACATTTTCTAGATTGGGGTAGTTATATTGTACCAACCAGATTTTTTCTTCTGCTCTTTTGCTAAATGATCCAGGTTTTTGTACTAATTACAGAGCATAATTGAAAAGAAAGATTGTTTCTTGGAGTCGTTGACCCTTCTCAGGATTTTCTTTTGTTAACTGAATACAGTTGGAGTCACAGCAGGAGTAATCCCTCTCAAGTATGACTACCGTTAAAACGGTTGAGTTTTTCAGAGGAGAGTGAAATAACATGATGACTTGTCATTTCTTTTTTAAAATCACAAAGTTGGAAAGAATGCGAACCTTCCCCTGAGGTTACTAGGTGGGAAAACTCTGTCACATTAATGAAGAGACACGTTTGTATGCCGGCTTTGTTTCTTTCTTTTGCCAAGAGAAACTCATATGAAGAACAACGTGTTAATACGAAGTCTTATTAGCTTTTCCTCCTAAGAAAAGATGAGAACTGCAATTAAGTTTACACTGTTTCTACCGGTAAGCATGTTTGTGTGTCTCGGTGATTTTGTTTTGTGTATTAGTATTGTCAGAGTGGGTGTTAGGGAGGTATCCCCTAGTACTCTGATATTATGTTTTGTCCAAAAGAAAGTTTTCAGTAGCTTAATTGGGGTGGATGAATAGATGGGTTAAACTCTTGCACTGCACACATAGGTTAAACTCCTGTATTGCATACACTCGGTAGCTATGATTTCCACTAGAAGCTTGGCATCATACCGTGCATTAAATTTCCTTTAACTTTAATCGGTAGTTCTGGATGTGTTTATGCAAGTATATTAGTTATTAGCATTGCGGACCGCTTGATATTTATCGTACACTCATAGCTTGGTAACTTTTAGAGAAACTATCATCAGCTTGAGCTTTTGTGAAAGACTTTCTTCTAACAGGTAGACTGCCGATTTTAATTCCAAGATATGGAGCTCAAATCACTGCAATTAACCAATTTCTTGATTCCATGGAGGAGTCCTTGCTTCAAGCTATCAGGGACATGCATAGCTCTACGGGTCCAGTCAGCACTGCTGGTGCACCCATCATGCTTATCTACACAGTGGTCAAGATCATCTAGCAAAAATTAATCTTCGCGATGGGAACGCAAGATATGGTCGCAAGGTTCCAACTTGCGTATGCTCTCATAGCCATTGTTCTTGGATGTGTCGGGTGTAGTCTGCTGATTTGCATTTTACTTGGTGACATGCCTTGGCAGATTTTTGTTCCCTACATCCTAGTGTTGATAATCTCATCCGCATTCGAACCTGAGGATTAATTAGAGAATGATGATCGTTCTCGATTTTGCTAACATTGTGGTTCACTTTTGCGAAGTTGGATTTGATACGTGTACTGCCAATGTTGGCTCAGACATGATCCTCATGTTGTAATATTATAACTTTGAACACCTTCTACTTCACAAAGCAGAATATATGGTGATGAAGCCAATGGTACTACTTAGTTAAGATCCCAGTGCAATACAATAAAATTGCAGAAACAAGGGATCTTTTTGTTCTTTTGCCAGAGAGAAACAGGGGATTTGATTTAGAGAATTTGAGATCAATTTATCCTCATTCATTAATCTTTTGACACATGAATTTTGATTTTTATGTAGTTCATAACTCGATCCTTATACCCCAACCTCAGCGATATTCTTCACCCTGTCTTGGCATGTACTTCGCCCGACATAAAGGATGCATGCAACATGTGAGAGAGGGAAGTAACTGACCACAAAATTTTATATGAAAGACAACCATTTGAGAATAAAGCGGAATCACATTAGAAAAGTTAGATGCACGACTTTTTGTATGTTGGGCCATATTTGGAAGAAAAAGAAAAGTGAGAGTACTTATGAAAATATTATTTGGTTTAATGAAAGAATCGATATACAAAGGTTGATGACGATGACTTAAGAATTTTCTTTTTATATATATCTTGGGAGATGGGTTTGATCCATCGAGATATGGGGGAGGGAAGTTGCTCCAAGTCTACTGCAATAATTATTTGTCTAGCTGAGAAGGGGTTTTGAGCTTAGGCGAAGCCAACTATCCCATTTTCTTTGTTTCACTTTATATGTATTTGAGATGAAGAATCGAACGGGGACCGTCAAAAGCCTAAAGTAAATCATAAGAAATTCAATTTATTTGCACCATGTCTCCCTAGAAACTCATGCACGGGAGTGCTAGAACACCAATATGTACTCCCAAGATTTGTTCTCTATTCTTTTTCTCTTGTTGTTAATATGTCCATGTTTTCATTCTCGATGTTCCTGGTGGCTCAATCTCTCAGAGCAAACAGTATAATAGGGACATATTAAGTGACTGTGTAAATTTATAAAAAAGTGAAATATATCGCTGATAGTCATTGACCGCTTTTTTACATGGATTTTTCGTCCCATAAGACATTCTCACGGGCCATGGGTGTCTCATCATATCTCACCCCTTGATAAAACAAGTTACTTTTGTAAGATGTGAAGTTCTTTCTTTGATAAGTATTATCAAATGTTGAGAAAAAGTATCAAAAAAGTCTTAAATATATTTCATTTGTGTCAGTTTAGTTCTAAACCTTTTAATAGTGCCGATTTAGTCATAAACATTTTGATTTGATGCTAATCAGTCCTTCTAACATTTTTGTCGGATTTCGCTGATGTGGATGCCTGTCAGCATAGCGCTAACATATGCGACTTTTAATAATATTTATATTTTTGGATTTTTTTTTCATTTTTTATTTTTTTATTTCCTTTATTCTTTCGTTCCTCTTTTTTTTTTCCCCTCTTTCCTTTGTTTTTCCCTTTCCTTCTTCCTCCAGCCAGCCAGAGGCAAAGGCTGGTGAGGTTGACCTTTACCTTGCCGGCCCTTGGCGAGCGTCGTCGGCCATTGGCGAGGCTCACCCTCGCCAAAGGCCGCAAGGTTGCACCTTTGACCTGGCAACCATTGACCCAGCAGTCTTCGTCCACCAAGCACCGGTACACAAACGGCGCTAATAGAAAACCCCAATGACCACGGCAAGACTTGCTTTATATATATAAGCAAGACCCACAAAAAGTAAACCCTCGAATTTTAGAGTCACCGCCACAGAGAAGTTCAATTTTCTCACGTCTTGGTCAATAAGGAAACCAGTTGACTGAGTAATTGCAATTCTAGTACACGTTGGATTTCCAATATTAGTTCAAAGGCTTCAACAATTCGAATATAAGTTGTTAATTATTTTTCCTCTTTGATATAAGGGAATATCCAACTTGAGCTTTACCACCAAAATAGGAAATACGTAACTTCATGGCACAAATTCGGATGTCCACAAATAACAATATATCTCGGGTCAGGATTCGTTTGCGAACTCAAACTCGAGACATATTTTAACACTTAATTCGAAGGTGCACTATGTTTTATCAACCAAATTTTCAATGATAATCTCTCATTTGTGTCTTTTTATATTTAGCCCAAAAGTAACCTGCAATGAGCTTTCAACACCCGCCGTGTCACATAAAACAATCGACAGGTATGTTAGAGATTTGAGCTCCATGCTCTACTCAGTATGTAGGAATTAAAATAATAAGCTAATTGTTGTACAACAGCCTTCACAAAAGCTCAATTTATTAAGAAAGTTGTTTATGGCTCATGTATTAAGCACATTTCTCAAGTATTTCCAAAAACGAATTATGTCTTAATACTTCCCCGTGTGTAAAGTGGGCCTTGCACATGAAAAATGAGACGTAAGGAATTCAAACTTTTTAACTATTATAGAAAATATTTTTTTTCTAATGGGATAAGTGTATTAAAAGTCCTAAAACTTATCATGAAAATACAATTGAGTTCTAAAACTTTAAAAAAGCGCAATTAAATCCTAAAACTTGTTACGAAAGTTCAATCATGTCCTAAAACTTTCAAAAAATTCAATCAAGTCCTGAAAATTGTCTTGAAAATGCCATCGAGTCCTAAAACTTTCAAAAAATACAATCAATGGAAGGACTTAGATTGGACCAATTTGACAAGTTTTAGGATTTAATTGCATTTTTGAAAGTTTTAGGACTTAATTCACTTTGTGACGATTTTAGGACTTAATTATACTTTTTGAAAGTTTTAGAACTCAATTGCATTTTTATAAAAAAAAAAATTTTAGGACATTCAATACACTTACCCCTTTTTTTTAATAATAAAGATTATCAAGATACGAGCCTCCAATGAACATCATGTGTATTTCTTAATTATACTAACTGCAGATACTTAAATGAACACATCTAGAGCTGCAAGTTTAGATACAAAGTGAAATTTAATTCCTGGTATAAAAACCATGCTTCTCGTGTAAATTGTGACGGCCCGAGCGACGGTGCGCGGGGAGGAGGGATGGCGGTGCATCCGTGCCTCGGCTCCCGGACGTTGTGCAAGGAAGGGATCCCTCTCCTATCCCACATCGCCTAGGGAGGAGTCCTAGGCTAACTTATAAGGCTTGGGTTCCTCTAACTGTACATACGCGTTTTCTTGGGATAGTATGGACTACCCCCGAGAAGAACAAAACCATGAGGACTTAGTGTCCAAAGCGGACAATATATGTATAGTGGAGACCCGGGGCGTTACAAGTGGTATCAGAGCCGACTCCCGACCGCATGTGGGGCCACAGCAAGGACGCTCTTCTACTAAGAGGTGGAGAGTGTGACGGCTCGAGCGACGGTGCGCAAGGAGGAGGGATGGCGGTGCGTCCGCGCCTCGATCCCCGAACGTGCACAAGTAAGGGGTCCCTCTCTTGTCCCACATCGCCTAGGGAGGGAGTCTTGAGCTAACTTATAAGGCTTGGGTCCCTCTAACTGTACATACGCGTTTTCTTGGGGTAGTATGAACTGCCCCGAGAAGAACAAAACCGTGAGAACTTAGTGTCCAAAACGAATAATATGTGTATAGTGGAGACCCGGGGCGTTACAAAAAGTGTGACGGCCCGAGCGACGGTGCGCGGGGAGGAGGGATGGCGGTGCGTCCGCGCCTCAGTCCCTGGATGTGCGCAAGAAATGGGTCCCTCTCCTGTCCCACATCGCCTAGGGAGGGAGTCCTGGGCTAACTTATAAGGCTTGGGTCCCTCTAACTATACATACGTGTTTTCTTGGGATAGTATGGGCTACCCCAAGAAGAACAAAACCGTGAGGATTTAGTGTCCAAAGCGGACAATATGTGTATAGTGGAGACCCGGGGCGTTATAAGTGGTATTAGAGCCGACTCCCGACCGTGTGTGGGGCCACAGCGAGGACGCTGTTCTGCTAAGAGGTGGAGAGTGTGACGGCCCGAGTGATGGTGCGCGAGGAGGAGGGATGGCGGTGTGTCCGCGCCTCGGTCCCCGGACGTGCGCAAGGAATGGGTCCCTCTCCTATCCCACATCACCTAGGGAGGGAGTCTTGGGCTAACTTATAAGGCTTGGGTCCCTCTAACTGTACATACGCATTTTCTTGGGGTAGTATAGGCTACCCCGAGAAGAACAAAACCATGAGGACTTAGTGTCCAAAGCGGACAATATGTGTATAGTGGAGACCCGGGCGTTACAAGTAGTGTGACGGCCCGAGCGACGGTGCACGGAGAGGAGGGATAGCGGTGCATCCGCGGCTCGGTCCCTGGACGTGCGCAAGGAATGGGTCCCTCTCCTGTCCCACATTGCCTAGGGAGGGAGTCCTGGGCTAACTTATAAGGCTTGGGTCCCTCTAACTGTACATACGCATTTTCTTGGGGTAATATGGGCTGCTCCGAGAAGAACAAAACCGTGAGGACTTAGTAAGTATTCAGACTCCGTTTAGAAAAAACCCAATTGGTAATATATTTATGATTACTACTACTTATATTATAGATCATAAAATCTTTTTTTTATATAATAAGAGAGTAGTCTTAAACTTTTAATCAAGCGAGTAATATGATAAATACGTCGAATATTTGGCATTGGCAGAAGACATGAATTGAATTGAAAAAAAAAAGAAGTAAGTCGTAGAAAAAAGACGTAGTATTAGTGGTATCAAAGCCGACTCCCAATCACGTGTGGGGCCACAACGAGGACACTCTTCTGCTAAAAGGTGGAGAGTGTGACGGCCCGAGCGACGGTGCACGGGGAGGAGGGATGGCGGTGCGTCCGCGCCTCGGTCCCCGGACGTGCGCAAGGAAGGGGTCCCTCTCCTGTCCCACATCGCCTAGGGAGGGAGTCATGAGCTAACTTATAAAGCTTGGGTCCCTCTAAATGTACATACGCGTTTTCTTGGGGTAGTATAGGCTGCCCCGAGAAGAACAAAACCGTGAGGACTTAGGTGCTGCATGGTAACCTTTCCCAGCCCAAGAATTTCTATTCTTTTGTTCCCCTAACAAAAAGAATAGAAACTCCGTTTGATAATCTTGCAAGTTGATTTCTATTCCCTAATAGAAAAGTTAGCCCAGAATAAACGAAAACAAAAAAAAAAGTTCTTTTTATCCTTGGAACAATTTCTAGAAATAAGCAAATTTTCTTTTTTTTATTTTTGTTTTATTTCTCTCTTGCCGTGGTCACCTTCAACCGCCCGGAGCCACCGCCGACCGCCGCCCGCCGCCGCCGACCGTGAGCAAGAATAAAAAAATAAAAATAAAAAAAAAACAAATAAATACAAAAATCAAATAAATACAAATAAATACAAAAAAACAAATAAATACAAATAAAAACAAACGCAAGAAAATAAAAAAACAAAAACAAATAAAAAAACAAATAAATACAAAAAAACAAATAAAAACAAAAATAAGAAAATAAATACAAAAACAAATAAATACAAAAACAAATAAAAAAACAAATAAATACAAAAAAAAAAAAAAAAATAAATACAAATAAAAAACAAACGCAAGAAAATAAAAAAACAAAAAAAATAAAAAACAAATAAATACAAAAAAAAAATAAATAAAAACAAAAATAAGAAAAATAAATACAAAAATAAATAAATACAAAAACAAATAAAAAAACAAATAAATACAAATAAATACAAATAAATAAAAAACAAATAAATACAAAAAAAGAATAAAAACAAATAAATACAAATAAATACAAATAA
The DNA here is from genome assembly GCA_014182565.1 of Eucalyptus marginata. NCBI lineage: Eukaryota > Viridiplantae > Streptophyta > Magnoliopsida > Myrtales > Myrtaceae > Eucalyptus > Eucalyptus marginata. The sequence continues at coordinate 49,787,042 of CM024592.1, read as the reverse complement.
ATACAAAAAAAGAATAAAAAAACAAATAAAAAGGAACAAATAAAAACAAATAAATACAAAAAAATTAATCGTTGCGTTACCAAACGCATTTCTATTCTTTTTCTATTCCAAGAGTAGAAATTTTGTGCGGTTATCAAACGGGTTCTTTTGCTTAGAAATTGTTCCCCTAATAGAAATAGTAAAGAACTATTTCTGGAAAAAAACTCTTCCCCAGCCAAGAAATTTTACCATGCGCACCCTTAGTGTCCAAAGCGGACAATATGTGTATAGTGGAGACTCGGGGCGTTATAAGCGGTATCAGAGCCGACTCCCGACCACGTATGGGGCCATAGCGAGGACGCTGTTTTGCTAAGAGGTGGAGAGTGTGACGGCCCGAGCGACGGTGCGCGAGGAGGAGGGATGGCGATCCGTCCGCGCCTTGGTCCCTGGATGTGCACAAGGAAGGGGTCCCTCTCCTGTCCCACATCACCTAGAGAGGGAGTCCTAAGCTAACTTATAAGACTTGGGTCCCTTTAACTATACATACGCGTTTTCTTGAAGTAGTATGGGCTGCCCCGAGAAGAACAAAACCGTGAGGACTTAGTGTCCAAAGCGGACAATATGTGTATAATGGAGATCCGGAGCGTTACATTAATTATAGCTAATGAGTCTATGCATAATTGCAGGAGCATAAATTGTTTGTGCATTGCATACAGGGACAGAGTTGGCCTGTTTTTAGAATGGGTGCATTAATATAATGGTGTTAATTTATCAGGATTTAATTTATTCTATTTTATTGTCTTCAGTTATAAAAAGTGAACGGAATGTGAAAATTGTGTCAGATTCTAATCATGATCAATGCAAATCATAATATGAGTTATAGTTTGTTGAGGATAATAAGAATAAATTTTGGGTAGGGTCCAAGGTCAATTAACAAAAAAGTAAAGCGAAAATTTCTTACAGAAATACACAATAACTAAGCAAAAATGAATAAAGAAAAAAACAAAAATACACCATGGCTAACGGGTTAGAATGGACCTCAAGGTGTAGTTTGAAATTGGAGGTCCATATAGGTGGAGCGAGTTTTCGTGCGGTCATGTAAGTCTGAGGTCTGTGTGGTCATCACTCCATGTGGTCATATGGCCTTCAACCTTTTCACTCCGGTCTTATGTATGAATAACTCACTCCATATGGTGATGATATAGTTTTGCCATCCGATGATATACTTTTGCCCCGAGTTGAGACAACCATGGCAAAAAGAACTCCATCCAAAAGGACCATTTTCTCCCATTTTAGTCCCCAAAGAGAATTTCTTTTGGCACGGTGTTAAGGGCAATGACATCAGTGTCATTGCCAAAAGAAACCAAAAGAATTTTTTGGTGTTATTTTCTTTCGGCACAGTGTAAAGCGCAACGACATCACTCATTGCGCATTGCGCTTAACACCGTACTAAAAGAAGCGTTCTTTTGGGACCCAAACGAGAGAAAATTGTTCTTTTGGAGTGAGTTTTTCATATGTAAGTATATAAAACCACACCACGGCCAGAACATCGCTGAGGTCTGTGACAGCCTCATCCTGTTTTCATTTTCAGGCAAGAGACTTAACGAGGCAGAGTCGGAAGGTTAATGGCGAACAACAATCCAGCTGATCATGGTGGTGGGAGGTAAGTTTCGACAACCTTAAACATTTCTTAACCACTGTAGCTCAGTCGTTAGTGAGTTGGATCATTGCGAATAAAATCATGCCACACAATCTTGATATCCTTTCCTATTCCTATCTCTGATCATGTCCACCGTGTACATTCCATCATGTGAATGTTGTCTTATTGGGTTGGGTGGGGGGGGGAACCACCTGCACTCTATATAAATGAGGCAAAGTTGTGTACGTATTCTGAAGTTATATCGTTGGACACTCAAGAGCCCAGTTGAAAGGGGAGTCTTTCACTTGCCTGCATGTTTCCTCGCATTTCTTAGACAACGTGTTGGCTTGTACTCAAAACAGAGTATACTCAATGGGTGTAAATTAGGTGAAAATTGAGATTGTTTCTTGTTAGACATTGACCTTTTTTTTGTACAAATTGGTAAATTTTCATGATTTTCATTTCATGATTGAATAGAGTTGGATTGGTAACAGGGAATAATCCCTCTCAAGTGTGAACACCATTTTAAAAATAAGTGAAACACCGTAATAAACTATCATTTCTTTTTTAAGATCACGAAGTCGGAAAGAGTTTGAAACTCATCCTAAAGTTAGTGGGTGTGAAAATTCTGTCGCATCAATTAAGGGACACAACTATACATACACTATTTCTTTCTTTTGTCAAGAGAAACTCATATTAAGAACAAAATATTAATTGAAAGCCTTCTTTGCTCCAAAGAAAAGATAAGACCTACAATTAGCTTTCCTCTGTTACATTCTAAGTAGCACCGACACTCACATGCGACACGCTGACACGTCATTTCTCAAAAATAGAGAATTCCGACACATTGGGATACGTTGTATATTAAATGAATATTTTTATTTTTAATTAATTTGATTCAAATTCACAATTAAATAAATAATAAAAAAGAGCCTACAATGAATTTACACTAATAATATTAATAAATCTATTTATAGGATATTTGAAAGACATTCATAGTTAATGCGTATCCATGTTTGGGGACATATTTCTGACTCTAACAAAAATTATTGATGAAACTAATGACTACTAAGAAATTAGAATTAACTTATTTAAATAAATCTATGATTTTTTACAATTATTCAACATTAGTACTTTTATTTTTCGAAATAATTTTATAGCCTCCCTTATTTATTTTTCTGATAAAAAAGTCCCCAAGTCCACCCCCAACGCCCACCCCCAAATTTATTTCACTTCCCTCATTTCTTCTTGCCCCTCCCCAACCTATCACTTCTTTCTTGAAAATTGAACACCCTCCTGTCCACCCCACCTCCCCTCCCTCCAAAAAGAAAGTTTCCCTTGTTTCTTATTCCCCCTCCCCAACCTATCACTTATTTCTTGAAAATTGAACACCCTCCTGTCCACCCCACCTCCCCTCCCTCCAAAAAGAAAGGATCACACCAAAGTCCCATCAAATCCCATTTTTAATTTTTTGAGTTTCCTCCCTCACAAACCCTAGCTGCTGCCTCCTCCTCCTCCTCCTCCTCTCCTCGCACGACCCTTTCCCTCTCAATCTTTGCTCTCTCTCGGTCGCCTCATCACAATAGTTCGTCGCCTAGCCTCTAGCCCTCTTGCCCTTCTTCCTTCACAGCCGCAACCTCGCCGCTGGCCTTCCATCACAGTCGCGGCTCGGTCTCTGCTCTTCCTGTGCCACTCCCTCACCGTCACAACCTCGCCGTCGCTCGCATCCTCGCCTCCGCTCCCTCGCCCTCGCCTCCACCCTCCATGGTCTTCTTCAACTATTCTCTCTCTCGGACATGTGTGTCGGAACGTGTCGAGAAGAGTTGACCACGTGTCCAAAAATCCGACATGTGTTGACTGCATGTTCGAACGTGTCCGGGCATGTCCGACATGTCGACACGTGTCGGACACAATACGAAAGCTCCGGCAGCGTGTCTGTGCTTCATAGGTTCTACCTAGTAAGCATGGGTCTTTTTTTGGTCAAAGGTAAGCACAAGGTTTACCTAGTAGTTTTCTATGTATTTTATTTTATGAAGAAGTGTTGTTAGAGTGGATTAGGAAAAGTTTCTAGGTGTTAAGCAAATATGCCTCAATAGGAGATCAAGCATTGACTAGACCACCACATCAGTAATTCCAGTCAAAATTAATCAAATGAACTACGTTAAAAAATTGCCCAAAGATTTAGGATTGACTAGCCAAATTGAAAAGTTTATAACTGAATTGACCTTCGTACAATACGGTCAGTATTTTTTTATATGAGTTTTCGCAGAGTTTGCATTTGGTGATGACAAGAGAATTAAACATACAGTTAAAGAGGATTAAACATAGAATAGTCATTTGTACAAGAGGATAAAACAAATGATTGCATCTGGTTCTCCACATTTGACGATGACAAGAGAATTAAACAAGTAGTTCAAGACGAGTAAACAAATAATTGTCTTTTGCCCAAGAGGTCCGAGGGATGGGACGAGTACTTCACACCAATACCTAAGGAGAGGGATGACTCTCTCCCGAAGAGAGGACCTCCCATTGGTTTGCAAATATGTTTTGCTCAACACGCAGCCTCATAGCAAGTTTTACTTCAGACAAGGAAGGAAAAGAGAAATCGCTCAAACTCGTAGGTTAGTGTCAAACAACAATCCTATCAATCACTATGGTCTGAGGAGGTAAGCATTGGCGGTGAACCGCAACATCTCTTCACTACTGTAGTCCAGCCTCCAATAAGTTGGAAGATTGCGAGTAAGATCATGCAGTCTTGATTTCCTTAAGGAACTTCTTATCTTTGATCATTTCCCCCGTGTGTCACATTACTCAAACGCTACTTTGTCTACTCTACATAGATCAAGTGAACTCATCCTTTTCAATGTTGCATTTGGAAACCATTGCCCCATTTTTGTTTACTTCGTTAATTGATTGATGTGTTTATTCTTGATCCTCATTGTTTGAGCTTTGTGCAAGACTAGCATTCTAACAAGTAATCTTCTAATTTTAATTCCAAGAGATGGAGTAGAGCACGTGGCTCAAATTGCTGAAGAATATGATCGACAACTTGATTCCCTAGCAAATGCCTTGCTTCGACTCATTAGGGACCGTCATGGCTATTCAGGTCCTACCAACGTTACTGGTGCACCTGTCATTATGCTTATTTGTGCAGCAATCAAGATCATTCAACATAAATTACTCTCCGAGTTGGGAAGGCAAGATATGGATGCAAGATTCCAACTTGTGTACACTCTAATTGCTCTACTTTTCAGATGTGTTGCATGCAATCTATTGATATACATTTTGCTTGATGAAATACCTTGGTTGATTGACTTTCCTTGGGTCATACCATTACTAATCCTATTCACATTCATCATGGAATAAAGGATTAATTAGTGAACAACGATAGTTTCTGATTTTCTGATATGGTGATGTGTGTTTCATATGAATCTGATTTTGCTTTGTAACCTTCCAACATTGGCTCAAACATGAACTTCATGATGTATTCTTATCTTGAAAATGGTGATAGTTTCAGATAAGATATGGTGATTTGTATTTTATATGAATTTGTTTTTGCTCTATAACCTTCCAACGCTAGCTCGGACATGGACTTCATGATGTGTGGTTATCTTGAACATCTTTTACATCACAAAGTAGAATAAATTATGATGATGATTACAATCCTTCTCGGTGCAATTCAAAATTGAGAAATGAGGCAAATTTTTTTTTTTTTGGGGGCTAGAGAGTAAATAATTTAGAGTATGTCAGAAAGAATCAGATTATCCTCATTCACTATTCTCACGTTTTTACTTAGCAAACTCTATGCAACAAAATTTAAGCTAATCAGCTAATTGGTAGCTCACAAGTTCTAAGTGGAGCAAGATGGACAAGTACAAGCTTGACTCATCACCTCCGATAAGATAATTATCCTGATTATTAAAGCTCCAATTTGATCACTACGTTATGTTTTTTATACTCATTACCAAAATTACTTGGTAATTTCATTTATACATTACTTGGTGATGTCACAAGGTACTTATCCCTAGTGCATGGCCAAAAATCAATAATCATGTGTGTAAAATTATATCAGACAAACCAAGTGGCTTGCTATTTAGGTTCTTAAATCTACATGGAAAGTAGCCTTTTTTTCCTACTATAAATACAATACATGCATGATTGTGGGAGAAAAAAAAAACTGTGCAGAAGGTGTTGAATATAAATATATTTAAATGATAGTAAGATTTATATTCAATGTCAACTTTTAAGAAACTTAGACGTTGACATCTTTAAAGTGCATTACATGAATATGTCACTGGACTTGTTTTCTATGCAGTAGAGATTAGCCGGCACTCACTCCATGAAAACATAGATTAAATTCATCTTTTCTAGCATGGGCCATGAATATATTTTCTCTAATATTGTTAACACCTAAATTTTGCTTATTTATTTAGGGATTAATTGCATGGAGAATTAGCAATTAATTCCTAATTCCTTAACAAAAAATAATTTTCATTAAATTACACCACATATAGGCCTTAGGAACGTTTGCATTACTAGAATTAAAGATTAATTTTTTAAAAATAATAATAAAATTAAAAATTAATTTTAAAAAGCAGAAAACGCAGCCGGGCCGGGCCGGGCAAGGGCCAGCCTTGGCCCAGCCCCTTTTCCATTGCCCTTTTCTTTCTCCCTGCCTAGGCCGGCCCATCCCACTTCTTCTTTTCTTTTTCTCGGCCCAACCCCTTCTTCTCTCTCCCTTCTCTCCCTGCCGTTGGACGATAGCTCAACGACAAAACGCAGTACGTTGGCTGGACGATGACTGAGGGAAGGACAGAGGACGGTACGAAGGACGAAGGACGAGGAATGTCGAGCGCAACGCTGTGAGGTCGGGCTGGCCTGCAACGGCTGGCGTGGCTGGAGGGAGAGAGGGAGAAATATGGGGTCTTTCGGCTGAAAAACGAGGGAAAGAGAGAGCTCGAGGGTGAGCAACCAGGAGAGAATAGAGGAGAGGGTCGGTCGGGCGGGGGGACGATTCGAAGGTCAATGAAGGAGAGGAGGTTCTCGAGGAGGCGGTGGATGCCCACGGCGACTCGCGAGAGGAAGGATTGAAGCCGGTTTTCGGTGACGGCGTACCCGGGCCTTGATACGGATGATGTCGCGCGTGTTGATCCGAGCAGCGATGTTTCTAATGAGAATGGTGGGGCGGGACATGAGGTTGAGAAATTCGAGGAGGCAATTGGCACACTGGCAAAGATTGAAAATCCTGAGGAGATAGTCGAGGAAGTGGATGTTGCAGAGAAGGTAGAAGGTTTGGTGGGTGGGATGAGCACCGGCGGTGCTCCGGTGGCAGATGGAGTTGATGGGGGAGGGACGCATGAGAAAGTGCCGGTCAAAGAAGATGATGAATTGATGAGTAATAGGGAGGAAGCTGTGAGTTCTTCAGGGGGAGGCTCGATACTGGAAAAGCGAGAGAGAGAGGGAGCGAGCGGCAGAAGAGAGTTTGAGAGAGAATGGAGAGTGAGGGAGAGAGCGCGACTGAGAAGGTGTTCTCCAGCAGCTCAGCCACGCCGGAACCCTCTCTGATGACCCCTGGCCGACGCCCTTAAGTACACAATCTCTCGCTCCCGAATCTCTGCGTCGCCGGTGAGTTTCTCTCTTTGGTTCGAAGCTCCCTTGCCTAAGGATCTCGGCTCGAAGATACCAAGGCAGCGGGCAGACCATAGCCTGACTTCTCTCAAGCTCGCCCGCTAGCCGCCGTCTCCGAGCCAGGTAGGGGTCTCCGCAATTAAACGCTCATTCCCACGAACCCCTTTTGCTCCGTCCGGTTCTAGATGAAGTCGAAGTAGCTCTTTTCGTTTTGGCTAATGAGATGCTTTTCACTTATTTGCACTTCGTTTGATGCCCTAGTTTGATTCGGGCAATGAGTCTTATTTTTAGATGGCTTTCGCTTGTTCCCAGTTGGTCGCACATAACTTGCTTGACAAGATGCTCATAAAAAACTCTATGCAAATTCATTTCATTTCCTTCTGCCATCAGAAAGCGGATTACATCATGTTAATCAATTCTCGAGTTATTTCCACGATCAAGTGCTCTCTTACGCCATTGTTTACTTTGTTTTGCATTTCGTGCTTTGTGGCCTACAATGGCAATCTGATGGCCAGAGAAGTTCGTTAATTGGAGGCTTAATGATGAACGACTGAACCGTACATTCATGTTTTGGGGCTTAGGCGTATGAATCGTTGGTTGAAGTTGTTCCCGGTTGGTCGTGAAGTGCAGAACAAAATTTGAAGTTGTGGGATAGGAGAGGAGCGTAGGAGGAAGGGCGGACGAACGATGAGAAATTTTGTCAGTAAAATGGACTTTTTCTAAACAACAGAGGGAAATGGGATTGGAGTTAGAGGCCTTGGTTTGGTTTAATGCACTTTGGGCTTAATTAGACTCGATGGGTTTTGGGCCTACGTGATTTAAGTAAGTTCGAGCTGGCTTTAGTCTTAGATGTGCTTGGGCTGAGAATTTTTAGTAAGATGGGCTTAGTGCATTTAGTTGCAAAGAGATGGGCTTGGTGCTTTCCTATTCGAATGGTTTTTTTTATTATAAGCCCATTCATATCCATGGCCCACGACCGTGAGTATAAGTGCAGCCCATGTTCTGGCCGGGTCCCTCTATTCGTTATTAATTAAAAAATAAAAAAATTCCCAAATTTTTTAAAAAAATAGAAAAGGCTTAAAAATAGTTTTTGGGTAGTTTTCTTTTAAAGTGCTGGAAATGATCAATTTAAAATTGCGCTTAAAATTGAACAAACTCTTAGGGTTCTACCATAATGTTTAATTGTGCACCTTCCATATGTTGATTATGGTTTTCTTTTAGCTTAGTTAGATATGCCATGCCCCCAATTTGTTAATGTTAGATCCTTGCTCTTCCAAGCAATTTATTTAATGCTTTTCTTGCTTGCCAATTGCTATTCTAATGATTCCGTACCCGCATGATTACTTCATATGTTAATAGATAGATTTAAAATCAACCCAAACTGCTTGAATGAACAAGATTAAGTATTAAACGGGCACTAATTGATTAATTAATGTAGGGACCTTAGATTGTCTAGTTGCATAAGAAGTGAAGTACGCTTTCATGTTTCACTTAGTTTCTAGCTGACCCTAATAGATTAGTGGCGACTCCTCATCAAGAAATTCTCGTAGCGTCAAATTGAGTTAATGTTGAACATTCCAATGTCGTGTAAGGTATGCATTTGGGAGAGCCCCAATCTAAATCATGAGTCATAAGCCCGTTCTTTAGGCAATACCTCTAAACATATTTATCTCCGTATTGAAGGGTAGGTCGCAACAAGTATGGGCCTAATTGTTCTAGAATCTGTGGCGGGACCAGCCTTTCTCATTGAAGATCGCATCTCTTTTGGAAAAATTGTCTAAAAAGTCTTAAATATATTACACTTTTATCGATTCGGTTAAAATCTTTTAATTTTATCAATTTAAAAACATTTTCACTTTTAACAATTAGTCCATCCAGCCAATTTTGGTCAAAATTTGTTGATGTGGACGGCCTGCTAACGTGGCACATTTTAATAATATTTTAATGATATTTTCTTTTTTTTTTTTTTTTTACTTTTCTTTGATTTATTTATTTATTTATTTTTTTGGGGTTTGGCTAGTGAGGGTGGCCGACCGACCATCACCGGTCATAGGTGAGAGCCGGCCACCCTTGCCAACCACAAGCAAGGGCCCCCTAACCCTCGCCAGCCAAAGCGAGGGCGTGCCCACAACGCCCTCACCGATCTGGTGCTCGGCAACCCCAGGCGAGGGCGGCGACCTCGCTTGGAGCCCTTGCTTGGGACCGCCAAGGGCCGGTGAGCCCTGCTTGGCCGATCTAACAAGGGCGTCGCGGCCACCCCAAAGGCGGCGAGGGTTCGACGCCCTCGCCTAGGGCCGGCGAGGTCGATCGACCCTTGCCTATGATCGGCAAGGGTTGCCGACCCTTCACTATGGCCAACGAGGGTCGGCCAACAACCTGCCAGCCCTTGCTCAAAACCAAGAAAAAAAGAGCAAAAAAAATAAAAAATAATAAAAAAATAAAAAAAATAATGAAAAAATTAAAATATTATTAAAAATTTTCACATCCGCGTCGACCATCCATGTCAGTAATTTCCGGTCAAAATTGGCCGGATGGACTCAATTAGCAAGAAATGAAAAGGTTTATGGTTGAATTGATAAAATTAAAAGTTTTAGGACTAAATTAATAAAATGTAATAGGTTTTAAGACTTTTTGGATAATTTTTCCCATCTCTTTTATGACCGCTAACGCGAGCTTAGCGGTCTGCAACATCCGTTTGACGTAAAAGCTTCCTATCTCTTTATTATAGACCTATGGGCTTTAAGGGTCGTATTGGGGCGCTGCAATATGTTTGACAGATTTCACGCTGCTTTTCCATGATAAGAATATGAAGAAGCTCGTCTCTAGGGGCACGTATGAAGTGACGATGCTTATCACAGCATTTTGCAATCATTTTTCTCTCACGTCAGAAAAAGACTTCATTTCTGTTGGAGTTTTTTCATGGAATTGGAACGAGATTATCTTTAGAGGGAAAAAGGAATCCTCTAACCCTCCCATCTATGCCCACAAGTTCGCAATCTTAACCATAAAATACAACATTTCCAACATAATGAATTTAAAGCACCATGCGAACAACTGAAAGGCCTTCACCATTGAAGCACTGCAGAGTCCATTGAAGGTTTGACGCATTGATGTCTGGTAATTCAATACTTAAAATAATCAATGTTTGTAATAGATGTTCCAAGCACATAACATACTACATTCACAAATTATTTTGTTAGGTGCTTACAACTACAAACTGTCAAATTCTTCCGATAAGATGAGCAATGACACCGTATCTTCAAAAGAAGGTTGCATTGAATCTATGCGCTAGATACAGTAAATATATCAAAGAGGTTTGGCTTGAAGATAATCAATTGGTAGGCAGATCTTGACGAATTGAACGTGTGAAAGAAAAGCTGGAGGTTTTATAAGAATCTCATGATCTTATGAATGATATCCACAAGTACAAAGATGATATTTGTACACAACAAATCAGAGCAAACGGTGCCAAGTGCCAAACATGAGCTCAGAAATTGGAACCTCCATTGTTATCCAGTAATTACATGCAACGAAGCAAAACTAAGTCATGAAAACCTATGATCATGCAAGAGTAATGCTAGCGAATGCAATTGTGCTTTCACTCATTGAGTGTTGCAAAACTCCATACAACGCCAATACCTAACACAGCACGGCATCAAAGCTAAGCATCACTCATCAGGGCAAGAATTAGCAACGACATAGCTTTTTCGATTGATAGATGAAGCTGAGGAATGATCGACATGGACTTCAGTGGCGACCCGCGAACTTTTTGACCGGAGCTAAGGGTGAGAGAGACGGAGAAGCAGAAAAGAGATGTGGGCAAAATCGATTAACCTGGAAAGGAGAAGCTTGAATAGCGAGGACGTTGCTGACGCAGGAGAGGCAAGTGATGGAGCAAGCAAAGGTCTTCAAGGCGTTGCCGCGCAGGTTGATCTCCATTTTTGAGTGCTTCGCTTCCCTCTCTGCGCTGACGGTTCATATTTTTGTGAGGTAAATGATTAATAGTGCAAAACTAGTGGGTCATCTGCATGATGTTGCGGAAAATTAACTTGTTATGTAGTTTGACACTTTAAAAATAATAATAATAAGTTAGTTTTAAGCATGGCTCGACAGCTGCACTCATTATCAATTTGTACATTTATACGAATTTTATGTAATAGAAAAAATGGTGATTATGAAAATGTACTAATGCCGCTTAATTTAATATATTGATTTTTCTGACGTGATAGAAAAGTTCTTTTGTGTTGTATATATGCTATAAATTATGTGAGTTCGTCCAGACAATTAAATGTCCAATTATTATAATTAATCATGCTTAAAATTCTAATATTTTGAACAACTTCATTAATATTTTTTTCTTTTTTTATGAAAGAATATCCAATTTGAGGTATAGGAACTCTAGAACTTCATTAAAAAATAGGACGAACTCTACCAATGAAAAAGCAAACCTACGGATCCTTCTTTATCTTTGTTGATTTTTCCTCCTCTTCAAAGGATTAACCAGCAAAGAAAAGCAAGAAGTTACATGTTTTTGTTATTTCTGATAAATGAAAAGAAAACGTAGATAGAAAAAAAATTATAATAAAGAGAAATAAAAATCATATAGCATGAGGTGCCACGATTCTGGCTAAATGAGGAATTTGATGATTTTTTGCAGCTACTTTACATATCTCGAAGGCTCAATGGAGTATCAACAAACGCAACACAAAATAAACATAACGAACTTTTAGCCTCAGTAAGGATTTATTGCATATACTAATTACACGTGCAAAATCAATAGTCTTACATATATCAAAAGTATATGGCCCCACAATTTGGTTGTTCTACGTTTGCCGTTTGGTAATCTTTTAATGTTTAAATAAAAAAAAGCTGCAGACAACCAATGACCATTGGACATGTGGCTCGCTCTGGGGAAACGTTGAATCCAGAACTGAGCAGAACATACATTTCCCTCATACCAAAGGTTAGAGCAATTCCGTCCTGTCAACGTTGTAACTTTGTGTATAAAATCTTCTCCAAGATGTTAGCTAACGGGCTGAAACATTGGTTGCCAAATGTGATAGCCCAAGACCAAAGTGTTTTTGTTAGTAGACGACAAATTCAAAATAACATCTTGATAGTACAGGAGGTGCTTCATCAGCTGAAAGTGCGAACAGGGATTAGAAAATTTCAGCTAGTTTTGAAGCTTGATATGCAGAAAGCCTACGATTGAGTTGAGTGGGACTTCTTAGAGGCATGTATGATAAAGATGGGTTTTGTTGACACCTATTTATTAAACAACAAAAACAAAAACAAAAGAGAGAAAAATACCCACCTCATTGGTGGTCGCATGGTTTGCGTTCAATCCCTCTATCGGTAGGGTGCGAGTTTGAATCCCCGCAGCACTTGTGCGACTCACCCGCGGCCGGGTCGAGGTGGGTGGGCTCGGTTCGCCCGGGTTTACGCTGCCGGCTACCAATTCTACGGCGGTTCCCGAGTCACAAAAAAAAAAAAAAAAAAAAAAAAACAAAACAAAACAAAAGAGAGAAAAACGCTTGGGGACGGGTCGAGCCGAATCCGACCTTGGCCCGGCCCGCCTCCCTTTCTTTTTCCCCTACGCTAGGCCTAGCCCGATTCTTTTTCTTCTCTCTTGGCCCGGCCCACCATGGCTGGTTGTCCTCCTCCAACCATCCTTTGCACCCAAACCTACAGAGGTAGAAAAGAACGCACAGCAGAGTAGAGGTCAAAGCAAGGAAAGAGCAAGGAGATAGCAGGGCAGAAAGGAGAAGCAAACGGCACCACGACAGAGGGGGAACCGAGGAGAAAAGCGGGAGAGAATGAGAGAGAGGGGAGAATGTGAGTTTTCCCCGGCCAAGCCTTAGCCGGGACCCACGTCGCCGCCCCTGCCGCAGTGCTCTCACCGGCCACGACGCCTCATCGACGAGCTGCTACCATCTTGAGCTACTGTCGACGCCATGATCTATCGTGCCCGAGTCATGCCAAGCTTCCTGACGTGCTGCCCTCCATCTCGACGCGCTGCTTGCTGAGCCTCCGTTTTCGCCTGGCCTAAGCTACACGCCGTTGCTCCTTCCCCGCAACTGCACCAGTGATGACGAGCCGTGCCGAGCACCCCCAGCCGCGAGCCCTGCTATCCCGAGGACGCTAACTCGACACCAACCTACTGCTGTTCCCTACCCGAGCCCGCCGCCGACCGCCTCCATTTCCGTGGGAACCCAAGTAAGCATTTCATCAAGCACTTGGTGTGCATCTTCGGAAATGAGCCGACCGTAGCTCATCCCAACCAGTTCGGGTGAGCTCTGGCCCCCGTCCGTCCCCCATCACATTCCCTGGTGTACCAACTTGTTCGCTAGCTCTCTAGGTTCGTGATCGGGCCTTGGTCAAGCTCGAAGCCTCCCAGATCCGCTGCACACCCCAGCTGTTCGCTATACTGCCCCCTCTAGAAACAGCCTTATTTCCCTCCCTTCGTGTGAAGCTCCGGCCAGGTCAACCGGCCACAAGGGTGGCATCATTGACTGGCCGGAGCTTGCCGCCTCACCTGACCGGGATGGCACCCCACAACCGTTGGAAAAACTGCCCTCCCGTCGTCGTGGCGTCCTTAGTCACGACTGAGCGATCACGACCGGGGGGTCCAGGCCGAGTTGGGCCAAATCTATTCTACCCCACTCGGCCTTCTTTGCCTAGGCCTATGGGCATTTTTTTAGGGGGGTTGGGCTGTCGATCGGGCCCAAACCTGAAGCAGGTAAAGGCCTGACCAAAAATGGTCGGGCCTGGCCCTTATGGGTCGGGCTGACCAGTCCGCCCCTAAGCGGATCGAACTCGGGCGGGTTTGACCCAACCCGCCCCAAACCGAGCCGGACCCACCTGACTCGGTTCGCCAAAAAAAAAATCGAAAAAATAATTAAAAAAATTGAAAATCTAAAAAATGCAGGGTTTGATTGTGAATTGCCATGTATTGCCTTCTTAGTGTAATTAGATCTTTATTTGCTCATTTATTGATTATATCGCATGTTTGATTTGCATATTAATTACATTTACGAATGTGTAATTGCACGTGCTCAATTTTACTGCAATTAGGATCTTGGTGGCTATAATTAACAATTTAATGATTGCGCACCTGTATGATCACTTCACATGTTAGTGGATAGGTGTAAAATCAATCCAAATTGCTTGAAAAAAAATCTTTTCTCTTAAAATGAACAAGATTAGGTACCGAAAGAGCACTAATTAATCAATTAGTGTAATCAAGTCCCCAACCCTAGATTCTCTGGTTACATAAGAAGTGAGGTACACTCCAATATCTCACTTGGCTTCTAGCCAACCCCAATAGGTTAGTAGCGACTCTTTATTGCGAAATTTTTTAAGAATACCCCAATGTCACGTGAGGTAAGGGTTTAGGAGAGCCCGTGTCTAATCATGGGCCTTAGGTCCGTCCTTGTCCTTTAGGAAATACCCTCCTAAATGTATACCCTTCCCCAAGGGGTAGGTTGCGATAGGTTTCAACGAGAGGCGAGTATATTGGTTAATGCAATGTGTTACCACAGTGTCTTTTAGTGTGAAAATCAATGGTGAGCCACTTCCATTTTTTCAACCATTCACAGGAATTAGATAAGGCAACCCCCTATCTCCCTACCTGTTTATCATTGTAGGAAATTGCCTATCCTCCCTATTGAAGAAAGCAGTAGATGATGGTAGCTTGAAGGGTATTAAATTGAACAGATTTTGTCCCACGCTATCTCATTTATTTTTTGCGGATGATTCGATCTTCTTCCTTGATGGCAAGGTCCAAAGAGTGCCAGAATTTAGCAGCAGTGTTACATTAATATTGTTTTGCTTTAGGACAAGCAATTAATCTTAATAAATCAGGAATCTTTTTCAGTAGAGGGCGTCCTCAAAGTTTAAGGGTTAACATGGCAAGAGAAATCAAAGTTCTAGAAATAGATAGCATGGGAAAATATCTAGGCATTCCATCTGACTGGGAAGCATCAAAGAAGGAGATTTTTGCATGGATCCTTGGCAGAATCAACATGAAGCTGGAAAGGTGGAAGGAAAAAATGATGTCAAAAGCTAGGAATGAAGTCCTAATCAAAGCTGTAGTTCAAGCAATTCCACAATATACTATGTCAATTTTAAAAATCCCTCTATCAATTTGTAGAGCTATAGAGAGAAAGATTGCAAACTTATGGTGGAAGAATAGTGACTCAATGGCAGGTTTGCATTGGCAGAGGTGGGAGGTGTTGAAACTCATAAAGGATAACAGTGGTTCGGGGTTCAGAGATCTAAGCACTGTTAACAAAGCCTTGCTAGGCAAACAGGCATGGAGGATGGCAAATGATTCAAATTCACTACGGAGCAAATTACTAAAGAGCATGTATTTTCCTCACCGAGAGTTTTGGCACACAGAGAAAGGCTCTCGGCCTTCTTAGGGATGGCAAAGTATACTAATAGGTAAAGAGGCAATATCAGATTTAGTCATGTGGTCAGTAGGTAATGGAGAACAAATATAAATCAAAGAGGACAAATGGTTGAAAAGGGGAATTATAGGAGGTTCTGCAAATAGAGATGAGTCGGAAACGGTGGACGGTTTGATGCTTAGAAATGAGGATAGATGGGATGAGACAAAGCTACTGGACTTTTTTGATGAACCTACTACTCAGGAAATTCTTTCAATCCCTATCAGCCACAAACAACACATGACAAATTGGTTTGGACAGGCACGAAGACAGGAGAACTTATGGTAAAGAGACAGCGCAAACAGATTCAACCTGCCACTTCTTTCCATCCCCCTCATAAACTATGGAACCAGTTATGGAATATGCAAACAAGCTCGAAAATTAAAATATTCATATGGAGTCCATGTCAGGATGCGATTCCATCGAAGGAAAACCTTTGGAAAAGGAAGATTATACCTGAACCAATGTGCTCTCTCTGCAATCATGATGCGGAAACATTGGAACATATTTTCCTGTTCTGTCCCTGGACAAGACAAATCTGGTTGGACCCATCAGTGAATTTGCAAATCTCAAGATTGGGTTTAACCAGAATTGACAGATGGTTACTGAAACTCACAGAGAAAACAACATCACCTTCACTAGAGCGCGTAGCCACTGTTTTATGGTATACATGGAAGGCGCGCAACAACTCTATCTTCAGACACCAAGTTCCAGATCCGAGAAGCACCCTTGAGGAAGTAGAGATCGAGCGAAAAATTTCAGAAAGTGGAATACAAACAGTAACTTCACGAAGCAGAGAAGTAGAAGCCAACCTCAGATTTGGATTCCACCGAGAAAAGGAGGTCTGAAGGTTACTATAGATAGTCGTTTGAAGGAGTCCTAGATGCAGCGATCGCTTGCATATGCCGCGATTATACTGGAAGGATCGTCGATGGATTTGCGAAATCGATGAAGGCAACCTCTGCGGCTCACGCTGAATCCCTAGCCCTAAACAAAGCTCTAAAGTACCTGCTGGACAGGAAACACGAAGACATCTCCTTGGATACTGACTCTGCTGAACTATTAAGTACTTTAGAGAGACCAGATCAAGTTCGGTGGGAAGTCCGGGCACTTATCAGCGATTGTCGTGATCTGATGTTCCACTTTTCAGACTCGAAGATGGGATTTTGCTTCAGAGAAGCTAACAATGTGGCCGACTGGCTTGCTCGAGCCCAAAGGAAAAAAATCCTCCCACGGAATTGGCTTTCTTACCTGCCTCAAGCCCTATGGGCTCTGCTTTGTAATGACACCCCTCTTATGGGCTCTTTTTATTTTGAGCAGTAAGTGAATATAAAAAAAAATTATGACAAAAAAAAAAGTACTAATTTCTAGAATTTGGTCCACTTGAACTTGGGAAAGGGCTACAACTCTAGGCTAAATTGGTCCTCGTAAAATGATTATTCCACAATTAATGGGCAATAGTTATGACAAATGCGCTAGTGCCCGAGCAAAGCATATTATTAGATTTATAAGGAAAGCTTGACTAGAATTACATGTGTAAATTTCTTTGCACGGGGATCATCCATGATGAATTCTTAAAATTGTGTGAACTACCATATTGATTTGGCACTTACTCAGTAATTTCTATTTACGTTTGGAAGAAAATATCTGAAATTAGGATTTTGAAGCCGAGTTAAGGACTAAGTCTATTATAAAAAACGAGAACCAAAATTAAATATTGACAATAATATAAGAACCATTTTGTAATATCATTTGAATAATTATTTTTCATTCCAAGTTAGCATCACTCGTGTACCTCTAGACGCTTAGTTAGCATACACCGATGAAATTTGGACGATTATTATTATTTTTTTTTAAAATTGAAAATCAGAGATTAGTTTATGAACCCGATTTGTCACATGATAAAGTATGACAACCAAAATTAAATAGTGGCAATAGTATAGAGATCATTGTTGTGATTTTCTCCTGATATGTTTGCCAATACTTTTATGTATTCTTTTGTCAAAAAAAATTTATTCAATGTAATACATTAGTCTATTAATTAATAGCAAACTCTCAAGTCATGCAACTAGTTTTCTATTTCAATTGAAACGAACAGCTAACGAAGAAACAATACTTGAGATGTTGAGACTACTTTGTAAATTTTGAGTAACACGTAAGTGAATATATAAATGAATCTCGCTAATAATTACTGAAGAAAAAAAAAACCATCCATACCCCCCCCAAAAAGAGAAAAAAAAAGAACTCAAAACTCCACGTCCAAATATTGTCTTCCCATCTCAAAGATTAATTTTTGCCAAATAATTTTGATCGTAATGTACATAAACAACACTGTTGGTTGAACTGAGTGGGTTTACATGTCCCTGATGGTTTGAAGCAAGGACTCCTTTATGAAATAAAGATGCCGGTCATACATTTAGCAATTTGAGCTCCATGCTATGCTCTGTATGTAGGAATTAAAATCAATAAGATTGTTATATGACGTTCTTCAAAAAGGCTCAATTTATTACGAAAGTTGTTTACGGCTCATGTACTGAGCACATTTCCCAAGTATTTCCAGAAAGGGAAAATGTCACAAATGGTCCATGAACTTTCATCTAATATTCAATTTCATCCCTGAGCTTTCGATTTGCTCAATTTGGTCCTTGAACTTTCATCTAATGTTTAATTTCATCCATGAGCTTTCGATTTGCTCAATTTGGTCCATGAACTTTCATCTAATGTTCCATCTAGTCCCTAACTATTTGAAAATTGACCAATTTCCATTTTTTTTAATACCAAACTGTTTTTTATTATAAATAAAAAATACCAAATTGGTTTTTTTTTTTGTCGAAAAAATACCACATTTATGCAAAGTAATAAAGGTCAATATTTCTTTCCTTTCTCCATATTAAAAAAAAAAATTGGAAAGAGGGACAGTAATAATAAACAAAGGTGAATCTTGCATTTTGATTTCTTTTTTGTATATGCAAATTACTTGAATAATGTACAAAAGCCCTTCAATCGATTTTTCCTTTTCGGTGAAGTCCATAAAAAAATCTTTAATATGGAGAAAGGAAAGAAATCAAAATGCAAGATTCACCTTTGTTTATTATTACTGTCCCTTTTTCCAAATGTTTTTACTATGGAGAAAGGAAAGAAATATTGACATTTATTACTTTACATAAATGTGGTATTTTTTTTTGACAAAAAAAAAAAAACCCGCTTTGGTTTTTTTTATTTATTTATAAAAAATGGAAATTGGTCAATTTTCAAATAGTTAGGGAAGATGGAACATTAGATGAAAGTTCATGGTAAATAAAAATCGAAAGGGATGAAATTGAACATTGATGAAAGTTCGAGTCCAAATTAAGCAAATTGCAGGAGATAAAATTCGTGCACTAAATGAAAGTTCGGGAGCTGGCCTGTTTCCAGGAGGGTGCATTAATATAATGGTGTTAATTTATCATGATTTAATTTATTCTATTGTATTATTTTTAGTTATACAAAGCGAGCAAAATGTGAAAAATTGTGTCAAATTCTAAGCATGATTAAAATGCAATGCAAAGTGTGGGTTGAGGATAATAAGAAAAAGGGAAAAAAGTAATCAAAGACTCTAAACTTCGCTAATTGTGACACATTTACGCCAAATTTTTTTGACACAAAAACCCTAAATTTGTGCTTATGTAAGATATTTACCTCAAACTTTTTCTGTGATAAAAAAATTCTAAATTTGTACTTTTTTTTTTGCATGACACATTTACCCTAAACTTTTTTTGTAATACCAAAAACCCCAATTTTTTTCTATGACGCTAAATTTTTGGGCTAAATATGTCACATCAATTATTTTGCAAAAAATCACACAAAACATTATCAGAAAAAACGAAGCAGACATGACTCAATGAGCACAGAAACGAGGGCACATCATTTATAGTTGACGTGAGTATGAACGACAACAGTAGATCTCGGCCATGACAAAGCATACGAACCTAGATCTCACTTAGACATTTTAATGAACACTTGGCGTACACTACTGAACAGGGGATTCTAGACTCGCTAGGGACTCAATCACAGATCAAAACCCCTAATGACCCATGTTAGAGCATGGAGAAGCTTTGAGGGAAGACCGGCGGGACTGAAGCTCGCGCGAACCGATCGGCTACGAGCTTCGGCTCACTACTCCCCCCCCCCCAAAAAAAAAAAAAAAAAAACATAGCACGAAGGCTAGGGTAAGGCCTACCTGGTTCAAAAAGAGCTGCTGCGAGGAATGGTGGGCCTCCAGTGACGGTCAGGGAACCTCACGAGCTCCTCTCTCTCTCTCTCTCTCTCTCTCTCTCTCTCTCTCTTCGGCCAAAACTAGAACCCCTCAAATGAGAGAGCCCCCTCGCTTTTAAGGGTGATCGGTAGGCGTGCATGGCTTCTGCCATTGCCAGCCTATCGACTTGCCTGATCTCGACTCGTGGATTGACTTGTACTCTTCTTCTTTTGCAAAGGCATGACCAGAATGAGGAGGAAGAAGACCCGTGCACGGGCTAGGCCGAAATGAAGGAGATGGGGGAGCCCGTGCGAAAAGAAGAAAAGAAGGAAAAAGAGAGAAAAGGAGGTGGGTCGGCCTGCATGAAAAGAAAGAAGAAGAGGTGGGTTTGCATGGAGAGAAAGGAAGGAAGGGGGAAAAGGAAGGTCGGGCAAGCTCAGCCTCTACCTGGCCTTATTCGATTTCTTTATGATTATACTTTTTATTAATAATAATATTTTTCTCTTCTTTTTTTTTTTGAAAAAATTTAATAAGTACCATTAGTAATGTGAATATTCCTAATGCTAATACGCGATGCAATTTAGTGAAAATTATGTTTTGTCTAGGGTTCATAAATTAATCCCTAATTTTTTGTGCAATTAAATCCTAATTAAAAAGATAGAACTTAGGTGTCAATAAATAAGAATTAAATAAAAATAATAAGAAATGCCATGTAGGAAATAAAAATGTTGGGAGTGCACGGTAGAAGTCCGATACCTTCCCTTGAGGAGATCACCAAGAAGAAATCTAAGTATATCCAATTGAACTCACATTTATTCAAAAACTTCAACCAATAAGTTATGGACCTACTAGGACGCACCATATCAATTCTCCAATGTGAGATTTCTTTAACATAACTCATACGTACATCCTAGCAATCTCTCTTTCACGTGTGAGCTCTAGTCTTATGTTTGCTCCCCTTAATTTGGGTATTCTTTTACTTTAACTTATCTCAACTTAAATATCCAATGCTCAGCTTCATCCATGGTCTCTTTCTCCGGAATGAACCATGAAGTCCATCATCGGGCCCACGTTGCTATACCACAACGGCCACTAGCCCACAACTTGCCCTGAAATTGCATTGGTCACTAGATTCCTTCCTTGAGATATTCACTAAACACAATACATATTGGGAGTGGGCTACCAATCAACCATCGACTCTGATACCATTTATTGAGTGTATAATAGAAGTTCGATACTTTCACTTTGGGAGATTGCCAAGAGGGAGCTCAAGTCCGAATCTGTAAATATAACTAGTTGTACTCACATTCATTCAAAGGCTTAAACCAATGAATTATGGGCCAACTAGAATATATTAACTACTCTGCACCACATCAATTTTTGATGTGGGATTTCTCTAACAAAACTAACACGTATATCCTAACCAAAAAAAAAAAAAAAAATGCCACGTTAGCATTCTTTATTAGTTAGGCGTATTAGCGAAAGTACTTAATTGCACAAATTTAACAAGTTTTAAGAATTTATTGTACTTTTTGTAAGTTTGGGGACTCAATTATACTTTTGCAATAAGTTTTAGGACTTGTCATGAACATATCCCTCTTAAAAAAGTAAAATGAAAAATTCTTACAAAAACACAATAACTAAGCAAAAAATGATAAACAAAAAAAAAAATTCACCATAACTAACGGGGTTGGAATTATTTTTCATATTTAATCTTAAAAACTCACTCCAAGGACCTCTAAGGTGTGGTTTGAAAAGGGAGGTCCGTATCGATGGAGTAAGTTTTCATATGGTCATGTATAAGTCTGAGGTCTGTATGGTCATCGATCAATATGGTGATATGACCAACTTTTTTACTCTAGTCTTTATATAATAGAGTTTTACCGTGGCCTTCTACTTTTGCCACCAGACAACCTTGGCAAATGAGGATAGCGAAATCTTTTCGCCGTAGCAAGATGTCACATCTCCACTTGATGATGTCATCAAGTACATCATCGAGTGGAGAGTACATCATCGAGTGGAGATGTAACATCTTGCTACGGCAAAAAGTAATCCAAGAAAAGATGTTTGGAGATGTGACATCTTGCTACGGTGAAAAGACCTCGCTATCCTCATTTGCCAAGGTTGTTTGAACTGGTGGCAAAAGTAGAAGGTCATGGGTTGAAAGGTCATATCACCATATGGAGTGTTTCATATATGAGTATTAGAAACCTCAACATGGCCAGAACTTTGCCAAAGTCTCTGACAGTCCCATCCAGTTTCCATTTTCAGGCAAGAGACTTAGTGAGGCAGAGTCGGAAGGTTAATGGCGAACAACAATTCAGCCGATCACAGTGGTCAGAGGTAAGTTTCAGCAACCTTAACGTAACCACTATAGCCCAGTTGTCAGTGAGTGGGAGGATTGAGAGTAAAATCATGCCACAATCTTGATGTCCTTTGTTGTTCCTGTCTTTGATCATGTTCATCTCATACATGCCATTACGTGAGTGTTCTTTTATCAGATAAAAAAAAAACTGCACTCTTCATAAATGAGGCGAAGTTGTGGACATATTCTAAAGTTATATTGTTCGACAGTTGAGCACAGTTAAGAGGGGCGTCTTTCACTTGCCTGTATGTTTTCCTCTGTACTCATAACAGAGTATATTCAGTGGGTGTAAATCTGGTGAAAAGTGAGGTTGTTTCTTATAGTCGTTGACCTTTTTTGTGCGAATTGGTCAATTTTTCTGATTTTAATTTCGTAATTGAAAAGAGTTGGATTAGTAATAGGGAATAATCCCTCTCAAGTGGGCATACCATTATAAAAACAAGAGAAATGCCATAATAAACTGTCGTTTCTTTTTGGAGATCAAAAAATTGGAAAGGACATGAAACTTCTCTTGAAGTTTAGTGGGTGCAAAAATTGTGTCACGTCGATGAAGAGACACGATAGTATATAAACTCTATTTCTTTCTTTTGTCAAGAGAAACTCATATTACAAACTGAATATTAATTGAAAGTCTAATTTACTTTTCCTCCAAAGAAAATATCAGAGCTGCATTTAGCTTTCCTTGTTTCTACCCAGTAAACATGGGGCTTTTTTGTTTTTTGGTCGAAGGTAACCGAGGTTTTTTTTTTTTCAAAGCTAAGCATGGGTCATAACTAAGCATGGGGTTTACCTAGTGGTTTTCTGCGTGTTTTGTTTTGTGAATAAGCATTGGTAGAGTGGATTGGGAAACATTTCTAGGTGTTAAAGGAAACATGCCCCAGTCCTCTATTGTTACATTTGGTCCAAACGAAGGGTTTTCATCAGCTTAATTAGCCGTGGATCAATAGATGAGTTAGCCTCTTGAAGTGCATAAAAGGTTAGACTCTTGCAATGCATAGACCCATTAGCTGTGATTTGCACTAGCAGCCAGCATCATACGGTGCATTAAATTTTCTTTTGAACTTCAATTGGTAGTTCTAAATTGCCTTGTTAATTTTCCAATTAATTGATCTATGTGCTTATTCTTGATCCCTATTGTTTGAGCTTTTAAAAGATGATTTGTCTAACAAGGAGTTTGCTAATCTTAATTTCAAGAAATGGAGCAGAGCATGTGCATCAAATTGCTGCATATTACAACCCACGACTTGATTCCTTGGCGGAGACCTTGCGTCAACTCATCACGGTCAGGCATAACTCTATAGGTCCAACCAACATTAGATATGCACCCAAAATTAAGCTTATGTGCGAAGTGATCGAGATTATTCAGCAGAAATTAATCCTTGAGATGGGAAAGGAAAATATCAACCCAGGATTCTTACAAGCGTACGCTCTGTTCTCTGTTATTCTTGGATGGGTCAAGTGTACTTTGCTGTTGTACAATCTGCTGGGGGACAAGCCTTGGGTGATTTTCATTCCATGCGTCCTAGTGTTGGTAATCCTATTCGTGTTCATCGCAAATTAAAGGCTCAATTAGCAAATGGCCATAGTTTCAATTTTCGATGTCGTGATGTGTACTTTATATAAATTTGGTTTGAGTGTTGCTGGGTCAGAAGACCTCATGTTGTATTATTTGCTAGAACACCCTTGACATCACAAAGCAGAATATATAATGACGATTGTTGAAGTAATATGCCATGCATAATCGTTTTATCTTCCATTCTTCTCCATTTTCCAATTTATTTCTCTGGTCATGTAGAAATGTCTCAACATGAACATAAAAAACTGCGATCCTGAGTAAGATATGGATCCCAGGTTTTGATTTGTGTGCACTCTGATTGCTCTTGCTCTCAAATGTGTCATGTGCATATTACTTATGTACGTTTTGCTTGGTGAAATGCTTTGGCTGATTTTCATTCCCAATGTCCTAATGCTAGTAATCCATTTTGCATTCATTGAAAATTAGAGGATTAATTAGCGAATCGTGATAATTTCTAGCTTTCTTGATATGGTTACGTGTATTTTGTATAAATGTTGTTTGCGTTGTATCCTTCCAATGCTGGCTTGGACATGAACCTCATGTTGTATGATTACATCAGGTAGTAGAATAGGCGGTGATGATGATGATGAATTGGATCCTTTTTATTGCAATTTGAAATTGAGAAATGATAAAACCGGATAAACAGGGCAATTTTTTTTTTTTTTTAGATTGGGCTAGAGAGAAACATGGGAAATAATTCAGAGCATAGCCGAAGAATTACATAATTTTCATTCACTATTCTTTCTTTGGATACATGCATTGCGAGTTTGATATAGCTTATAGCTTGTTCCTCATATTCAAAACTTAGCAATCTATATACAACAAAATTGAAACTAAAGTAGACAATTGGACAGCTCAAAAGTTCTACGTAACTCTTTCAACCAGACTACACACGCAGAGCAAATTGAACCAGTACAAGCTTGATTTATCAACTGCTGCAAGCCGGTCTGCTGAGATAGCTAACTAGATTAACAAAGCTCTGATTTAATCGTTATCATTGTACTTTTAAGAGTGGCTTAACAAAATTACTTGTCAATTTCATTCATATATTACTGAGTAATGTCATAAGGTATTTATGCCTTGTGCATGTTATGTATTTGAAACTCTTCTTTTGGATAAATTGTGACATCAGAATACGAGGGGATAATCCCTTAACACCTACAAACCTTTCCCAACCCACTCTAACAACACTTATTCACAAAACAATATCACTCAGACGCAGAAAACTACCAGGTAAGTCCAGCCCCCATGCTATCCGGGTAGAAACAAAGTAAAGCTAATTGCAAGTCTTTTCTTTTGCTGGGAGGAAAAGTTAATAAGACTTCCATATGATACATGATTCCTGATTGACAAAAAAACCAGTGTATATACAGTCGCGTCTCTTCATCAATGTGACAGAATTTTTCCACCCAGTAATTTAAGGAGAGAGTTCACATTCTTTCTCCAAAAAGAAATTGACAGTTTTATGGCGTTTCACTCTCCTTAGACAAATTGAACGGTTTTAATGTTATTCAAATGTGAGAGGGATCAAACCTCCTATGAATCCTATTATATTCAATTACCAGGTGAGTATCATGAAATTTTACCAATTTCACTGAATATGCTCTGTTATGAGTAAGAACCAAGTTGCTCTGTTCTAAAACAATGATCATGTTATGAATTCTAATTTCAAACAACGTGTGTAAATGAATAGTTGGATAGACACTGTTCCTCTCTACTACACCTCGCCCATGATTGAAGAGGAACTAACTTACCCTTAGAAAAGACGTTAAGTTACATCCTCCAGAATCATCGGCGTCCAGAATCTTCAGCGTCCATCGAAGTAAACATATAGGTGCCGGTGTTCAAGTCCCACGTGCTCGGACTCGAGATCGCAAGATGGAGTTTGCAATCGATGTCAACTTTTGAAGCTCCAATTTGTGCACCACCGTTACGTTTTTTATACCTGTTTACCAAAATTACTTGGTTTTCAAACAATTCCATCTCCGTCTACCAAAAACAATTGGAAATGCTTCAAAAAAAGTAGGCATCTTTTCATTTGTACATTACTGGATGATGTAGCAAGGTACTCATGCCAAGTGCATGGCTAAAAGTCGACGGCATGTGTGCATTTTATGTATTTCATTACATTATGAATCAAGCCAATTGATATTTAAGTTCTTAAATCCACGTGGGAAGTTGTTTTTTTCCCAACTATAAAGAAAATAGGTGCATGCATGTGGAAAAAATATTTAAATTTGTGGAGAAAGTTAAGTATTTAAATGATTTTAAGTTTTTAAATTTAACGTTGGTAAGTAAGAAATTCAGACGTTTACATCTTAAACTATTTCCAATAACATTTTCTCCATATAGTTTTATTATGTCACTATGATTGATCTGAAAGAAAGACATGCATTACATGAAGTTTTTTTTGTAAAAGTTGGAAATTGAAATCCTCATTGGACTTGTTTTCTATAACGTCGAGATTAACCGGCACTCACTCTATTAAATTAAAAAAAAAAAAAAAACCGATTAAACTCCTTTTTTTTAGCATGGGCCATACATAAATGTATTTCTTCTAGTATGGGCCTCAATGTTCTCAATGTTCCCATGCAGAAGGGAATCTGGGGCTGGACCGAGCCGCCTCATCGAGGAGCGGATCCCTTTCAGGTCATAGGCTAATGTTAGCTTAGAGGACTGCAATTTCCGTTTGATAGATTTCACGCTGCTTTTCCATGATGAGAATATGGAGAAGCTCGTCTCCACAGGCACATGCTACGTGACGATGCTTATCACAGCATTTTGCAGTCATTTTTCTCTCCATGAACACATCAATTTCAAGACTTACATTTCTGCTGGGGTTTTTTTCTTAGAATTGGAGCGAGACTATCTTTAGAGGGAAAAAGGAATCCTCTAATCCTTCCATCTATGCCCACAAGTTCGCAATCTTAACCATCAAATGCATCATTTCCAATATAATAAATTCAAAGTACTATACACACAACTGAAATGCCTTCACCATTGAAGCACAGTAGAGTCAATTGAACCTTTTTTTGTTAATTGCACATTCAAATAATCAATATTTGTAATAGGTGTTCTAAGGACATAACGGACTGCATGTGCATATTATTTTGTCAGTTGCTTACAACTATAAACTGTCAAATTATTCCTATAAGATAAGCAATGATATCGTACCTTCAAAAGAAGGTTGCATTAAATCTGTGCATTAGATACAGTAAATATATTAAAGAGGTATGGCTTGAAGGTAATCAATTTATAGGCATATTTTGACAAATTGAGTGAATGAAAGGAAAGCCGGAGGTTTTATGAGAATATTATAATCTTAATATGATATCTATAAGTAAGAAGTTGATAGTTGTGTACTAATCAATATTATATCCAATCCAATTTCAAATCGGCACAAATAATGCCAAGTGCCAAACATGACCTTAGAACTTGGAACTTTCTGCTGTTGTTTGGAAATTAAATGCAATGAAGTAAAAGTAATTCATGAAAAAGTATGGTCATGTAAGAGTTATGCAAGCGAATGTAATTGTGCTTTCACTCATTGAGTATTGCAAAAGACCATATAACACCATCAAAGTAACTAGACAAACTAGGAAAGCATTGTCAAGACTAATGACAGCACCCATGGAAGGATATCCATAGGTTTTTCTCTATGGTTTAACCATTCGGCATCTTACATGATTAGCACTAATAGGTTTGCTCACTAAATCTGTGAATTACCTTAGTCTTAGGATGTAATGACTTTGAATTACCCTATCAACAATATTAGATGCTTTTATCGACTTAGATTTATGCACGTCAAGTTGTAGTCATTGTCAACAGGGCTAATGACAAGCTTGGTTAACAAATTTTTGCCTCCAATCCACCACCAAAAGCTTCATGACTCGGCAATTGGTTGAAGGAGACTCAAATTTATCAATCGGACACTATATCCAGCGAAAGGAGCCAATATCTAACACAGCATAGCATCTAAACTAAGCATCACTCATCAAGGCACGAACAAGCAACTACTTAGCTTTTAACTTGATGGATGAAGCTGAGGAATGATGGATTTGGATTTCAGTGGCGACCGCGAACTTTTTGACAGGAGTTGTGGGTGAGAAAGACGGAGAAGAAGAAGAAATGTGGAAGAAATTGATTCACCTGGGAAGGAGAAGCTGGAATAGTGGGGTCATTTCTGACGCGTGAGATGCAAGTGATCGAGCGAGCAAAGGTCCCGCCAATAATGGGAATTCTTGACTAGAGAAAGGTTCTGTGACATGGACGTCCAGCCCAAGATGGTTCCCTCGACATGGTTCTCTCAAGCGCCCTGAGGGTGAACTCCATTTTTTATATTTTGGGTTGGCACTTACACACCCCTCTGTGACGGCAGAGGTGTTGCACTTGAAACCAAGAAATTAGTACCAAAAGAAAAGTCAAAAGACATATTTGTCAACCAGTTTTGCACTGATATTTTTAGCTGGCATACTTTACTAGCATCTTGCATAAACTTGATAAATAAACAATTCATCATCCGAACTTAAACCTCCTTAAGCTATGATTATCGGACTTAATTCGAAGGCGCACTATGTTTTATCAACCAAATTTTCAATGATAATCTCTCTCTAGATATATATACATAGCCCAAAAGTAACTTATAATAGACTTTTAACGATAGCTGCATCACATAAAATAGCAGACTTTATGTTAACAATTTCCGATCAAAATTAGTCATATTGACTAAATTGGCACAAATACAAAAGGTTTATAACTTAATTGACAAAAAAAAATGTTTAGAACTAACTTGACTTACTTTCAAAAACTTTTTTTTTAACATTCTTGGTGATGGCTAGAGAGTCTCAAATGCTCCTATTAAGCCAAACATGCCTTAAGCGTTTTCTTTGCATGATGGCGCAGCAGTTAATAAGGAAGTTTAATTAACCCGTACCTTGCATATAAGTGGCGTAATCAAGACTCTCAAAGCAGCTTTTGTTAATATAGTAAGGTAGAGGAAATCCCTGGGGCTGAACAGTAGCCGCTGCATAACCAGAAACAAAGAGCACTGTCAAAATGGGAGAAAATACGGAGTGGAGGTTAACTGGTGCACGAAATAATATAAAAGACACAGCTCGAGGACGAGCGGTCGGGCGTGCTTGTTGACTTGACTCGCTACAGTTTTCCTTTTTTACTCGGTATTGGACTTAGATTCGACGTCGTTGTCTTCGCCCCCATATCTCTTCCCTTCTTTTAAGATTAGATTTTTAAATAAAGTGGGGACTCTCTCCCGAAGACAGGATCTTCCATTAGTCAACATGTTTTTTTTACTTCAGACAAGGAAGGTAGTGAGTAATCACTCAGAGTTAATGGCAAACAACAATCCTGCCAATCACAGTTGTCGGAGATAAGCATTGATGGTGAACTGCGACATCTCTTCACTATTGTAGTCCGGCCTCCTTCGATAAGTTGGAGAAGGACTGCCAGTGAAATCATTCAGTCCTCCCTTCCTTTACGAAAAAGTCAAAACCCCACGCCCAATTTTCGTCTTCCCATCTCAAAAATTAATTTTTGCCAAACGATTTTGACCACGAAGTACATAAGGATGACGGGTGCTCCAGTGGCGTTGGTTGAACCGTTATCTGTTTACATGTCCCTAATGGTTTGAAGCAAGACTCTCCATGACATAAAGATGCCGTCATACATTTCACAATTTGAAACCCCCTGCTTTACTAGAAATTTTCCTCGGCCAAAAGACAAGATGTCACTAGAGTGTCCTTTCGGCTTTTGGCCGAGGAAAACTGATGTCACTAGAGTGCCCTTTTGTCTTTTGGCCGAGGAAAATGGAACTCACTGCATGCGGTGAGAGTGAGTTCTTTTGTCTTTATGCCGAGGAAAATTTCTTTTGGGACACAGACCAGTTCTTTTGGGACCCAAGTGCGAGAAAAATGTTCATTTGGACTGAGTTTTTCATAAATAAGTATGAAAAACCACACCATGACCAGAACATCGCCATGTTCTCTGACAGCCCCATCCTGTTTTCCTTTTCAGGCAAGAGACTTGGCGAGGCAGAGTCGGAAAGTTAATGGCGAACGACAATCCAGCTGATCATGGTGGTCGGAGGTAAGTCTCGGCAACCTTAAACATATCTTAACCACTATAGCCCACTCGTCAGTGAGTTAGAGGATTGTGACTAAAATCATGCCACAATCTTGATATCCTTTCTTGTTTCTATCTCTGATCATGTCCACCGTGTACATTCCATCACGTGAATGTTGTTTTATCAGGGAGGAAAAAAAAAACCTGCACTCTATATAAACGAGGCGAAGTTGCGGACGTATTCTGAAGTTATGTTGTTGGACACTTAAGAGCCCAGTTGAGAGGGGCGTCTTTAACTTGCCTGCATGTTTACTCGCATTTCTTAGACAACATATTGGGCTGTACTCAAAACAGAGTATATTCAATGGATGTAAATATGGTGAAAAGTGAGATTATTTTTGTAGACATTGACCTTTTTGTGTGAATCGGTAAATTTTCATGATTTTCATTTCATAATTGAATAGAGTTGGATTGGTAATAGGGAATAATCCCTCTCAAGTGTGAACACTATCATAAAAACTAGTGAAATACCATAATAAAGTGTCATTTCTTTTTGAAGATCACGAAGTCAGAAAGAATTTGAAACTTCTCCTAACGTTAGTGGGTGTGAAAATTTTGTCACATCAATTAAGGGATACGACTGTACATACACTCTATTTCTTTCTTTTGTCAAGAGAAACTCATGTTAAGAACAAAATATTAATTGAAAGTCTTATTTGCTTTTCCTCCAAAGAAAAGATAAGACCTGCAATTAGCTTTTCTCTGTTCTACCTAGTAAGCAAGGGTTTCTTTTTTCTGGTCAAAGGTAAGCATGGGGTTTACCTAGTAGTTTTCTACATGTTTTGTTTTATGAACAAATGTTGTTAGAGTGGATTACGAAACGTTTCTAGGTGTTAAAGAGATATGCCCCAATAGGAGATCAAGCATTGACTAGACCACCACATGAGTGATTCTAGTCAAAATTAATCAAATTGACTATATTAGAAAATTGTTAATAGATTTAGGGTTAAATTGGCCAAATTAAAAAGATTATAACTGAATCGACCTTCGTACAATATGGTTGGTATTTTTTAGATGAGTTTTCAGAGAATTTGCACTTGGTGATGACAAGAGAATTAAACATATAGTTAAAGAGGATTAAACAGAATAGTCATTTGTTCAAGAGGATAAAACAAATGATTGCATCCGGTTCTCCAAATTTGATGATGACAAGAGAATTAAACAAATAGTTTAAGACGAGTAAACAAATAATTGTCTTTTGCCCAAGAGGTCCGACGGATGGGATGAGTACTTCACTCCCCTACCAAGGAGAGGGAGGACTCTCTCCCTAAGAGAGGACCTCCCATTGGTCTACAAATATGTCTGTTCAACTTGCAGC
Organism: Eucalyptus marginata; assembly: GCA_014182565.1. Taxonomy (NCBI): domain Eukaryota; kingdom Viridiplantae; phylum Streptophyta; class Magnoliopsida; order Myrtales; family Myrtaceae; genus Eucalyptus; species Eucalyptus marginata. The sequence continues at coordinate 49,755,715 of CM024592.1, read as the reverse complement.
CTCACAGCAAGTTTTACTTCGGACAAGGAAGGAAGAGTAAAAATCATGCAGTCTTGATTTCCTTTCTTGAAAAGGAACTTCTTATCTTTGATCATTTCCCCTATATGTGTTCCATTACTCAAATGTTGTTTTGTCTACCCTACATAGATCAGGTGAACTCGTCCTTTTCAATGTTGCATTTGGAAACCGTCGCCCCATTTTTGTTTACTTCATTAGCTGATTAATGTGTTTATTCTTGATCCTCATTGTTTGAGCTTTTGTGCTAGACCGGTTGGTCTAACAAGTAATTAGCTCATTTTAATGCCAAGAAATGGAGCAGAGCACGTGGCTCAAATTGTTGCAGAATATAATCAACAGCTTAATTCCCTAGCGGAGGCCTTGCTTCAACTTATTAGGGACCGGCATGGCTCTTTAGGTTCAGCCAACATTATCGGTGCACCTGCCATTATACTTATCTGTGCAGCAATCAAGATTGTTCGGCAGAAATTACTCTCTGAGATGGGAAGGCAAGACATACACTCAAGGTTCCAACTTGTGTGTGCTCTAATTGCTCTAGCTCTTGGATGTGTTGCATGCAGTCTGTTGATATACATTCTGCTTGATGATATACTTTGGCTGATTGACCTTCCCTGGGTCATACCGTTACTAATTCTATTCGCATTCATCATGAATGAAAGGAATAATTAGTGAACGGTAATAGTCTCTAATTATCTAATACGGTAATGTGTATTTTATATGAATTTGGTTTTGCTTTGTAACCTTCCAACATTGGCTTAGACATGAACTTCATGGTGTATTTTTAACTTAAAAACGGTGATAGTTTTGGATAATTTGATATGATGATGTGTATTTTATATGTATTTGGTTTGCTTTGTAACCTTCTAACGTTGTCTCAAACATGAACTTCGGTGTATTGTTATCTTGAACACCTTTTACATCACAAAGTAGAATAAATTATGATGATGATTACAATCTTTCTTGGTGCAATTCAAAATTGAGAAATGATGAAATTGGAGAAATAAGGCAACCTTTATTTTGAGGCTAGGGAGGAAATAATTTAGAGTATATCAGAAAGAATCATCACATTATCCTCATTCACTATTCTTACGTTTTTACTTTGCAATCTCTATCCATCAAAATTTAAGCTAAATTAGCTAATTGGCAACTCACAAGTTCTTATTAGAGCAAGACAGACAAGTACAAGCTTGATTCATCACCTCCGATAAGATAATTATCCCAATATCGAAGCTCCAATTTGATCACTATGTTATGGTTTTTATACTCGTTTACTAAAATTACTTGGTAATTTCATTCATACATTAGTTGATGATGTCACAAGGTACTCATCCCTAGTGCATGGCCGAAAATTGACAACCGTGTGTGCATAACTACATCAAAAGAACCAAGCCGATTGCTATTTAGGTTCTTAATCCATGCGGAAATTAGCCCTTTTCCCTACTATAAATACAATACATGCATGCTTGTGGGAAAAAAAAATGTGCGGAGAGTGTTAAATACAAAATATATTTAAATGATTGTAAGATTTAAATTCAATGTTAACTTTCAAGAAATTTAGACGTTAATATCTTTAACGTGCGTTATATGAATATGTCATTGGACTTATTTTCTATACAATAGAGATTAATCGGCACTCACTCAATGAAAAACTCGATTAAATTCCTTTTTTCTAGCATGGACCATAAATATATTTTCTCTGAGATGGGCCTATGTTCCAATGCAACAGGGAATTCGTGGCTGAACTGGGCCGCCACATCAAGTATCGGATCTCTTCCGGGTCATAGGCTAATGCGAGCTTAGAGGACTATAAAATATCCGTTTGACATACTATAAACTGACAAATATACCAAAAAGATGAGCAATGACACTATACCTTCAAAGGGTTCTGCATTGAACCTATGCATCAGGTATCTAAACGCATAAAATAGGTTTGGCTTAAAGGTAATTGGTTGATAGGTAGATCTTGATGAAATAAATCGGTGAAAGGAAAGCAGGGGTCAATATTCATCTACACCGACCGATATTACTTCCCATCATGTTTCAGAATAGCACAATAGTCAAGGTTTAAACATGAGCTTAGAAGTTGCAATTTCGATGCTAATCTAGTAGTTAAATGCGGCAAGGGAAAAGAAAGTCATGAATAGTGAGCAATATATTCTTTTGATTCTATATATTTCTCATGATCAAAATCCCGATTGATTGTTATTGATATTGTAATATTATATTATTATATAAATAATTATCTTCTAAAGCCTATAAATAGGCTTAGGTACTATTCATCATAATAGTTTGAAATTTAACAATTCTATTTTTCGCTTTATTCTTATCATTCAAGAATTAAATTGAACAACAAAAATTATCGAGACAAAATTGAATAACGAGTGAAAGTTCAGGAAATCAGTGATCCCATTAACCCGGAAGAAATATAGTATGGTAGGGACACGTTCCCTCGATGTCTTGACTCTTCTTGGTTCATTTAAGGTGTCGCTTTCATTCTCCTGCATCCACGTTCATCACGGAGACTTGCCTACCCAAAAACCATAAAAGGGAAGAAAGAAAAAATAAAAATAAGAACAATGACTAGGATAGTTTATTTCCAAGTTGAATCTTTTGATAGACGTCGTGTTCAGAGGGGTCAGGATGCTTCCTAACGTACAAAAAACAATAAACAAAATATGTTTCGAGGGGTCTAAGTATTGTCCCCACTGACGATTTGTGGGCTGAGTTGGAACAGATTATTTCCAAGTTGAATCTTTTGATAGTCTTTGGACTATTTGACTAATTGTCGTTGGTCTACCAATACTCTACATAGATAAGGTGAACTCGTCCTTCCCAATGTTGCATTTAGAAATCACCGGCCCACATTTTGTTTACTTTGTTAATTGATCCATGTGTTCATTCTTGATCCTCATTGTTTGAGCCTTTGTGATAGGTTGGTTGTCTAACAAGTACTTTGTTGATTTTAATTCCAAGAAACGGAGCAGAGCACGTGGCTCAAATTGTTGCGAAATTTAATTGATAGCCTAGTGGAGGCCTTCTTCAACTCATCAAGGAAAGGCATGGCTATTCAGGTCTAGTCAATATTGCCAATATTGCCGATCCATCTATCATTATGCTTATCAGTGCAGCAATCAAGATTGATATGATTTATAGCAAATTCAACAATCTCTATGCAACAAAATTCAAACTAAAGTAGCTAATTGAACAACTCACAAGTTTTGAGTAACTTGTTCAACCGAACTATACACATATATTGAGCAAGACAAGTACAAGCTTGATTCACCATGCCCACTCGCCTGATAAGATAATAGATCAGATTAACAAAGGTCCAATTTAATCACTATCGTTGTGCTTTTGAGACTAGTTTACCAAAATTACTTGGTTACTTCATTCATACATAACTTGATATTGTCACAAGTTACCCATGCCTGGTGCATGATCGTACAACAACAGCCATGTGTGCACGATATGCATTTTACTACATCAAATGATGGTATCGCATATTGAATTTTTTTGAATGTATAGTAGAGTTAATTAGAAAAATAAAAATTAATATAGCAAAAAAATCAAATGAATCAAACCGATCAAGACTTAGATAAATTTTTGGCGCAAAAAAAAAAAAAAATCATTACCATTGTTATCATAAAATCTATATAATTAGGACATGGTGGCTGAGTACACACATGCATATTGCATTTATTTTTTTTTTTAATCACACGGAAATATGTCAATGTATTTTCTAGTAGAGTTAACATATTGTTCAGAAAAATAAAAATTAATATTAAAATTTCTCCTTTGTCATTGAAAAAATCAAATGATTACCCAGCTTATGGGGTTCCATGGCAAGAATCAAATTCAATGTTTATGTATGTAAGATTGGTATGTTTGCTTAATGTGGGAAGTTACCATAGATTATATCTTAAATATTTTTGCGTTCCAAATTTGAACATTTTGTCATGCTATGTCACTATGATATATTTGAAAAAGAAAAAAGATATAAGCTTTACATGAAGCGTTCTATGAAAGTTTGAAATCCTCATTGGATTTATTTTCGGTACGGTAGAGATTAAGTGGCACCCAATCCATGGAAAATCAATTAAATTCGTTTCATAGCTCGGGCCGCTGATATATTTATTTTAATATGGGTTTTGAATAATTTTCAATGTTCCCGTCCAGCAGCGATTTTGGGCCTGGACCGGCCCGCGATGTTGCGGATCGGATCCATTTCGGGTCGGGTCATAATGCGAGCTTGGAGGACTAGGGTTTAAGCTCTGACCCGTATAAAATCCCCAATTCGCGTTCCACCTCGCCGCTTCTCTCATCGCCTGCCGCTGCCGCCGCTGCTTTCGATCCTCCTCCGCCTGAATTCCGGTAATTCTGCATCCCTCAGCGTCGGTAGTTTAACTCGAGATCGGCGATGCTTTTGTGTGGTTTTTCCTTTTGCGGACGACCGATTCGATGATCGATTTTGTAGAAAGATTGCTGCTTTTGATTGGTATCCCCTGTGTCTTGAACTCTGAATTGATTGTTGCTTTGAGAAAATTTGGAAAAATCGAGGCGAAATGCAGGGCTTAAGACTTCAGTTGATTGGCCTGGTTCTTGCCGAATTGCTGGCGACAGCGATTAAGTTTTAGCTTGAACCCGTTTTTTGTTTTTTTTTAGGAATTTTTGCTTTGATTCTTGGTGATGATGAATTTGTGTTGGTCTTTAGAGTGGCAATTCGTGTTTTGGCTTGGAAATGTTGTAATTTGAGTCTCCGCGTGACCCTTGTTTAGAAATTCTCCATATGGGGTATGTGTTACCCTTTCATTTTGGCATTTGAAGCATTAGCCTTAGAAATTTCGATGTTTTGCAAGATGGAGTTTGCAATCAATGTTAGTTTTTTGACTTGTCTAATTAGGTGATTGAGCAAAGGATTTAAGGGTATCGAAACAGTCATTCAAGATGCAGAACGAGGAGGGTCAAAATATGGATCTTTACATCCCCAGGAAGTGGTATACCATCAGTCCCTTTTTAAATTTGCAACAGCCATCTATTTTTTCTTTTTTTTTTTTGTTGAATTTTTTTTTTGACGGCTTTCCTTTTTAACACCTCCATCGCAGCTCTGCCACAAATAGGCTCATTACATCTAAGGATCATGCCTCCGTGCAGATCAACGTGGGGCACTTGGGCCCTGATGGAGTCTACACCAACCAATTCACCACATTCGCCCTCTGCGGTTTCACCCGAGCACAGGTATGTCTTGCCGCTCCGCTGTTAGAGCTACTCTCTGTTTGTTATTGTTAACTGTAATTCGTTTTCAATTCTTCTTCGTGCCGGCAGTAAGCAAGGCACTGACAGTTTTTATGCTGCTGTTGATTTGTATCTTCTTGACATTGTTCTTGCGTATTGGTTTTGCAATCAAAATGTTGAGATTGTTTGGTTCTTGTCTTTATAAAATGTTTTATAATTTTCCCTCTTTCTTGGTCTTGAAGAGGATATAACAAGTAGAAATCCAAATTTGTTGCACTTTAGTAATTGGAGCTTCAGTTTCTTATATCCAAGTGGATATCCCAGCTGAGCCTATCGTACCTAATAAAAATATTAACTCTTGATCAATTCTTGCTCGATCTCTATGACCGGCTTTTATGTGCACCACACTGCACTTTGTTCTTGTAATGAATTTCTCCATTTTTTGAAATCTAGGCTTGTTAATCGGTCTTGTCCTCATTCTCATGTGCACACCATCTATTTTGCAGGGTGATGCTGATGGTGCCGTTGATAGGCTCTGGCAAAAGAAGAGGGCTGAAATTCGACAATAAACCATTATGTAGTTGGTTGTTGAATTGGCTGGCTCTTTTTGCCATGAAATATTGCGGTTGAAAGTACATTTGTTTTGTAGTGGCTTTAATTTAGGTGAATTTACATTTGCTCTTATTAAGCTGTTTTCTTTTGCGTATTTACAGTTGGATGAACTTTGTTAGTAGTTTTGTGGAAGTGTTTTGCAATTTGGATTGCTAATGATTTCTTTAAGGAAGAACCACGACTCGAGGTACTTGAACTCAAGTGTTTGGCCTTTTCGCATCATGGTAACCTTCTTCCTTGCAGTTGGTATCTATCTTGCTTGTAAGTAGATGCTGATTGGAGCTATTTTAATGATCATCCAGTTCCTCGTTGTAAACAAGGCCTAGCAGACTTGCCACAAAGAGATGGTATAATCAATATTCATCATGCTCATTTGGCATCTCCATGAACTCGATTACATTATTTTGCCTTTTCTGTTGACCACAGAAGTTGCTTCTATCGTTTTTTTTTATTCCTTCTTGCTTAGCATATTCGCATTGAAGTTGATGCTCTGCATACATACATACATCTCCATGGATCGAATCTTCTGTCCTCATGATGTCGTGAAAGCGTTAAATGTGTCTTAGGACTTCAAATGTAAATGAGGACCTTTTCTTGAACCACGGCAAATGTTCAAATATTAGTTTAGGACTTACAGAGTATGGTAAATTTATTTTCCCCTCTTGATTTTAGACCTTCGCTTGAGTAGACTTTAAATGGCTGTCAAAAAAACCATTGTTACTGTGAAAATTTACTTCATATCATCCTCCATCCTCTGTTGTTCTTCTACGGCTGCTGAAAAGGTCTAAAAAAGTGTCCACCTCGATGCTTGTCCATGAAGATGGAAGGAATCAGATGCTTATCATTCTTATTTTCTCTAGAAAGATGCCCATCATTCATAAAAAGAGGGAATAAGCACTTCGTACCACAAAATCATTGTTTTGGATTGCCTTTCAATGAAAAGAAAACTTAGGCTCGTATCTTCTTCTTCACATCCTCCGGTAAAGATGTGTCTCCAATCCCTGATATCCGCTCCTCCTCGAAACTACTGGCTGTCTTATGACAAATTATCATCTAGATCTCAGTTTTTTTACATTTATGATCTATCTCTTTCAGGAAAATTGAATGATTTATAAAATATTTTTATAAAAAATGAATGATTGTATCACTTATAAAAATGAAGGAATGAAAATCGTTTTCATTGTCCATAAAAAGTTGCTAAATATGTTGTCGATAGCAAAAAAAATTGTAATTAGCTAATTATTTGAAGCGGCATTGGTGATTATATCTAGAAAGATGATATTAAATCAATCATTTTTCGTGAAACAAATAAAACTTTAGAAATCTTGCAAATGCATAAAATTTTGCCGATGTCACAATGTGTGTTCACATATTATGCATCAGCTTTTGATAGTGACAATGACGAGAGAGAGGGACCAAAAGAAAAATTTTACGGCCATAGATTCAGCATGTGTGATTGCTCGCAAAAGATTATGTTTGTACGTATTTATATGGCCAGATCATATGCTAGAACAAGAATCTAGGCAGATGCCTTTAAGATATGAAACAGGAGCACCGGGAATGTCAATTGACAAGCCTTTCTTCTAGTGGATTTCAGAATAAGCCTCCACACAAAAAAAAGAGCTTTTCTAAACAATTTGAAAAGACAGGTGGCTAAAGGCTAAGCCATCCATGACCAATGAGCATTTATCCAAGTTCCTGATCTAATTCATGATCAAGTTATTCGTCAAGGACGAACCTCATAATCACACAGCACCCTTTGAAATTTGGTGATGGCATCTGAAATATCTTCAATATATAATGATAAGTCCGTACCGGTCAAAGATCGCTTGCATCAGGTCAAATGAAGCTTGTGATCAACATTAATAGATTTTAACGGTAGCTTGCGATTCGAATGAGAAAGAGAAATTTGGGAAAATCTAAAGTGGGTGGACCCCGAATCCAAGCGCGACTGGACGGTACGAACATTATTCTGTAAACAATAATGATGACGTGCAGGCAATGCAATGCAATGAATTCTCTGAAATTATCTGCGTCGTGCGTTATCTCATGCAGTGTCGCATCTCCACAAGTGACATCGAAGGACGAGAAACAAAAGAGGGGGGGACAAAAGCAAAAATCCTTAAAAGGAGAGAACCCCGTTTCGCACGATTAAAGAAATCACCCGAAGTTTTTCACTTTGCTCAAGCATGAATTCATCATTACCCCCACGTTTTCTTCCTTCTTGGTAAGCATGACCACCATCTTTTTAGCTTTGGTTCTAAAAGCATCTGCTGAGTAATCATAGCCTCCAAGAATCATCAACAAAAAGACAGTTTCATACGTTAGAATTGAGGCAAGGACAAGTCAGGACTTTACAGGTTTTCGTGCTCCGAACGTGTCATGGACTTCCCCATTTGGAGATCAGTCAAATGGGTTCTTTACACATCAGAAAAGTAGAAATTGGGTTGCCTTCAAAAGTGAGAGAAAAAGGGTCCCTAAATCTCATCTAAGATGGTTCTTTCTCAGCCACGACATTGGTCAAAAGGGTATATTATTAGACTAGGGCTCTCTAGTCATTAATTTGCAGCCATCCGAAAATCTCATGACGAGGACCCTCCTAGCACTCCATGCAATGCCCAAACATCAATTTCAAAGGAAAAAAGGAAAGAAAATTGCCAAATCTATCAATCTATTCACAAAGCAGAAATGGGGGAGTGACAAGGATGGCCTAAAAAGAACTAAAACATTGAAGAGGGCTAATAAATCCATCCACAACCAACCAAACCTTGAAAGATCCAAAAGAACTAAAACGAATCTAAACGCTAAACTGTGGGGCCCTCACCATAAGAAAGATTTACTCATTTCAACCCCAAAAGTTTTGAGTCCACTTCTACTTTCAACCCACTTACATGGTCTTTCCTCCCGTGCCTACATGGCTACATGCATTGCAAAAGCAACACTCCATAAACTCATACATAGCAGCATAAGTTCTTGCTTGTCCAGATTACCCATCACCACATCATATATATATATATATATAGATACCTTTCAAATGATTCCACTTTTCACTAGATTATGGTGATCACATGACGGAGCAGGCATTGGGATTCTCGTCGCTGAACAGCTCGAAGGTATCGCACCGACGCCGGGAGGAGCACGAGTTGAGATCGGGCGGCGCCCGCTCGACCTCCAGCCCAGGATCGTGCACATACTCGTAGGCGTACGATGGCTGCTGCTGGGCATAGTACGCCGCCTCGCAGCTGGCGGTCGGATACGCCGTGTGGTAACTCACGGCGTGCACGGTAGGGGTGTAGTAATGCTGCGGGTATTGGTAGCCCTGATGGTGTGGAGGGCTGTGATTTCCCGGATGGAACATGGGACCTGGACCCATTTGACCATGAGCCGGTTGACCATGACCCATTTGACCTTGCACCGGTTGACCATGACCCATTTGACCTTGCACCGGTTGACCATGACCCATTTGACCTTGAACCGGTTGACCATGACCCATTTGACCTTGAACCATGTGACCATGACCCATGTGACCTTGAACCTGAACTGGAACTTGGCCTTGCTTGGGCGATCCGGTGCCTGCGGCCGCACCGCAAGGATGTTGGCCACCCCCATCGGCAATGGGGTTATTACTGTGGCCTTTCCCTTTCTTTTTCTTCTTCTTCTTACCGCTACCGCCGCCGCCGCCGCCGCCGCCGCCTCCGCCGCCCCCGCCGCCGGCGGTTGCCGCCACCACAACACCCTCGTGTGGAGCTGGATTCTCGGCCGCCGCTGTCTGTGACGGGTTAGTATTCGCAAAGTTCACCACCGCATGCCTCCCCTCAGGCATCACCTCCTGCACTTGGACGGTGACGCTGTTCTTAAACGGTGGCCCCCCACCGTGGCCAGCGCCACCGCCTTCACTGATCTTGCTGATTCCACCAATATTGTCGAGGCCCTTTGCCAAGTCGCAATCTCTTACTTCCACTCCACCGCCGCAACCATAACAATCGTGTTCAGCTTCTTCGATGCTTTCCGGATCGCTCGGTTTCTCTTTGTTTTTTGACTTGCCCTGCTTCTTGCCTTTTGAAGGCCACACCTCTGCATGCTTGCCCGCCTTTTCTAGTTTCTTGATCAAGGTGACCGCATCGACGTTGCCGATCACGATCACTCTGTGTTGCTTCAGGTCGACCTCTGTTTTGTAAACGCCTGAAAAAACCAGTGGGAAGATGGGAAAGACAGCATTAAAGGAAGGATTTTGTAACAGAAAACGAAACGAAAATGCGCGAGGATGAGGAAGTGATGCAAATTAAGAGAAAAAGAGAGAACAGAGTAGAAGAGAGATAGGAGGAAAGTGAAGATACCAAGAGTCAGAGAACTAGGAAAAGGATGGATTTTTCAGGTGAGAGAACTGAAAATTGAAAAGCCAAGAGAAGTGAGAACTGGAGTAACGATCTCAAAAGAAAGCAGCAAGCCCCAGATCAGAAAAATAAGCGCAACTCCACCATTACCCTTTTGCCGAAACCAGCACAAGCCCAAAATTTGAAAACACGAGAACCAAAAAACTGCAACTTCGAAGGGTGAACGGAAAGTTACGAACTCATCCAAAGAACCCTTGAGGGTTTTTAGAAGAGCGGTCACCTTCAATGCTCTGAAGGACCTTCTTGACTTTTCTCTTGCAGCCTTCGCAGTGGACGGAAACTCTCAAGACACATGTCTGAACGAAACAAGAGAACAGCATTACACGAAAACTCGCCAGAAACAGAAACAAGAAAAACTGCAGAACAGAACAGAACCAGGAAAAGACACGGAGACGCGAGAACAAACCTTGTACTGGAGAAGGGGCTCTGCAATTTCTTCCACCTCTCTTATTTCGTGCCTGCACTCCGGGTTTGCCATGAAAAAGAACGACGCAGAGAAGGGAAGAGCGGACGGTTTGCTCCGAAAGAGAAGGCCGCAAGGAGAAGAGTAGCGTGCGTGCGAGAACTTTAAGGAGCCATAAAGAGCGAGAGCGTGTGAAACGGGGTCTAATTAAGAAGGGTGTCGAGATTGGGGGTGACAAATGGCAACTGCAAATTGCTGATGGAGTGTGGCAGGAATTTAGAGAGAAGGGACGGCTGTCCACCTGTCAAGCATTTATGCTGCCCTCTCTCTTTTTGGGTAAAAATCGATTAGCGGTACACCCACTTTATCGAAAATGAGGAACACATCGTATCTCTCTTTAAAAGCAGTTTCCCAACCGGGGGGTTCTCTATAGTCAAGTGATCAGATGATAAAATGATCTTGTCGCCATATACAATAAGATTGTAGTCGGTCTTGGCCATTCATTTTTAACCTGTTGCTTATATCATATATAGTCAGCATAGGTAAGTGATTCTCATGTGTAGTAAATTATTTCATGTGTAGTAAAAACACTAAGTCATTGTAAAAACATCGTGTTTCTACTAATGTCTCCTTTTTCATGTAATATTGACAAAATCTTTTAATTGTTAGTCAAACTAAATAAGGGTTAATGAGCACACTACATAAGCCAAAAGAAATAAGATAAATAAAATCAAAAATAGTAAATCTTTAAAAGGAAGCGAGAAAAGAATAGCTTTTAGAATTGGAAAAGAAAAGGTGATTGGGGTAGTGCCTGTTAAGAAACATTTCCTCATTAGTTTTGATGATTTACAAAACTTCTTTTAATCGTTCTTTGATTTTGATGGTAAGATTTTCCAAGTGGAAACTTTGATGAGTATCATCATATGTTACTTATCAGATTCAAGGATGTAATGAAGATCCTATCCCTTACATTCAATCTTGACAGAATAATGATAGTATTCGAACCTTGTGCTAACAGCTAGAAAATTGGCGTAAATTTCCTACTGAGTATATCTTGATTGTTCGAAAGGAACTTATCTAAATCAATCTTAGTGCATAATGTTCAATCTACCAATGGAACAATCATATTGAAGATAGAAAGTTCTCCACAAGAAAGACCCAACTTATGGAAACCCAATCTATAGTATGGGTGGTAGATCTTATGGAGAACTTCTTTCTCAATAATCCAAAAGCAATTAGATGTTCCTAAAGATTCAAATCCAATGAGTTGATTGAATGAATGATCCTCAAAGAAGATCCAACAATCAATTTGGACAGTTGAGGAGTATAAAAAGGACTCGTATCACTAAAGGACACAAGAGAGTATTTCTAATTTCCAAAGTTCACAAAGTCTTATCACAAAGTCCTATCCCAAATATTTTCATCTTACTTAAGCTAAATATTGTAATTTGTTAGAGATAGCGAGTGTGAAAATAGCAAATTTTTCATATGAACTTGAGTAGCACTTACTTAGTACTTGTAACCTCTTATTGATTCATACTAATGAAATTTAGTTGATAGACTATCAATGCGAGAGTGTGGACATAAGCTCATCAAAACCAAACCAATATAATTTTGTTATGTGCAATTTTCTCTATCCCTAAACTTCTTTTTTGTTTTTGTGATGATTTATTGCATTTTAGTAAGATCTTAACATAGCATGGCTTCTCATTAGACATTATTCTATTGCAATATCATTTTAACTTGTTTAAATTCCATTTTATCACCTATTCACCTCCTCTAAGTGATCAATCTAGTCCTACCAGTGACATGGTCGAGCGACTCCTATCATGTTGGGAAGGGAGTCATGGCTTTTCTATTCATCAACAAGGGGTCTGGCTGATGGTGATGAGCAGTGGCTATCGATCACTAGCCACCTCCCTCTTTCTCTCTACATAAAAATAATACCATATTAATTTCATAAAGATCATTAGAGCAATATTAATTAGAAAGAAAAAGTTTATTGATAACAAAAAAGTTTGATATGGGGAAAAAAATTGATTGCCGATGGCATTTTCTCATTTTAAATTACTTTCTAAAAATGAGAAAATTTACCTTGACAAAGGTGAAATACCATGAATTAGATCAAACTACTTACAATAACTAGGATTTATACCACAAAAATCCTTAAATCATGCCCACTGTGACATAATTATTCCAAAATTTTCTTATCACTAAAACCCTAAATTTGCCAATTGTAATTAAATATCTTGAATGAAGCTATAATAAATGACATATCTTTCATGACACAAACACAATAAAAGAGTTGGGAGTATTTGTGTCACAATGGATAAATTAAAGGTTTTTTTAGGTACAAAAAATTGAGGTATTTATATCACGATAGGCATAATTTAGATTTTTTTTTTTGTGGTGTTTGACCTAATGAGTAATGACTATACTTACTACACAAGAACTTTCGTTTTCCTTTTGAAAAATGAAGTTTTAATAAAATATTGATGCTGCTTTACTTTTGACCGTTGAGACATACTAGTTACTGCACAAAAGCTTTGACCTGATAATTGAAGTGAATGACCTTACCGAACGGTGATGTCACCTAACCATAGAATCTCCCCAATATTGACTGTCTTCAGGTAAAATTCTCTCCATGTTATCTTAAAATTTGACTTCCACTTTTTTTTACTTCTTTGCTATATATATTTGCAAATTTACTAAACATAGAAACATTTACACATAAAACTATAAATGATTTGTTGCCACAACTAATTTAGGAAATTGTTTCACTAACTTTAAAAAGTTAAGAGGAAAAGTTATAAGTTGAAGTTATAAATTGTGTCTTGTCATGCTAATAGTACAAAAGCTCGACTACAAAGCACATAGAGTAAAGTGTCATACTCTTTTTCAGAATTCCATATTTATCACTTTTTTTTTTTTGTTGAAAGAAATTTCCATTCATTGGTAAAATAATATAAAAAAGGAAATCTCAAAAGTCACAATAACAAAGTAAGCCCATAAAACTCCAAAACAAACCAAAACTAAAATCAAGGCATATCGGTAGAGTATGATTGGTAGAAACAATCATATGCTTATCCTTCATGAACAAATTTGTGATTACATTCCCCGCCAAATCACACAATATCATTAATGATAAGCACATGTGCAGAATCTTCATTTGTAGTTATGGCTTTACTTTTTTGCGATGTGGAGATGTTTAGCATCTCTACACCATCACCGTACATAATCAACATAAACATGTTAAGGAAGCTTAAATCTGACACTTGTGAGAGTAAGGCTTGTAGTCAATGTGAAGTGCCAAAAGTTTGAACTAAAACACTTTGAATGCAGCATAAATTTGATATTGAAATTGCTGTGAACATCATTGAAATTGCAGGCGCAATACTTGTTTAAAATCCAAAGTCTAAAATTATATTGGGAAGAAAAGTTTCCGAATATAAGATTGGGAGAGCAAAGCTCCCAAATGTAATACTATATTAGAAGAGTAAGGAAAGAAACAAAAGGAAATAAAAGGAACAAGCAATAAAGAGGGGATTCCCCTCCCTTCCAAAAGTAGAAGAGACAAGACGGGTTTGGAGAGAGAGAAAGAGGAAGGGAGAGTAGGAGAAAGAGGGGCTTGGAAGAGGAAAACACTTTTTTATCACTTATGTAAATACTTATTTTACAGCAAATTATTGCATCATAAAATAAGCTAGTACACTTATCACTTAATTTTTCTCCATAAGCTTTCTTAGCTCAAAGTATTGTATGCTCGTGCTTCCAAATTAATGACATGATAAGATATTATTTGTAATATTCAAAATGGTATTTACATACTTTTTCTAGTAATACTATCTCATCTCCATACATGTTCATTTTCTAGTGGGTTTAGAAACCCTGATTGGTGGTTTTCTTAGATAACAAGACAATCAAACTCAACAAATACCCATAAAAATATGGGAGTCAGAATTTTTATGATAACGTCGATCGAGTCATGAAGAAATTGTTTGTCCGTTAGATAATAAATGAAACAGAAAAGCATTGTTCTTTTTTTTTCTTTTCCATGAAATCGATTCAAAAATGTGGTTTTGATGGTCTCGAGATATTTTCATATTCTCGTTGACCAGATTGAGGGGTGCAATGGATTGGATTCGTCAATCTTGACAGAGGGCAACTTGAATGATCGAAATCTAAGTTGACATTCCTCTCATTCTCTTTTACTTTATGGGATAAAGGGTTTATGAACTTTTTACATTTGTGCAATCCAATTGAATTGCTTGATATATTTTCATTCGAGTAGGTCATTCCGTTAAAAATAATAAGCGCGAATGTTGACTCAACAAGTGAGTCGCTTTTTCAAGTGTCATTATATGCTTTCATTTGAACCCTGCCGAATTGCAAGTCAGATTCATAAATTTAGATATAGTAATAGTCCTTAATTGAAGTGGACTTGGCAGTGGGCATCAACTCGGTCCCCTTTGCTTATTTCAACCTTCAATCAGTGGACAAAAGTGCTTTAATAAGTTTTTTTTTTCATCTGACGTTTGATATGCCCGAAGACATCACCCCTAACCAGCACGAACCTAAGACAAAACAAAAAATGCTAAATGAGAATCAAGATGACCAAAACATTCGGAACAGGTGTTATATTAATGGGTTCCTCGAGAGATTTAATAAGTATATCCGATGTGACTTTATCGAAAACTATCTCAAAGGCTCTTCTTAACAATCCAATTAAGGTTCTTACAATTTTCGATACACATAACATGAAAAAAGTCAAAGTATCGATTCTACTTATTGTTCATATCATGACTGGACTCTTTATTAAGCCCTTAAGAGCCATCATGAACTAACATCAGGAGATTTACAAGTCCATAGCATATTTAGTAGTTCAACTCGAACTCCTAGCACATGCAAAAAAAGGTTGTTATATATGAGTAGGTACTAGAAATAAAGATGGTCGTCTTTTAAAGGGAAAATTAACCGTTATGATCTATAAACTTTAATTTAATTTGTAATGTTATCCTAAACTCTTTACTCATTCTAAGTGGTCAAATCATTCTTAAATGTTTAATATAGTCTGTAAACCTTTAATTTGTTTAATCTAATCCCTTAACTTTCCATAACAAAGACAAATAAATCCTTTTGTACTATTCCCGAGTTTTCATAATTACAACCACTACACATATTAACATCTTTTTATTTCAATCCATTTCCAATATCAACAAACACGTGTTGGCTTTTTATTAACCTTTTTCTTTGTTTGGTCTATAATAGCATGATGGTTCAATTTAAGTAAATTTTGGCTTATGATCTTTATAATGGTAAAAGTAGAAATTCATTTAGAGTTGCACCGGGTTGATAGTTTTGCTAATTTAAGTTTAAGTGTTTTCATAAGGATATCTAGAAAACATTATTATTTTATCTATAGATACTTGTACTTACATTATTCTAAATCTCATTCCTTATTTTTTAAGATTGATAAAACTTTCAATAATCTAAATCTTGTTCTTGAATTTTTAGATTGATAAAATCTTCAATCTTTTAAGTTACATGTTTTTTCAAGAAATAAATAATAAGATTTAGATTAAAGTCAATACCATAAAAAACTCCAAATTAGTATACAGGTAACAATACCCCCAAACAAATTTTTGAGTCATCAAAAACCTCAAATTGGTCAATTGTAACCAATTTACCTCAAACTAATTTTTAAACCTTCAAATTGGTACACTTATGATAAATTTACTCCAAACTAATAATAAAATTGTTAAATAAATTGATTTATTGTCATGTGTCATCCAACTTAACAATTTCATAGTAAAGTTTAATGGAAGCTAACGAACGGTAAATATATCAAGAGCGCACCCGTTTATGGTTTTTGATCATTTAAAATTAGTTTGTGGTAAATTTGTCATAGGTGTATCAACTTGAGATTTTTCGAAACATTAATTTTATAAATTAATATGAGAACGAATATGTATAGCTAAATTCCTTTTGAAAACACTTTCCAAAAAGTCTTAAACCTATTGTACGACTGTTAATTCAATTATAAGCATTTCAATTATGTCAATTTAGTCAAAAAAATATTTTGAATAACTTGTCGATTTAGTTTTAAACATTTTAATTGTGTCAATTTAGTTATACATCTTTTGGTGATTTGCCAATTTGATCACAAATCTTTTGACGATTTGCCAATTTATTTCTTCCAATCAATTTTGGTTCAAAATCACTAACATAGGACAATCTAGAAAATGTCAGCCATTTTACGTGACACGATCGGCACTAACATGGATAATTTTTACATTCAATTTGACAATTTTTTTTCCTTTCCTTTTCTTTTTCTTTTTTGTTTCTTTTCTATTTTCTTTTCTCCCTTTTTCCCTCCGACAGCCATTGCCAAGCCTCGTCAATGGCTTTGCCGGCCTTAGGTGAGGATCACCCTCACTAGATTAGGAAAGGGTCGCCATTGACAAGGCTTGCCAATGATCGATAGAGGGGAAAAACAAAAAAGAAAATAAAATAAGAGGAACAAGATTCATAAAATTAAAAAGATATGAAAAAATATTTATGTCACATAAGATAGCTAGCGCCGACTAAACCATTGTGTGAGCAATTCCAACCAAAATTGACTAAAATGACTAAATTGGCAAATTTGTGAAAAGTTTAAGACCAAATTGACAAAATCAAAAGTTTATGACTAAATTTGCAAGTTTTCGAAAATTTTAGGACGGCCAATAGGCTTAGCACTTTTTAGACAATTTTCCCGACATAAATTAGCAGGGTCAACTCAATACAAATTTTAATGAGGTTCTACTTTTTATTTATTATAGACACTAAAATGAAATTATCGTAATATTTGTGAAGAAAATATAAAAAAGTAATAATAAGATAGAAGTTTTTTTTGTTGATTTAGGAAAACGATTAGAATGAAATTATGATGTAAAATCTGAACAATATTGTAATTACCAAAAATTGCGAATAGTTTTGAAGAAATGATTTTTTGACTTTGTTGGAAAGTTGATGGACTAGTTTGACTAAATTGGAAGCTTAGAAATTATATTGAACATTTGCGAATAGTTTAAGGACCATATTAAATGAATCAAAAGTTTAAGGGTGATATGGCGCATTGAGCCAAGGTTTATGGATTGTCTGTGTTATTTCCGGTTTTTAAGGGTGTTGTTAATTGAATTCTCCAGCATTAAATTGCTCTATGTAGCTATTGAAGGACGACTCTTATAGCTATTGAATATACGGGCCTCCTTGTTTAAGCTCTCGTCTAATGCTTCCTCACAGTTCCGATAAATTCGGTGGTTGCGCTTGCTGCACATAAGTATACTAGCATTTATGCATACACTAAACCTTTTCTTTTTCACATATATATTTATACATTCACTAATAAGATCTAAAGGTAACAAAAAAGGCAGGTGCTGGACCGACCCTTATGGACGGTGTGAGATTGTAATTGATACATTTGGCATACATAAGAATCTGTATTAATATCACATATATGACACATTCATAAAGTATATGCACCTAAAAAGCTAAAAGTTCTCTTTGTGGAAATAGAACTTGGTGGTTGTCTTGCGGGAGAAGTCCTGAGCCAACCTCCTCATCTCCGCAACCACCCCTTGTACGCCACAATAAAACACTCCTGTAGAAGAAAGGAAACATCTTGACATTAGTCGACTCACGACTAGATGCTGAAAATGTGATAATTAATCATTATTGGAGTGAATTATGTCTATGCTTCCTGGAAAAATATGTGCTAGACGTGCTTTAGGATGCTCACCAACTCTTTCGTCGGGGTGGTTGACCGCGACGTGCTTGAAGACGTTGCGCCAGTTGGGCCTCGCGAAGTGCGTCCGTACCCGGGTGCCCGACACGATGTCAACCCCGTTCTTGGCGTGGTTCAGGGACTGGAGCATCGCGATCAGCGCCGACCGGGCGTCGCCCTCCTCGTACACGCTGGTGCAGTAGTTGTGGAGCTCGATCACGCCGTCCCTGTCGTTCTCGGCGACCTCGTTCATCACGCCTTTGAACCACTCGAACGAGCCCTGCTCGCGGGTGACCCAGTAGAAGTACGCCCGCCGGGTCAGGAACGGGTTTCGCTTGCTGCTCTTCGCGCCGCTCTCTACGATGCCCTTTTCCATCTCTTTCTGCTGCTTGATGTTGTTGAGGACGTCCTTGACGATGCTGATCAATGGTGTCGCACCGATGCCAAGCCCGACTAGGAGGAGCACGTCGTAATTCTTGTAGTCTTGTGCTGGAGCACCATATGGACCGTCGATCAAGAGCCTCGGAATCCTAGTTGAAAATGATATCCAATTAGCTTGCCCATTCTAGGAAAAACTGTATACACCATGTTCGTGTTGCCTAAATCTACTCATCTAGACTTCAAGCCTAGCGAGCCGAGCAGACCATGAGCTGCGCGAACAAGTCTAATTACCTGGGCACATTTTGTCCTGTTGCGATATCTGCTCTTAGAAGTCCACTTTGATCAATTGATGGAGGTTGACATGCCTACACACATTCACAATGTGACTTTTCGTCATGGTTTTAAAGAGCATATACATCCATACGACAGCATGTCGTAATTAGACTGATGCGGACCTTACTTAAGTTCAGAAGATTTCTCACAATCGGTTGCCAATAGGCAGGACCAAGTATGTCGCAAAGTTACTTAGAAATAAACTTGAACAATCACCTTCGAGAATACAGCTTTAAGCCGAGATGTCCAGTCGCCCACGGTGCGTATATGAATGCTTAAGTAATCATCGCCGGGTGCTGAGGTGATCGAAAATGGATGCCTGATAATGTTCAATTGACCAGTTAGACAAGTTCCTTTTCAATGACTAATACAAGTAATGTACAGAAGTAATCATTTTCCTCTGTTTTTTTGTTTGTTAAAAAATAAAAGTTACCATTGGAATGGAGAAACAGCTGCACAGTTCACAAAAATGTATTGACCGCTTGTGTATCTGAAGCCTTGAGGCTTAGACATGTGCAGAGCCATGACATTTCCTGGATAAATTGCAACCTGAAACGCAGAATATGACCCCAACTCAGTTATTGTGATTGTGAATGCCTCGTGTTTAAAACATCAATCTGGACAACTATTCTGCTGTGTTTCAAAACAGAACAATTCTTAATCGAATCCGAGCCTCACCTTGAAGATCCGCACGGTCTTGTACCCAGACCTGAGTGCACGGAGCAAGCGCTCGGACGCATACAATGTGACTGGTACTGCAAGATACATCCAGGTCTGCGCAAACAAGTTCGTAGACATGGTTAGGAATGTGATGTCGGACAAACTGTAAAAATCTCATTAATTACCAAGCAATATGATGTAGATCATCACTCACTGTTTTCTTGTACCACTTCTTGGCTAAATACAAGAAGTAGCCGTGTATCACGAAGAGCACGTAGACGATCACAAAGAGGTGGTGCGAGTACCAAAAAGCATTGAACCCGGTGAGCTTTTTGAGGGCCTTGGGGAGGTCCAGCCGGTTGCGGCGGAACCAGGGCTGGGCTAAGGTGTATGCTATGGTCATCAGCACCAGCATGGACACACCGGTCCAGCCCTCAGTCCCTTTCACGAACCACCAGTAGTTATTGGGGCGCTTCTCGCCGAAGAACTGCTTCATTGGCTCGTATTCAGCATCGGTGGCGTGGAGCAGCCTAGGGAAGTCGCAGGTCAGATGGGCTCCGGCATGTAGACCAACCCCAACCGCAATGCCCCAAGCTATCACCTATTTAGGCCACATACATTTAACGCTTATGATTAGATTAAGTGCTTAATGAAGTAAATTATGTTCTCTTTCAATTTTTCCTTCAAAGCATATCCAAATACACTTTTCAACTAAATTTATCGCGGCATAATATGTTCATACCTTGTGGAAATTGATGTTGTCATTGAAGGGAACAATCATACCCAACCTGGTTCTACTCCTCAGCCAAGTGACTGTGTTTCTGCAAACTGGAAGCAAAATCAGGGCCATGTTGAACTTGGTAGTCTCAGCTCCACCTTTAGCTGTGGTCACACAGTAGCCCATCACATCAAACACAGCTCTGTGCTTGTACTGGATGAACTTCCAAGTGAACAGGCCTGCACAGATTGAGATCCATAGGCCCATGACCCAAATCCTCTTCCAATTGTCCTCAATGAAGTAGGCCAGTGCCTTGTAGTATCTCTTGATGGGGTTGTGCTCTCTGGTTGGGACCAGCTTCTGGCTCAGCATCTGGCTCAGGATCCGGCTCTCGGACCCGGCGTGGGCCGAGCTTGATTGGATCGGGACTTGCAAGAGGAGTGTCTCCAGGTTGTGTAGCTAAAACAGGAGTTCAGCAGATGCTCTTCTCAGGTACTTGACTCAATTTAGACTTTTAAATCAAGGCAATATCTTAGATTAAGTAATTGAATATTAGTAAGCACGGTACATGGGTCATGTGGTCAACAATCACTTAAAAAAGTCGAAGGTTTGATCTGAACATGTACCTCAATGTATCCCAGATTACTAGGATCCAACTCTTCCATGATCAAGGCTGCATATTCCTCTGCCCCTTCTTGGATCTTTGACAGCTTATTCGCCGAAGCGCTTAGCGCAATTATCTGATGTTAACAATGATATGATCACAATTAGTAACTTATTAATTATTCTCTCACATAGAATCATTTCTCATCATCATCATCATATCCTTTTCTTCATCATCTCTTACCTCTTTCACCTCTTCCTCTGTGATCCGACCATCTGCATTTTTGTCTACCCTGCATCATTAAATTACTTCTCAGTGGATTTGTCTGAATAAGTCCCAAGTAAACCCGATTTTCAGTTGATTCAATGTGAAAGCTATTATAGTGAAATGGGCATGTGAACTTACATATCGAAGAAGGTTTGCAGCCTCGCATCGAAGCTTTGATCTGCTATCTGTTCCCAGAATTCCCGTAGCTCAGGCTTGCTTACCGCAGACGATGTTATGCCTCTCCGTCGTGCTAGCGCGTCAAATAGCTCGCTGGCAAACTCACTGGATTCATTCATCCCTAAACAGATGCAACGATCCTTGTCAGTCCGCTCCTCTAATTTAATGCAAGTTCACTCATATCTAAGAAATGTATCGAAGGACTAAATGAGTTGACAGAATATTCTTGAGATGGAAACAATGTAATAAATGCAAATCTTTCCGTTTGAAACAATCAACGTTGTTTATATAAATTAAGTATTCGATTCTAGCATTTCTTTTCAGCAGAATCAGTTGACATACCTATACACTGGCCGAAGAGTGATTTCGGAAGAACTCCATTAAGAGCCAATTCATCGAACCTTGCTTCGACCTCAGACCAACCTTGATCGATCTCGACATTCTTGGTCATAAACTGGAGCCCTCGCAATGCCCGTGCAGCACCGGATTTAGTCCTATCGATCTGATTATTATGCCCTTTCATCGAGGTGATTCGCCTGAGCTCTTGTGAGACTTGTCTGAGCCTGAACGACAGCTGCGCACCGAGCGACGAGGGCCGCAGCCCCAAGCGACTCGTGAACAATGCCGTCTCAGGATCTCCTCCTCCCTTGATGTCGTGAACCGAGACGCTATCATCGCCGACATCTAGCGTGATCTCGACGTAGCATTCCTCATCTTGGTCGTCCCTGAATCTCGCATTGCTTCTGATCTTGGTGCTCATGCTCCTCAAAGGGCCACTATAACCAAGTCCGGAGCTACAATTGCTTTCTGTGTCAGACCACTGAGCATGCTGGTGATGATCTTGGATCTCCATCGTTCCAAATTCAA
The DNA here is from genome assembly GCA_014182565.1 of Eucalyptus marginata. Taxonomy (NCBI): domain Eukaryota; kingdom Viridiplantae; phylum Streptophyta; class Magnoliopsida; order Myrtales; family Myrtaceae; genus Eucalyptus; species Eucalyptus marginata. Next base: position 49,733,284 of record CM024592.1, on the reverse strand, counting down.
AACCGATCGTCTGTGCGTCTCTCTTCTCTTTTGCACACAGCTCGTGCGAGCACTTGATAAAGACCACTGCAATTAATGGGAAAAAATTATGGAATTAGAAGAGATGTAGTGGGGTTTATATAGCAAGAAGTTATACAAGTTGGTCTGTTTCTTGGAGTCACACTGTATTTTTTCGGGAAGGCCAGGGAAAAGTTTGTAGCAAATGCATGACAACCAGGTTTGGTACGTCTGTTTTTGCTTTCCAATGCCTTCTTTTGTCTATTCTCAGAATATCACATGTCCTTTTGTCTCTTGCTAGAGCTAGGGAAAAATTAACCAATTGAGCACTGAATTCCAACGGTAGGCAAGGGTAGAGGCAAAGAGAAATCTGGACTTCGTAAATGTAAACACTATCATCTAGTGAGCCTTGCGTCATGACCCGATGAATCGACGTGATCTAGAGGTTTTTTAAATGAAGGTTGTGAGCGATTCATGAACGAGCAAGCCTCGGTCTTTCTTCCGAAGTTCTCAAGTTTTCTAGTATTCTAGAATACTCCTAGGATGGACGATACGATAATTCTATAAGATTGTAAATAGTTGGTAAGTGGGGAAATATAATTTCCACTATTAGATCAAGATGATATCTACAGCTATAATTAGTCTCATGCCTAGACATATAGAGACTTGTTTCCTTCATTTATATCTCATTTACAAGTAAAATACATTCCGAAGCTTCTTTCTAGAGTTTTTCTCTTTAAGATAGGCCGACTCAGTAAAGCTGACTCGAAAATAAATTCCTAAAAAAAATTCTTTAAGGCCGCATGGGTTAGGAAAAGTTAGATCGATCTATCCATGACATTTACCCGTGGAGCCTACATAAAATGCAATAGTAATCCAACTACATGAGATGGGACATTTTAACTTCGACAACTTACCATGTGCCAGCTCATTAATCTCTCAAACATGATTAGACAACGCACCGGAAACGAATGATAATGCAATAGAGAAGAAGCCAACCAGTAAAAATCTCGATGCAAGATGCGAAATCGAAGACCAAAAGCTCTGGTCGAAACCTTACCAGGAAAGGTTTTTCCTCCGGAGGAGAACAGGAATGAGTTGGGAGATAATGTGCACTTGGCGTCGGGACAAAAATGGAGAAGTTAAAGAGAATGTTTTGCGTATGCGATGGAGGTTTGCGTTGTCCTAGGGAAGTGGAGAGAAGGGTTTGTATATATGTATGCAGAGGTGGCTAGGAGGTTAAGTAGTGCAGATGAAAGAAAAAGATAAAAAAAAATGACGAAACCAGGGGCTAGGGTCCGTTGGTTTTTGAGATTTGGTTGGAGACAAGATTATTTATGTTTGGAGGCACTTCTTCAACGTTCAAACTCCGCACCAACCACCTCAAAAGCTTGTTCAACCTCCACTTTTCAACAAGGTCAACATCGAACTTAATCTGCCAGCTTTATTCAGATTTCGAGAAGAACTGATTCTTCGCGAATCGATACTTTATGGCATGTTTTCAATATATAATAAACTATATCCAACCACTGGGGATTCGTCCCATGCCCACCCTTCCATTTTGGAAGGGGAGGTTGGAGTTAATCCCCACCTTCTCGTGACGGGTGGGGAAGATTTCATTTCGGGAGTGGGTTTCACTCCCACGTCCCGCAATAAGGCAATGGCAAAGTCCGTATGGTTTCAATATATAATAACCTATATCAAAAGTGACAATTAACAAATCAAATCTTAAACCTATTATCCTAAATCTTTTAATTGGATAAATTTGATTCTAAATATTTTGACAATTTACCTTATTAATTTTAGTCGAAAATTGCTAACGTGGACGTCGGTCATTTTTCATGGCATAGTCGTTATTTACATAGATATTTTTTTACAATTTTTTAAGCTTTTCTTTTTCCTTCCTTCTTCCTTGCAATGATGGCCGACAACCGTCCAATAGGGTGAGGCTCAACCTCATCGGCCTCGGGTAAGGTTCATCCTCACCAGAACAAATGAGGGCAAGGCTTCTACATAATAGATTTTTAAAAAACTGAAAATTATAAAAATTGTCACATTGGCAATTTCTAACCAATATACATTCTCAATTATAATCGAATGGCCCTAATGACGAGGATGAATGGATGTAAGAGATCGGGACTATTCTCTTCAATGATCGCGATCAATGATAATGTCAAAAATACAAATGAAGGGCATCAACATGAGTGCTCGAACACGGCCCATCAAAATACATATAGACCCTCACGAATTTGTCATTAGAAATCAATTCGTTAGTCTTTACCTTTTCTCATGCTGTCACCTGAAAAGCGGAACAAAGAACACATCAAAAGAGGGAGAACGTGGATGACATACGCCAGTTCGAGAACCACTTTTCGAAAGGCTGCTAAATGCAAATATGGTTGCATTTCTGAAACCTCTAAATGCCTTTAGCTCAATGCAAATGCAGAGATACTTTGAGAATTTCTGGAATGTAAATACATTGTTTCTAATTTTGCCCTCATTAAACTTTCATAATTCCAAAAATATCCCTATCTCACGTGAGAGTGTAGACCGCTGACAAGGGGCTGGTGAGGTCAAAGCTGGCTACCGGTAAGCTAGTTTGGTGTCGGCTAGCCTCGCCTAAAGTCGCGATGGCACATGGGCCGCGAAGCAAAGCCATCTCATTTGTTTAAGTTAAAATTCTTATAATCTATAGTCAAGCCACCCCATATCCATTCCACCGAGTTGCATGCACGAGTCGCCCTTACTTATTTTAACATACTTGTAACTATAGTCTTCACACGGTTTCAGAGAACCTTTAGTGATCCCGTTTTGCGAGGACTGACCTCGTAATATATTATAAATTTATACCCTCTTTTCGTTATTAGATTAGGAATTTCCACGACAATGTGATTGTCTTTGTCTGACCGCTCGCGCATTTACGCGTCCGATGACTTTTATCAAAAGGACAAAGGCGTTGCCCAAAACAAAAGAAGAAGAAGAAGAAGCAGCGGTAATATAGTCGTCAGTCGTGACCTGTGAATTGCTCGGCTCTGATTTATCATGGGAAGGTTCTTATATTATAATCATCGGTTACAATGATGGTGTATCAATTAGCGCGCTAAGAAGAAGAAGAAGCGGCGGCGGCAGAATAGTCATAAGTCGTGACTTGTGAATTGCCCAACTCTGATTTATCATGGATAGGTTCTGATATTATAATCATCGATTATAATGATGATGTATCAATTAGCATGTTAATAAGAAGGTAAAAGTACATCTCAAGTACCAAATTCTGGTACAATAGGACGCTTATGTGTCAAAAGTTAGGAAAGTCACACTAAGTGTCACTTTTTTTAAAAATGAGACACTTAACTGCCATCTCTAGTGAACTTTGCCAGAAATTTTACGTGACAATTTTTTATTAATTTTGCTTGTCTACATGGCTCGTCGGAGAGCTAACACAACAAAGAAACGCAAAAATGATGTCATTTTGGCTTGGATTTGAATTTTACTATAAAATTAATTAATTTAAATTTAAAAAATTATTTTTAAAAAACAAAACTAATTTAAAAACAAAAAAGGAGGAAGGAATCACGTGACTCGAGGGCTCGCCCTTGCCACTACTGCCTCCCCCGCCATCGCCGAGAAGGGTTGGCAACCCCGACCGATTAGCGGCGGGGCTAAGCCCTCAACCTCATGTTCATTTTTTTCTTTTTAATTTTTTTAAAATAAATTTAGTTTTAAATTTATTTAATTAATTTTTATTTATTATTTACTCACGTCAACAGTAAAATAACGTTGTTTTGCACTTATTTTGCCGAAAATCATTGCCATGTCAGCATTTTAGTCAGATTTTCTCGCCGTTTGCACTTAAGTGATCCACTTTGCTTCGATTTTGTCATTTAAATCACTTTTCTAACTTTTAACATTTAAGTGTTCATTTGTGTCAAATTTTGACAATCCAGATGTCCGACACTCTAATAAAAATAGTTAGTGAGCATATCTACATATGTAATCACCCGGTTCGACAGTTCCCACATACAAAGTTTATAATTCGAGTCCAATAAAACAATCGATTGGACACCCACTCACGTGAAACTTGAAGCGGTCGATCTCGAGACGAGTATACTTGCAAATTACTCATTTCATTCTACGCATGTGTGCTCGTGTCTCGCGAGTCGAGCCGGGTGCTCGACAAACTTCATCTAGCAAACTGGAAAGAAAGAAAAAAGGCCGAAGAACTCGCGGAGAAGAAGACTAATCATTTGCAAAGGAGGTGACGATGTAGACTTTTAGGGATCAATTGGGTACGTTAACGTTGATGGCCTGCTTACCCCGAAACTTATCCAGCCCTGGTCGAATCCCGACAGACGAACGCACAATAGCGGATGCTCAAGTCAACACCACTTGAAATAATCATCAACATCTTAGGTGGAATCAACTGACTTCAAAAGACTTTTTAACGAGGAACGACTTGTTGCTTAACGATTATCACGAGCAGTCCAAAGAGGGGACAACTTGTCGCATAGCGATAATTTCTTCTTCTTTTTTCTCTCGTGTATGCACTATTAGTTACTATTTCAGTCACGAGAAAAGTATCAAAAAAATTTTAAACCTATTGCATTGGTAACAATTTAGCCGTCAACCTCTTAATTTAGCCAATTTAGTTTTAAACATTTTCATATTGATGCCAATTCAATCCATTTAGCTAATTTAAGCCGAAAATTACTGATGTCAATATAGGAAAAGTACCAACAATGGCGGACTCGCCCTAGCCCAAGCAAGGCCCGACGAGGCCACCCTAGCCTGGGTGAGGATCGGCCTTGCCAGATCTAGCGAGAGGGTACCACTATGAAAAGTTTTAGGATTAAATTAGTTCAATTGAAATGTGTTTAAAATTGAATTAATACCAATATAATAAGTTTAAGACTTTTTTTATACTGTTCCCCAAACTATACACGATTGAATGATGTGTGACAATTATATATGCTATGTTTGACTCGGTTAAATGAGCCCGATTGCACGACATGTAATCACCCCGATTTGTCTTGTCCTGCTGCGCATGTGAAGAAAAGCAATAGAAGACTCACCTCGACCTTGGCTTTGTTCCAATTGCCGTGGACGTGCGACGCTATTGATTCAACAAATGATGGGCAAAAACTAAATGGTAGGAAGCCATTGACGTGGGTTCCATTTCAAGCATGTATGTTAGCCTCCGAGTTGGAAACTCTGGCGGGCTGGCCCTCTTTGGACTTAAGCTAACACGTCCAAGTTACCTCTAGTTCTTCTTAGAGCGACTGGCTATTTTGCAACCTCGAGAGGCTGAAGTCTCACTACATGCAATCGAGCAGGGCCGAGTCGGCGTGATTCAGCACTGTTCGAGCTCGTCTCGAGCTCGAGTGCTCTAAGGATTCGATATCTAATTTGAAGTCGTTTCGGAATAGGCTAGATGTTAAGAGCAACTGTTTCTCGTCCAAAACTCGATGAATCAAGAAATTCTCCTCGATAGTTACCGAGCAATTACTCTTTCGTGCAGATGAATGAGTTATGGCTTGTAACTTTAGTAGGACTAGGATTGCTCAAAACGAAGTGCACCTCAAAATATACCAAACGAAAACCCATTTGCTCAATAAAATATACCAAACAACAAATTTGATTACCGGTGCGGTGGTTTGCTGGTGGTTTGAATAACCAATACTGATAAGTGATAAGAACGAAAACCCATTTGGTCAATTTCATGTCAACTGCAAGACACGATTAATAATCATATTGTGCTCGTGTCTAATCGCCGGATACGGAATTAGCCCGTAAAAGCCATTTAATTTAATGGGTTTATATGGACATATCCTATATGTGGCCCAATTAGACAAAATCAATTACAAGAACTTTCTTTTATTGACGGTTATTGCATTTTGCAAATAGATTTTATAACATTTAAGGATATTTCACATCAGGTTTATGTTAACAGGTTGATTTTCATGACGAGCTATGTAATCATATTAACTTACTAATTAGCCTCAACAAATATTTATTTTTTACAAATTATAAAATTATTCACGCCAGCGCCAACTATCCTACGTGGCACGCTTGATGTCCACATTAGTGATTTCTGATAAAAACTTACCAGAATAACTAAATTGGCACATTGTCCAAAGTTTAGGATTAAATTAATCAAATTGAAAGGTTTATGATTGAGTCAACATGCATACAATAGATTTAAGATATTTTTGATAATTTTTCTTCTTTTTACTTACTATTTTTAGCTTAATACAAAGATTAAAAGCTATTTCGAAGATAAGTTATATTTCTTGTTACGATACGCAAGCAATCTATCACCCAAGCAATATGATTTTTTTTGAAAAGTGTCCTAATTTTAATTTGATAATTGAGTCATGCACGAATGTAAAAAAAATTACTTTTTTTTTTTTTTTTTTTTTTTGTCTAGGTTGACAAATCACTTAATCTAACTTATGAGGAAAAGGACACACAAAGTGTGGTGCTCACTTTAGTATCAATTTTTTTTTTCAAATCACTTAAATGCCACCTTAAAAAAAATGATCACGTAAGTGCCAATTTCGATTCGCGTTGCAAGAAATCTAACATGACCATATTTATTTAATTTTTCAATCTTACATGGTTTGCCGGTGTGTTTAGTTAACATATAACTCATAAATGACGTCATGTTACATGTTAAAAAATGATCAATTCATTATAAAAAAAATGCCACCTTAGATAAGAATTTTAATTATAAAAGCTACATAATATCTATGGTCGGAATTTCTTGTAGAAGGTGCTTAAGTGATATTTTTTTCTAAGATTTGACACTTAAGTGAATTGGCAAAAACTTTTGTATTAAAGTAAGCATCGTACACAATTTTTTACATTTCTAGTGTCCTTCTCCCTAACTTATTTATTCTATATTTTTATAACACAAAATATGGATCTTTTCGACCTGATGAATCTCAATGAATGTAGTCATGTTGATCTCTAAAATCTATTTATTATTATGCAAATTCTGTGGCTTATGCAATTAGACTCTCATTAGAAGGGAAATACCTCAAATATGTTAAGATAGTACTTCTTACAATGTAAAAAACATATTGTTCGTCTCCAAACGTTTATAAAAAAAAGAAAAAAGAAAGCATGAGACAGCAACTTCCGATGAGCTCCCATTCTCACACGGCAAAAACTCGTCACGGTGCTATCATCAGACCAATGACAGGTGTACACCCGTCCTGCAGAACTGCCTGAGCTAAAAGAATTCTTTTACATATGGTTACTCCAATTTTTAAACAGATTTTAGAACATTTAAAGATATTATCACTGCATTGATTTTATCTCATAACGAGTCATGTAATCATATCAACTCACCGATCAATCTCAGCCAATTTTTTTTTTATAAATCATAAAATTGCTTACGTCAATGTCGATCCTCCTATGTGACACGGGTGATATCTATATTAGTGATTTCTAACAAAAATTGATGGAATAACTAAATTGACATATTGTCAAAATATTTATAATTAAATTGGTCAAATTAATTGAAAAGTTTAGAAATTAATCGGTAATCATACAATAAGTTTAAGATATTTTTGGTAATTTTCCTTATTTTACTTATCATTTTTAGCTTAGTAGAGAGATTAAAAGATGCTTTGAAGATAAGTTATGCTTCTTGTTATGCTTGGCCAACAAATTTATCACCCAAGCATTATGAATCTTTGGAAAAGTGTTCTAGTTTTAATTTGTGAACTGAATCATGCACAAATATGAAAAGATCACTTGACTAATCTATGTATTCTATACTTTTGTAACACAAAATATGGATCTTTCAACTTGATTAATCTTAAACGAATGCAGTCATATCTCTCTAATGTCTATTTAGTTAGAATTTCAAATTTTTATGCAAATTTTGTGGCATATTCAATTAGACTTTTACAATTTGAAAAACATATCGTTCGTCTCCAAATTCGCTCGGCAAAAACTCGTCACGACCCCGATGCTATCATCCGACCAATGACAGGTGCACACCTGTCCTGCTCTCGACTACCTGGAGCTCTCTCCAGGAACTACAAGAACGTTCCCGACATGACTCGGACACTTGGCGGCGTCCAACGTGTCCGCCTCCCATTGGCCCTCCAACGTGTAGTGTCCCGGCCGAAACTTTCGGCCCCGCCATGACGATGGAATACTCTAGCGCCCCACCGATCTTTCCACACCCGAACACTATAAATCTCTCGCGCGCTTCTGGCAACACCATCTAACTCAATTTCTCAGCGAGAGTAGTTCCGTCTGAATCGCCGGCGATTTTCCGAGTCACAAGCAAGAGAGAGAGAGAGAGAGAAGAGAGAGATGGCGGCGAGGAGGATCGAGAGCAGGGCTCTGGCGTTCCTGCTTCTGTTTGCTTTAGGTGAGTCCTTACGTTGAGTTTCGTTGTGTTTTGTTTACGATGTCGGTCTGCTCTTTCGAGGGAAATTCGTGGTCTCAACAGGGTGCGAGTGATTGCTCTGTGTTGCTTTTTATGGACTGGGTCGTCGGTGATGGCGGGACTTGATCGATTTATGTTCTAGTGAAGTTTCGCTGCATAGTTCGAATTTGAGCCGATCATTTAGGAAGTTTAAGCGTTAGAATATGATGCAATGTCTATGTATAGACACCGATTAAGTCGAGTCATCGGAGAATGTCGGCGCGGTGGCTCTGTTTGCTTGATGGAGAAGTAGTGGCGAAAGCCAGAGGGTGTGTTCTCCGTTTGAAATTTTATTTACTTCGGAGCAAGAAGATAGAATAGAAGTTTGTGGATTATATGAGCAGTTTGTAGTGAGAGTTTCCATGGAGAAATTGGAGTTTCCTGATCTGTATGCTCTGCCCGTGTTGATTGCTGTCCTCTGTAGAATTCTGTCTGGGGCTGGCGGCTGCTGCTGCTGATGATTCGCCGAAGGTCGGGACGGTCATTGGGATCGATCTCGGGACTACGTACTCGTGCGTCGGCGTGTACAAGAATGGTCACGTGGAAATTATAGCAAACGATCAAGGAAACAGAATCACCCCTTCGTGGGTCGCGTTCACGGACAGCGAACGACTCATTGGAGAAGCCGCGAAGAATCAAGCGGCCATGAACGCGGAACGCACTATCTTCGATGTGAAGCGCCTTATAGGGAGAAAGTAAGTGATCTACGCATGCCTTTCGGATGTTTCGCTTTTCGGCGATTGTTCGTGCCTTGTGACTGAGTTTACTTATTCGCGTTTCGACCTGTTTGCTCGAAGGTTTGATGACGCGGAGGTTCAGCGAGACATCAAGTACTTGCCTTATAAGATCGTGAACAAGGATGGAAAGCCTTACATCCAGGTGAAGGTGAAAGGCGAAACGAAGGTGTTTAGCCCGGAGGAGATCAGCGCGATGATATTGGGGAAGATGAAAGAGACGGCCGAAGCTTACCTCGGAAAGAAAATCAAGGATGCCGTCATCACCGTCCCAGGTATCACTCATCTACTGCAATTTATTATCTCAGTACCTGGCGTCGTCGCCAAGCACTCGGCGATGGAGTCTTGATTGTGTGCTTGTCTGTGTAGCTTATTTCAATGACGCTCAGAGGCAGGCCACGAAGGACGCTGGCATCATTGCCGGCTTGAATGTGGCTAGGATCATAAACGAGCCTACTGCAGCGGCTATAGCCTATGGCCTGGACAAGAAAGGAGGAGAGATGAACATCTTGGTTTTTGATCTCGGCGGCGGTACATTCGACGTGAGTATCCTGACCATCGACAACGGCGTGTTTGAGGTCTTGGCGACCAGCGGCAACACCCACCTCGGAGGAGAGGACTTCGACCACAGAGTCATGGACTACTTCATCAAGTTGATCAAGAAGAAGTACAACAAGGACATCAGCAAGGACAACAAGGCCCTTGGGAAGCTCCGGAAGGAATGCGAGAGGGCTAAGAGGGCGCTGAGTAGCCAGCACCAAGTCCGGGTCGAGATCGAGTCTCTCTTCGACGGGGTTGATTTCTCGGAGCCGTTGACGAGGGCGAGGTTTGAAGAATTGAACATGGACCTGTTCAAGAAGACGATGGGTCCGGTCAAGAAGGCCCTGGAAGACGCGGGTCTTAAGAAAACTGATATCCACGAAATCGTTCTCGTCGGAGGAAGCACCAGAATCCCAAAGGTGCAGCAACTTTTGAAGGACTTCTTTGATGGAAAAGAGCCGAATAAGGGTGTGAATCCTGATGAGGCTGTCGCCTATGGTGCGGCTGTTCAGGGTGGAATCCTTAGCGGCGAAGGCGGCGAGGAAACCAAAGGTAAAGATATGATCTACTGCACTAGAGAGTTTGCTTGGTTGCTGGTCAGTCAGGGTGGGATGGCTTGACACAGAGATTGATGCTGTCTAATTTGTGCAGATATCCTATTGCTTGATGTGATTCCACTTAGTCTGGGCATCGAGACGGCCGGCGGCGTCATGACCAAGTTGATCCCGAGAAACACCGTCATCCCAACCAAGAAGTCTCAGGTCTTCACTACATATCAAGATCAACAGACCACAGTGGCGATTAAGGTATTGCCTGCATATTGGCGCGGTGCTCATAAAACCATACTTGCCTTTTCTTGAGCAGTGACTCATTATCTAATTTCCGTGTAAAACCAACAGGTCTTCGAAGGCGAAAGAAGCTTGACTAAAGATTGTCGCGAGCTTGGAAGGTTCGACCTCTCCGGCATTCCACCTGCTCCAAGGTAATCTGTCATTCCCTATCGATCAATGCAGTCCGATAGTCGGGCCATCTCATCTCCATGAAGATTCTAAATTTTCGAAGAATATGAGCTTGAACCTGATCTAATTCATTCATCGCAAGTTCATGACATGGCAGCGGCATTCGACTAAAGTACTGAGCTGTCTGTTGCAGGGGAGTGCCCCAGATTGAGGTCACATTCGAAGTCGACGCGAATGGCATCGTAAACGTGAAAGCCGAGGACAAGGCCGCGAAGAAGGCAGAGTCCATCACCATCACGAACGACAAGGGGCGGCTCAGCCAGGAAGAGATCGAGAGGATGGTGGAAGAGGCCGAGCGGTTCAGAGAAGAGGACCAGAAGGTCAAAGAGAAGGTGGATGCGCGGAACAAGCTGGAGAGCTACGTGTACAGCATGAGGGCCGCCATCGGCGACAAGGACAAGCTCGCGGACAAGATCGAAGCGGACGACAAGGAGAAGATAGACAGCGCCCTCAAGGAGGCGCTCGAGTGGCTGGACGAGAACCAGAACACGGCGGAGAAGGAGGACTTCGACGAGAAGTTGAAGGAGGTCGAGGCGGTGTGTACGCCGGTCATCAAGCAGGTCTACGAGAAGAGCGGCGGTTCATCATCGGCGAGCTCGGAAGATGATGAAGCTTATGATGAGTTGTGAAGAACCAGGAGTTCTTTCGACATTTTGTTCGGTTCTTCCTTCCTCTTTTTCCTAAACATCAATTACGGAGATCACAGTAGCTATAGGAATCATCATTTTCGAATCTTTGTTGTTGTAAATGAAGAATTGAGAATTCGATGTCTTTCAAAGTTGCGTTTCTTGGCCTGTCGATGTTGCTGGGAATACGACAGTTACACAGTTCTTTTCGCGAATTGTCGCTAATGGCTTTACTTGTATTCCAATTGAAACCGAAGCGGAGCTGGGAATTGACTCTAAACCGTTTGTTTCATGAAATATCATGTTTCCGAAAATATTTTCCTTCAAAATAAAAATATTTTTCCGAAAATTATTTTTCGAAAAAATGACTCTTTTTTCAAATGTTCGGGCGAAATCTAAAATTTGAGTGAAAAATATTTTACACTGTTTATTAAATTCATTTAATTGTTTGGAAAAATTATCAAAAATTGAATTTTAATATTTTTAATTGATCAAAAATTAATTTTATTTTTATATATTTTTAAAAAAATGAATTTTTAGTTATTTATATTTTTAAAAAATCGAAATTTTTTTTTATTTTTATTTTTATTTCTCCTTCCTCCGCCGCCGCCTCCTTCCTCCTCCTTCTTCCTCCTCCTTCTGCCGTCGCCGCCTCCTTCCCGCTCGACGATGGCGGCCGTCCGGCCCGGCTAGATCCGGCGAGCTCGAGGCTCGGCGATCTCGCCCAAGCTCGTGGCGAGCTTCACCGGCTCTGCAAGCCGCGAGCTCGGGCGAGGCTCGAGCCCCACCCGCTCGCCGGGATTTGGCGAGCCGCGAGCTCCGGCTAGGCCAACGAGCTCCACCTCGCCCGACTGGCGAGGCCCGATCTCGGCTTCACCAGATTGGGCTAGGCGGAGCCTTGCCGGCTGGGGCAAGGCCGGCGAGGTCGCCAGCCGTTGGCTTGCGGCCGGTCGCCGACGCCGCCGTGGCTCGGCGGGCCAAAGAAGAAGATGAATAGGAAAGAAAGAAAAGAAAAAAGAAAAGAAAAGAAATTAAAAACTCGATTTAAAAAAAAAAGAAAGCATAAAAATAAAATGAAAATGTATTAATAAAAAAAAAAAGTAAGAGGGAAGAAGTCATGAAAAACGTTTTCCACTTTTCAAAAGTGAAAAACGTTTTCCTCACTTTAAAGGTTGTTTTTTCCATGATGGAAAACATTTTCCTCGACTTAGTCATTTTCCATTAAACGAACACCGAAAATCCGAAAACATTTTCCCTGGAAGTCATTTTCCGCAAAAACGAACGGACCCTAAACCATCTGGAGAGTCCTCACGAGACGGCCGCTCACAAGCCACTGGGCGAGGCAGTCGCGGAAGTAGGCGAGGCTAGCCTTGCCAATGGTGGGTGAGGTTGCCTTGCCCAGCCGTAGACAAGCCTGGCCTCGCCCACAACATGGCGGCGCTACAGTCCTGAAGGCCTTACTCAAGTCTGGGGTGAGGGCCGCACGGCCCTCGTTTAGTGGCTGGTGAGTTTTGATGGCCTTGCCGATCACAATGAAAAGAAAAGGAAAGGAAAAGAAGGAGAAAAGAAGAAAAGAAATAAAATTAATACTAAAGTCGTTGGTGCTTTAATAATCGACGCTACTTGAATTATGACACAAGTTTTTTTTTAAAAAGCGATTAAGATGTGGTAATGTTTGTCACAATTAGTGAAGTGAACGATTTTTTTTTTTCGCTGAACAAATTTGAGCCTTTTATTTTGGCAACTAAATTAAAGAAATTTTCTGCCCAAAAAAAAAAAAAAAAAAAAAGAAATTTGCTCGGGGTGTTGGATCCTCCAGGTGATTTCACATTCCCGTAATATCCACAAATGCCCTCGGGCTGGTTATCTAATTACAATTCGGAGACCTGGTATGTTACAGAATCTCAAGGCCCTCCCCTTCCCTCCGGTCCTCCACCAGACTCCTCCGCCACCAGCGTCACCGGGGCGCCGCCGCTCGCCGCCGAAGCTCTCGTCGCCGGCAGCTCCACTTCTCGTTCTGCTTTTTACAGATATAGGTAGGTCATCTCTCTCTCTCTCTCTCTCTCTCTCTCTCTGTTTCGTTCGCTTGCTCATGGATGCTTGACCATTCGAGTTAGGGCTTTTTTCCCCTCCCTCTTTCTCTCTGACTATGGAAGAACACCGGAAACCCTCGATTACGATTGCCTGTCTCTATTAGAGAGATCCTCCATTGCAGAGCTGAATTGGATTTTCGTGCTTGGAGGTTCGAATGGTTCTGCGCTACTTTTCCGGATGTGTCGTATAGTTAGGAAACTCGTAGGTGAATGGCATGGCAGTTTTTTGGTCGCTTTGTCCCTTTCCTGTTTTTCCATTTTGGCGAGCTCTGCTGCTTGGCTGAATGCCTTACGTCATATGATTCGTGGTGATACTGAGCGAAAGTAGGTTTTACCCATTTCAGCTGAAATCCTATAATTTCTGATTTGTGCGGCCTTTTAAGACCGCTCTGCTATTTGTGGCTGCTGCTTGTCTAGCTAAATGCCCTGAAATTGTGAACTTTTTGCTGAAATTTTTGGTAGAAAGTTGATTTCTATCTCAGAAAGAGAACTGGTTTGAGCTTCGGTTCAACTGCATTAGAAATTTATCTTCTTATCCAATCATGTATGGCGTCATTTGCTGTGTGCAATTACCTGACTGACCTCTGTTTAAAGAGGTAGCGATGATTTTTGGCGCATCTCATTGTGTTGACTCTAGTTTTATTTCTGGTCTTGTCTCGATCTGCTGCTATGCTTTGGCCAAACGTAACTTGTTTTGCAGTAAGATCCTTCCGATGTTTGAATTTGGTGTTGCATGGTAGTAGTTGTAGGTTCGAATGGCAAGGAAATAGCAGAACGGAAGTGTTTAATTGTACACCCGGCATACCAATGCTGTCGATGAAATCTGGCAAGTATAAAATCTATAGTTTTCTCAGTATCGGTAAAATTTTCTCCATCCTGGTTTGAGACAGACTGCTTTAATGTTAAGCAAAGTAAGGTTGATGGAAGGGGATTTTTTTCTTATGTGGTGGTGAGACAGTTGACCGATTTATTTCCGAAATGATGTTTCTCCATAGTTTTCTATCAAATACTTTTGGGAGCATTTGGTAATGCTAAAGTACATTGGCAATTTTTGTACCTGTTCAGAGATGGACTGTGATTCTTTATGCCTTTTATTTCTTTTTTTTAAGACTAGTGCAGATCTTTCAATTTTCTATACAGTTACCAACAGAAATCAACTTTCTTTATGTGATTCTGCTTTGAATATGCTGAGTTGATTTGTCTACTGCAATTCTTCTTAAACGTCATGTATAATGTTGCAGGAAGATTTTGTGGTTGGGTCGATAGTCCATTCCATCAGTAACTCTGCTGATGGATCCTGCTATGGCATATGCTCAACAACAGCGGCAAGCGGCAAATATGCAGCAGCAGCAGCAACAGTATGGATTTCACCCACAGCATCAGCAGTTCCCTCCTGTGCAGGGTCCTCCGTTCCTACCTCCGCATCCTTCTCTCCAGCAATTCCCTTATCATCACCCTATGCAGCAACAGCCTCAGCTTTCTTCCCATGCTCCTCCACTTCCTCACCTTCTTCATCTTCAGCAGCAACAGCAGCCACCATCTGCTTTCCCTCCACACATGGCTCCACCACTTGTTCCTTCACCTTTCCTTGGTCCATATGACTCTGCTCCTCCTCCAGTTCCTCCTCCCGCCGATCCTGAGCTTCATAAACGCATTGACAAACTTGTGGAGTACGCTGCTAAAAATGGACCTGAATTTGAAGCCATGATTCGCGAAAAACAGCAAGATAATCCTGCATATAGTTTTTTATTTGGGGGTGAGGGGCATGGTTACTATCGTCACAAGCTTTGGATGTCTACGCGTTTTCCAGGCAGTCACTTTCCTCCTTTTCCGCCGTCTTCATTGCCTATTATGCACCAATCTCCCAATCCAATGTTGAATGCATCTTCGCTGAACACACCACTGAATGCTGCTGGTGCTGCTCCAGGGTCTTCAGCCTCTATGTTAGGTGCTGCTCAAATGCATCAACCGCCTTTTCCTCCATTCTATGAGCAGCAGCCCCATCAACATCTCCCACCCTTTATGGCTCATGGTCGGCCAGAGTATGATAAGTCATCTGAGTCCTTCAAAGGACTATCTGGCCCACTTCCTGCTGATGTTGCTGCAGAACTTAGTGACGTACTAAGTAATCTCACTGGTACGAAGGATTCAATTAAAGGGGCCAAAATTTGGTTCATGCAGAGATCTCCATTTGCTCCAGCTCTTGCAGAGGCTCTTAGGGACAGGGTCTATGCAATGGATGACTCTGAGAGACAGCTGCACATCATTTACCTTGCTAATGACATTCTTTTTGACAGGTGAGATTCTTATCATGTGCCATTTCTTGTCCTATTGAGGAATCTGACTTCTATCTGTTCAGGAAAAAATATTATTATGCTTGGAGTCTAAGGTTGATTTGTAGATTCTTTTACTGTTTCATACTATTCCCCTCATAGCGATTGCTTATGCTAGTTCTACTTTCAGTCTTTTTCTAAAATAATGGATGTTCACTGGTCCTTCTGGAGTATTGTTACATTGTTAAACACCCCTCCTCCTGCTCCTTCTCTCCTTTTTTTATTTTATTTTATTTTATTTTTTATGTATGACTAAGTCAAACCAAACCCAAATAAGTGATAACTCAGGCAATTGGACCAGAAATATTGGTTTTACACAGGAGCATTTCTTCAAGTTAGTTAGAATTAATGATTGTTACTTCTAGTAAGTATATTTATAGGTATCTTGAAGAGAGGGACGGCACTGTAGTAAATTTTTATGTGCTTAGAATGTGGAAGAAGTCTCGTGAGTTTATTTCCCAGTTGGTTCAACTAAGAGTTTCATATGCTTAATGTGACACTGTTCACAATCAACAAGGTCAAATTGTAAGATGTGTTTATCTAGCTATTGGTTAAAAAGCATCTTTTGTGGCTCAGGTAGTGAATACTGTCCAAGAGGGGAGCTATGGAATACTCTCTTGTAATTAGCCCCCCAATTGCATTTTGCCCGAGATGGCTTAGTCTTTCTACCCTGTGGGGATTTCTCCTTCTCTTGTATTCCAGTAAAATGATTTCAGTAAAGTAAATGGCAGGAATTGTGGATAGGGAACTATACACACAAGTGTGACATGATTTAGTGGAATGATCAATTATTAGAGCTTTAGATGGAAAAGTTAAAATGGAAATATGAAATTTTGCACTGTAAAATTGAGAACTGAATTTGAACGACATTTGTTTTTTCTTTTAAATATATAACTCGGCTCAACGCATGGGCTTGCATCTTTAATCTTGGGTCTTGCTGGTTTGTTCACATGGTTGGGGACTTGTGTTGGGTATTTTGACCAACATGGTAAAAAAGGAAGGACTTGTTTAGGATGAGATGGTCATGTGTTCTATGGGTTTTGCCTTACTGAATTGCTTTATTCTGCAAATCCTATTTGTTGGTCCCACACCCCGATACATATTGGGAACATGTTGATCCTTGTTCTTGTAGGGCTTACATGTGGCATGTGTTACGAGTCTTCTCTCTGTTGACCTGCCTTTCCTTTCCTTCTTTCCCCTCTTTTTTCTCATTGTGGATAATGATGGATTGAGAGGTCTGCCATCAATAGCAGCATGGTAGGCTCTCCGTATGATATGTTACACCATAAAATAAAAAGGCTTTCCATTATTAGTATGGAGATTGGGATTGAATCATAAGTATAATTTCCTGTCCCACTGAACCTTGTATCTATCTGACTGTGCCTGTTTACTAGAATTGGTGATTTTTCCTTCTTGTAGCCTTACATTGTAGCTTATGTTCTCCATAATCAGGAGATGCAAGTCTTGTTTCTTTTTCCCTATAGATCCTTTCAATTTGTAATGTGTCTGTCACTGAATGTTAGACAGTTCTGCTGTGATTTTCTAGTTTGCATTCTGTCAGGGGCGTTGTAACATTATCTCTTATTTGTTGCAGCTTGCAACGAAGGGTTAACCCTCATGAGCTTGATAATGAGGCCCTCGCGTTTAAACCTGTTTTAGGTTCCATGCTTGCAAGGATTTACCACAATCCTCAAAACAAGGAAGAAAATCAATCACGTCTACAGAAAATATTACAATTTTGGGCTTCTAAGGAAGTTTTTGATCAGGATACAATTTATGGTCTAGAGGGTGATATGATTGGTGGGGTACCTAGTGGTTCTTTTCCTGGGCCTTCAAAAGAACTATCCATGTCTTCCAAAGACTCTGCCTCAGGTATTCTATCACCTAAATTAGATTTCTTTGAATGGCTAATTAAACTATGCAATTTACTTGAAATGCATTGGTACATAGGGAAAAAAAACATTACTTAGACTAGATCAAATTGTTCAATCATCCTAGAACAAGGTCTAGTTCTTGTTGCTCCCTTTCCTTGCACTTTTCTTATTTGTTCAAGCTTACAGTCATGAAGAATTAGATCAAAGTGATCAATCATCAAATAGCCTGGCTTCTTACTTCCTGGGAAAGAGCTAGATGTGTAAAGCTCTGATGAAAATGGCACTGACATTGTTATTTTTGTAGTTGTTCATATGAGATTAGTGGTTTCATGTTTGAAAATTGCCTAGCTTGTTATCTTGTGCAGGGTTGCCACAACAAACGCCAAATCTCCCTCGCTGGCAGCAAGAAAGGCAAAGCTCTGTTTCAGGTCTACCGGATAAAGACCCAGCCTTGCAATCCTCTTTAGCACCTCAGCAATTTCTTCCTAATGCGGTACCTGGCGGTGCTTTCCCAGGGTCCATTACCATGCCCTCAGCTGTTCAGCCTTTACCAGCATCAAATGCTAATGTTGGCGAAAAATTGCCCCCATATCCTTTATTCCCACCTGGTCTTATACCAGGAATGGTTAGAAAGATGCAGATTGGCAGTGGTGTGCCTTACTCTCCCATGAGCCCTTTGGACATTCCAAACGTAATACCCCCATCTACTGTGCCTCCATCAGAAATTCTCGAGAGGGTGTCGAAATTCTTCAAAGAAATTGGAGAGGTCAACCCTTCTGAAGGACCCATGGAATCAGATTCTAGAGAAGATGATGAGGATTATGCAAGAGAGCTTCCTGTTCGCAAGGGAGGAGCATGCATACCCCCACCTCCCAATCTGCAGGTTGACCCAGAGACAGGTGCTTATGCTGATGGAAGTGTTGATCGGAAAAGTGGCTCAGGTAGATTGGGACTAGGGGCAACGGCCAATCCCAATGAAGTGAGTCAATACGATGATGTTTATACTTCTTACAGGAAGCAAAGAAGCACAAACTACCATTCATCAATGAGTGCACGAGCTGCTGCGAGGTAGTAAGATGGAGCATGGTGTGCTCATCTCCCCAATCCTTACTGTTCTCTGAGATAGTCGTGTTTCGCCTGAGAAAGTGATGTTTTAGATCGAAGTTCTGTATTTGTACAATCAACGTTTCAATTTGAAATTAGGGAAGGTAGGCCTGCTCAGGGTGCGCGATCCTAGTATTTTTCTCATTTTGCCGTGAGGATGTCCAGGTCCCCAACTCTTCATGGTACAGAGTTATAATCGTGCTCATCATTTTGGATAATGCTTACTGTGGATATTATACTTTGGAGAGTTCTGCATATTTGCCAAGGAATATGCACTTCGATCTCTTGTTTCTTTTGGCTAAATCCAAATATCTTCTTATTGGTGAAAGTATTCTTTTGGAGCATTCATTTAGTTCCAAACTCTAACCCTCTCTATAATCTATTTATAGTACATTTTGAAGGATCTTCCAACATGAGAACGTGCGCTTAGATATGTATGAAAACGAGTAGTTTTGCTTTCGTGGGAATGTCGAAAAACTGGTGTTTCCTGTAACTTGAGCTAAACTCTGCATTGGGCCTCTAGAGAGATCTTGCAATGTTTTTCGATTCACTTCCTAAGCAGGATGAGATTATCTACTTGGATAATGGTTCATCTATCGTCCATGGAGTTTAATTTCTCACGGCGGTGATGTGGTATCGGTTCCTTGTTGCCCGAGTCAACAGTCTACATCACCAAAAGATCATTTCATGCCTATACCATGTTAGCAAGCCATATCATACCGCTTCAACGATTAAATCAACAGAGCATACGGTAATGCGTTAAATGAAACGATTTCATCGACCAAGTAGGCATTCTGATTGCATAAAGAGAAGATCGAGGATCCGATTGCATGAGCTGGTCCGGCACTAAAGTCGCATTTGATCCCTCTCTCTTCTCACAAGCCCCTTCGGCATCGTCGTTTCGTATCCATCGCCCCCGCAAAAAGAGCGCAAAACGCACCGCTTTGGGCGGAGTAACAAATACGACGCTGCGGCAACATCACACTTCAATTCAGGCTCTGCGAATCCCTCCCTCCCTCCAAAAAAAAAAAAAAAAAAAACTCGAACAGGGCTGGCGCTCGAGCTCCACCTTAGCGCGACTGCGAAGAGGAAGGTCGAATCAAATCTCGCGAGCATTTCCACAAACACCTTCTCTGTCCCTCCGTCCACCGATCGCACTTCGGGTTTCCTCCGGTCGGCTCCGCAGGAACGAGGTAAATGCGCTCGCGGAGCGAACCGAATGGATCGTCCGAGCTTACTTTGTCGCTCGATGAAGATGCCGGTCTTTTTGTTGGCCGGTTCGTAGTTGAGACGGGCGTTCCTGGTTTGATTGTCGTAGTAGAAGGAAACGAACGATTCCGTTGGGGCGCGCGTGGCTCGATCGAACGTGGTGTCCTCTCTTGCGTTTTTCCTTCTCGTGGAAGAATTAGCGAAGAACGCCCAATTATGAGGAGACAGTATGCGCGTTATGTTGATGTTTTAGAGAGTGATTTTGTTCTTTAGAAGGAAGGAAGATAAGAAATTTGCTGGTTGGATGGGTTTAATTTAATCAGGGCATTGCTGTGTGGTTGAGTCAGTTCTGTTTAATGTGTTTTAGAATAAATTTTCATGTGAGAGAGGAACACAGCCCAAATGCCAAAAGCATAGGCCTGCCATTTGTTATTTCTTTTCTTGTTCGTTTCACTTTTGTTGGAATTGGGACTTGCCTGGTTGCGTATTTCGACGGTTTTTGATGCGAAAGCTGACGATCGAGTCCCTCGCCATGATATAATTCCTAATTTTAAGAATCCAATGACTGTCTCTTCCTTTCTTTTGGGTTCGTCACCGTTCGGCAGATTCTCCTGTTGTTGCTGATAAGGCACGATTCTTCTATCCTGTGTACACCTGTTATTTCTGTGAGTCCAGATTACTTACTTGTTCACCCTTTTATGACTTAGAGGACTTGTAGGCTTTCTTGAACGTAAAATTCTTTTGCAACATGTGCACGTGGGAGCAATATCTTGTTATGCTGATGACATACAAAGAGACTCCATTATTCTTACACCATCATGTGACATTCTTTATTCCTTTCTTTTATTGTAGTCTCCAGTCCATCCTAAATATTCAGAATCTATATCATGAATGGTGAAGCTGTCAATGGTGATTCCGTCGTTGCAAAACTCGTTGAAATGGGATTTGAATATTCTTCGGCAGTAGAGGCTGTGAAAGTGGTTGGTGCTTCAATAAACGATGCGGCTGACTATATCCTGAATGGCCCTTGGAGAACCAATTTGGGTGCATCAACAAGTTCTAACTGTTCCAAAGTTTGTGTAAAAGCTTCAGGCAAAAGAGCTTCGGTCCTGTCACAACCTTCAGGGAAAATGCGGCAATCTAATATTCTGGATCATTTTGATGCAAAAATGCAAACCAAAAGAAGTAAATTTAATGTGGCAAAAGATGCTTTGAATGTGGGGTCAAAAGTCTCAACTGTCATGGAAGGAAACGGGAACGTCCATCCTGATATGCATCAAGACACCAAGATCACATCAGAAATTATTGCTGTTGATTGCCCAGAAGAGCTGCGTTTGGGAGCAGACTGGGAGCAGCAAGTTAGTAGTCTCTTACGGAAGCAATTTGGTCATGCATCCTTGAAGAGTTTCCAGAGAGAAGCTTTGGCTGCTTGGCTATCTAACCAAGATTGCCTTGTTCTCGCTGCAACAGGATCTGGTGATTTTTATTTACTTATGATTGACCAAAATAATTTCAGACCTAGAGCTGGTTCCATATTCAGGAATGATCTCTTTTTTGCAGGTAAATCACTGTGTTTCCAGATTCCAGCCCTACTGACTGGGAAGGTGGTTGTTGTGATCTCACCATTGATAAGTTTGATGCATGACCAGTGTCTAAAGCTCGCAAAACATGGTGTCTCTGCCTGTTTTCTTGGATCTGGGCAACCTGACAATAGTGTGGAAAAGAAAGCGATGGAGGGAAAATATGGTTTGATATATGTTTGCCCAGAGACGGTTTTAAGGTAAGAGTTTGACATGTCATGTGCAGTGGTGTTATCTCTTTTGTCATTTTTTTACCGAGTGATATGGATCTTCCTACAGGCTGATAAAGCCACTACAAAGTCTTGCAGCAGGCCGAGGAATCGCATTATTTGCAATTGATGAAGTCCACTGTGTTTCGAAATGGGGCCATGATTTTCGGCCTGACTACAGGTTAACCCTTTTCTTCTGATCCGATCTTTCTCTGTGCACTACCTAATTTGTCTGGCAGGTGATTAACCATCTTAGACCTGACTTGCTAAAGTGTCACATACGTTAATCATAGACATGATGGTAAACCTGTCATTTTACCTCATATATTCCTATCTTTCATTTCTGTAATACAATTTGATTTTCGTTACAATCATTTCTTCTCTCTTTTTCTTACCCGTTGCTCGGTTATTTACCATGGCTTTGACCATTGGTTCAGCTTTGCATGTTGATGATCCTGGTTGATAGAGGGTATAATTATGATGATTAAAGATTACGGTAAGGATTCTTTCCTGACTGAAGTTTTTTCACGTTTCAGGAAACTATCTGTGTTAAGAGAGAACTTCAGCACTTCCAAGATGAAGTTCTTGAAATTTGACATCCCACTGATGGCTTTGACTGCTACTGCTACTAACCGTGTTCGAGAAGATGTTATTCGGTGCCTTTGCATGTCAAAGGAGACAAAGATTGTGCTTACATCATTCTACCGCTCCAATCTACGTTTTTCTGTGAGTTTGTTGTTTTCTTTTGTTCTAAGGATTGGATTAGGTTTTATGTGTTCATAGGGATATTTAAGTGCTTGAAAACAGAAATATGCACCAGAATGATTTTTGGTAGATTTGCTCCTAATATGGACCTGCTGTCAACAGGTTAAGCATAGCAGAACTTCTTCACAGACTTACAAAAAGGATTTCCATGTTTTGATAAAAACATATGGTTTGAGAAGAAAGATCGGTGACAACCAGCATCTTGACTGTGCTGAAGATTCCGACAATACATCAGTATGTTCAGAGGACGATTACTGTGACAGATATGAAGATGATGAAGCGAATTCGGTGAATAATGACAACACCTCTTTGAGGGAGAGAAAATTGTCAGTTGAATACTTAGAAGATGAAACGGACACCTTCCAGGGTGTGGATGATTGGGATGGTATAACTTCTTTTTAAAGAGGAATATCTTCGGAATTCTGATTTTGGCATGATGTTTCCACCGTTGCTGTTTATATATGCTTGTAGGATGTGGAGCAAGAACTTTGGGAAAACTTACCCATAAAATGGAATTGTCCAAAAATTGTGCTAGAACTTATTCATCCGGTAATTTGATGTGCTATTCAATTGGCCCTTGCAGTTCCCTGTGGAGAATTCCATGGAGAATCTCCTGATTTAAGCCAGGAGGTATGCGGTTCTTTTGAGATGTCTGATTCGCCAATGGAACTGGAGGAAAGGCTGAAGCTTCAGCAAGAGCCATTAGATCATGGACCTACTATTATTTATGTCCCTACGAGGAAAGAAACTTTGACAATTGCCAAATTCTTGTGTGACTTCGGCATCAAAGCAGCAGCTTATAATGCCAAGGTTTCATTCTGCATAATAAATACCCTTTTTAATTGATGTATTCTCAATTTGATGGTTTCATTTTGGTATCATTCTTGCTTCAAACTACTCCACATTTCTTTTATATTAATCACTGGGTTTTTCACTAGAATTTTTCTTTACTTTTTCACCAAAAGATTTGAATCACGTGGATAAATATCTCCAGAGATTTCATGTCTTGATTTCTGCAATGCTGCCAGAGATATATGACTTGTATCTGTAGAAGTAGAGATAATACATGAGCAGTTCAAGTGGTCAATGAACATTTACCTGGTATGAATGTGATGTCATGTACATCATAAATGGTAGAAATTACAAGTTAGACAGATATAAGATATCGTTTAACTCTGTTTATCTTGACATTTTACTTACAATTCAGATATATATTCCATTGTAGCTGATAAATTGTTTATTTCTTTACAGTTGCCAAAATCACATCTTAGGCAAGTCCACAAGGAATTTCATGAGGACAACGTAGAGGTAACCATAATTGTATATTGGATTATTGTCCTCTGCAAATATAGTGCATAAGATAAAATGTGTTAAGTGGCATGATCTGCATTTGATCCTTTGTGAAGTATCTCCTCCATATCACAGCATGCAATAGGAATAGTTCATTGAGCATTTCCTTCATAATACTGCTATTTGAGACCTGCTTTGTTACCTGACATCCAGGTTGTTGTTGCGACTATGGCTTTTGGAATGGGGATCGACAAGTTAAATGTCAGAAGAATCATCCACTATGGTTGGTCACAGGTCAGCATCTCAATGTCTTTTATACTGCGCTGATTTTCCTTTTATCCCATTCCTTTCTGTCTTTTTTTTTTCCTCGGTCATCCTTCTTTTCCTTGCTAAGAATGCTTAAGTGGCACTTCTTACATATGAGTTTGAGATTCCCGGTTCAATTCACTTGCAGAGTTTAGAAGCATACTATCAAGAAGCAGGGCGTGCTGGAAGAGATGGAAAATTAGCAGATTGCAGTAAGTTCTTTAAACTGTACATTGTGGATTGAGGCCATTAGTTTTGTATATCCATAGAAAGAACTATCGAATTCTCTACTTAATAAGGGAAGCCCAGGTGGGCAGGGAGGGAGAGTTCTATGCTATTTTAAAACCTCAGAAGAGCATGGAAATATATTCGCAACATATAGATTTCCACTTTATAGTGTTATTGATCCTTCGTTTCTTGTTTATCAGCTCTCTGGTTGGAAATTTTTTTTTCACCTGGCTGAATTGTTTTAGTTCTGTTTCACATTATTATTAGACTTAGGATAACTTCATACTTTTTTTGGTGAGTGATCCTGGCAGTAATGATGCACTATGCAGTGTCTTTCTCCATTTATTCTGTATTTTGTAAGCTACAATATGTATTGTGTGTATCCTTATATATGTCTTCTCTCCTCCCCAATCAGTACTCTTTGCTAATTTAGCAAGAACACCAACTCTGTTGCCTAGTCGAAGAAGTGAAAATCAGTTGAAACTAGCGTACAAAATGCTGTCTGATTGTCACAGGTAAGTTTACTTATTCTCCTTCATTCCATTAGTTGGACATGTCTTAATTTTTTATTGCCAGCCTTTTTTTTCTGCTGCAGATATGGAATGAACACTGCAAACTGTCGAGCTAGATCACTTGTTGAGTACTTTGGGGAGCACTTCAGTCACGAGAAGTGCTACTTGTACATTGCTCATCCTTTTCTGCTTTATTTGTAGAATATGCTCTCATGAATTATGGAGCAGCTACATCATGCTGAAAATTAGGTTGATGGTAGTTTTAGCTCCTTAGCCAGATCGACCTGATAAAATATGACTTATCATTCCATTTCATGAAATCCTGCCTTTGCTCATTTTGGTACGTCACATAGGATTCAGAGAAGTCGACAAAAAATAGGATTCAGAGAAGATAGTTAATTCTTTGAGCTCCCTTCTATGATATCAAATGATTACTTTTCAAGATTATGGAGTATCTATCATTGTAGGTGCGATGTGTGCATTAAAGGACCTCCTGAGATGCTGGATGTGAGGGAAGAGGCTGATATTTTCATGCAGGTTCTCGCTGCTCACAAGGTTAGTTCATAGAACCGTGAGATATCAGGAGTTCATATCTGGTTAATCTTCACAATGTTTTGTGTTCAAGGGCTCCAGTCCTATACTTTGTTGGAGATATGACAATATCAGTTCTCATTGTAGATGAAATGTAATGGCACCATATTATTTCTTCTCACTGTATGAGATGTTCCACAAACATCATAGTGGAGGATAGAAGGGCCTTTCTGTCATTTAGAACTTGAAAGATATGCTTTAGATTGTTTAGAGTGATGGGCATTTTTAATTTGTTTGGAGGAAAGATGAAAGGGCAAAAGATAGTTTTATTTGGTATTCTCAGACCATTACATAATGATAAAGGAAGAGCAAGAGGTTTTTTAGGCAGCAGGACCCTTCTTATTTTGATTGAGTGAAGTTGTCCATTATAGATGGAATTGGCATTAGTAAATGCAGTTGCTGCTAAGAATCTTCATTGTTTTTTGATGGCTTTACATGCAAATTAGCAAGGGATGTATCGTACAGTGACATATGGTGATAGGTAATCTCTAAGTCCCTGATGCAGAAACAATATGCTTTGTCTTGGGGAAACAGTGGATACATTGCCGACTCATATGATGATGATATAACACGTCGTGACGTCAAACAAAGACAGTATGTTGAGAAGCTATATCTCAAACTCTTGATCAGTAAAATCAGGGAGCAGGTACTCTCTCTCTCTCTTTCTCTTTCTCACACACACACGCACACACCCGCACACACACTCACCCACACACACACCCCACTACAAGTAGCTGCCTCCTTGAGGGAGGGGCAGTTCAAATATAGCGTCTTCTTCCTGGCAATTCGTCTGTTCATTCTCCTTTCTCCTCCTGGTATTGAAAGGGAGAGCATATTCTCAGATATGGTGGACAAATGCTTCACTGCTTGTCAGGTTCTCTTTGTTAGCTTGCTGCTGCCAGTGCTAAAATGTGACACTTGAAATGGTAAAAAGGTTTGAACCAAAAAAAAAGAAGGAAAAAAGGTGAAAAAGAACAGTGTACAAATATGTTCAATGATGAGTCGCTTTTCTCTGATGTGTATCGCATAGATCCATGTATTTCCTTTATGCCAGCTGTTACCTGATGTGCTGATATTCCCCTCTGCAGTCTCCTAAGTACATGGCAACTGACATGTTATGGTGGCAAGGTCTTGCTCGAGTTATGGAAAGTAAAGGATACATCAAAGAGGGTGATGACAAGGTATGCACTCTTATAATGAATTAAACTAGACATTGTGTTGGAAAATATACAGACATGAGTAAATCTTGTCTTGCCATCATCTGATAAGTGGATAACACGGACTTCAAGGACATTATTTTTAGGGATGGCCCTGCATAATCTCTCGGTACACTTAGCGTTGGTTCAAAGCTCTCAGTTTATCTAAGGAAACACTCGCATGGTGATCTAGTTCCATTGCTTTTGCACACATTCAGAATGCGCATTCGATTGAAGGTACATATCTGCATCATCATGGGCTCCTTAGTAATTCAGGACTTCCTTTTTGCAGGCTCATGTTCAGATAAAATATCCTGAGCTAACAGAACGAGGCTGGGATTTTGTGCAATCACAAAGAGAGGAAAGCTTGTACATATTTCCTGAAGCTGATATGCTTCTCTCGGGGAGAAAACGGAAATCATTTTCCACTTTTTCTGAATGGGGTAAGGGCTGGGCTGATCCTGAGATACGTCGCCAGCGGTTGGAGAGGAGGCGATCAAACAGGAGGCCAAGAGAGAGGAAATCAAAAGGTTTTAAGGCAAGTCGGAAAACTGTTCGAGGAAGGCTTGCTAAAATATTAAAAAAGAAATCAAGGTGAGGCGATTGTTTTGGGCAGGAACTTGCCCAAGTGTTTGGTTTTATCTGTAATTACAGAAGTAGGCACTGGCATACATAAATTCATTGAAATGTTTAATTTTCGCGAAACAGCTTTTGAATGCATATGCTTCAGCTTCAAATAGATCTTTTAGATTAGGAACTACTTTTTTTTTTTTTTTTTTTTTTTTTTTTTTAATTCACAAAATTAGAAACTACTTTCATCGCAGATAATTACACGATGGAACGTAAATGTTGTGCTGGATGCTGGGAGTTGTGCCTCATTGGTCATTTTTTGAGCTGGTTTGTTGCAGTGAAATGCATTTCGTGTCGATGCATCGATCACCTTCTTGAGTCTTAAGGGGGAGAAGTGTTAACAAAGTCATAAACCTTTTGTATTTGTGTCAATTTAGTCATAAATCTTTTTTTTTTTTTTTGCGCCAATTTAGTTCTAAACCTTTTTATGTTGTGTCAATTCAGTCATTTCCGACCAATTTTGGTTGGATTTTGCTGATTGGATGTCAGCTGGCTGGTGGTGGTCTGATCGGTGCGACGTAGATAACTTTTAATAATATTTTAAATTTTTTTATTTTATTTTTATTTTTATTTTTTCCTTCCCCTCCTTCCTCTAGTCGGTCACCGGCCTCGCGACCACCCAAAGGCGACGGTTGGCGAGGTCAAGGTTGACCTCGCCGGCCACCTCTCCAAAGGGTCTTGAGGGCCGCCTTGCGCAGGGCTGATGAGGCCCATGCGAGGCCACCCTTGAGGCTTGGGCGACGAGGGTGGAGCCTTGCCCATGGTCGGCGAGGCTCGACCTCACCAAATTCGACGAGGGCCAGCCTCGCCAGCTCGGCGTGAGGCCGCCATCACGGCCTGGGCGGCCTCGAGCTGGCTTCTTGCCGACTAGCGCGAGGTCGCCTCTGGCCGGTCGTCGGCGACCGACTAGAGGGAGGAGGAGGAGGAGAAGGAAAAAGGAAAAAGAAAAAAGTTCAAAATATTATTAAAAGTTGTCAACGCGCCGCTAATCGTGTCACGCGCCGACTAGTGTCTTTGGTTGGAAATGACTGAATTGGCACAACGTAAAAATGTTTAGGATTAAATTGGCACAAAAAAAAAAGTTGACTAAATTGACACAAATACAAAAAGTTTAGGACTTTTTTTACGCTTCTCTTGATCTTTAAGGCGTTGCGAGCAAACAACGGATTCCGTATTTCGTTAAGGTAACTCGTCGCCTTTAAGAAAACTTCGAAAAGTGAAGTGTAGGACTCGATTCCGCTTCACCTTCGACTCCCCAATAAAGCAGTAGGTTTCCTCCGTCGCTCAAAGCTCGTCGCTTAGCCGTCATTATCTTGTGAGCATAGGGGTTTGCAGTCAATAAAATGGGGGAAAAAAGAAGACAATTGTCGTTATCTTGTGAGCATAGAGGTTTGCAGTCAAGAAAAAGGAAAATAAAATAAAATAAAAGAGAGACTATTGTCGTCCTTGACTTCCTCATTTAATCACTTTACCGATTTTGCATCATGACTAGATGGATTTTTCAATTGTCATGATTTCAATTGATGATACTAATAGTGAGAGATACTACCATATAAACACACTGCAGGTTTTTGCTTCCTATTGGAAGACCCATGATCCGTGTATATAGTTGAAAGCAACCAATCTAATATGATCATTATTATCGTTCGCTGGCCAGCTATCCAATATGATTGTTATAGAACGTAACATCATATTGAAATTGTATCCCACAGCATCAAAGCGCATCTAGTGTAGTGGTATCATAGTACCCTCCCACGGTACTGACCGGGGTTCGATTCCCCGGATGCGCACTGTTCCTAGAATAGTTTTTACTTACTTTTGTCGTTTAGGACTCTCTCTCTCTCTCTGTCTCTCTCTCCCCCTGTTTGTCCTTTTGGTTGAAGGTGTAGCTTCTTCCAAGTGATTTCGAAGTAAATTTTTCAGTCTGCTATATGGAGAGAGGTCGTCTCCAATGTCTGAGGGCAAAACGGAAGATTTTTCAAACGGGGGTGGATCTAGAATATATATATTTTTTTTAATGGGGGCAAGATTTGGTCAAACATGAGTACCTTGGCAATTCGTATAGTGTAATCACATTTATAGAATAGCAATTTGGAGGATTCGTTTGCCTATAGCAACTGCATGTTCATGGTTCCAGAACTGTTCATTCGGCTTTATCTATTTATGGGGCGCAAGCTGAGTTTATATATTTACTACTGACTTGTGATTTTCCTCTTTTGAGAAATTTCAAGGGGGGTAAAAGTTATTTTTTAGGCTGAAATACCTTAACCTATTCTAAAGAGATGGATAAATTGAGAGTAAGGTCCTACTTTTACATATATAGGTGCATTTGTCTAATGGAAAACTTAAGATTTGAAAGATATTTTACAAAAAAATGATTGGTTATGTCACTTAGAAGAGAGAAAATAATAAAAGGTAATATCAACATTTTTCGTTAGTCAAGTTAGATGGAATCAATAAAAGAACTTAACTGCACTAATTTGATAAATTTTAAGACTTGATTGTAATTCTCAAAAGTTTTATAACTCAATTGCATCATCGTGACAAGTTTCAAGACTTTGCACTTATCCCTAAATTTTAAAAATTTTGGCACATTGTAGGAAACACTATAAAGTGAAATATACTCTCAAAGGGACCTAAATTCTGAGAAGAAAATTAATGAGCTGTCTAATTCACAAATAGTTGTCTGCTTCCTAACAGTCACATGTTGCTACTTGTAGTTGTTAGGGAAGTAATATAACATGCACATTCTCTTCCTGTCGCCATTTGACCAGTATGAACCGTGTGCCATTGCCCCATCAATGCTGCTTCCTTTCTAAGCAAATGGATGAATCCCATTCTATACAGGCAAGTGTCAATTTTTTTTAGGACAATGGAACCGCGGCGGTGCATATTTTATTCGCAAGTGAATTCTGCGATCATTTCCTTTCATATCTAAACGATAACCTCACCAAACTAGAAGCTGCATTTAGTCAAGGACCCTGACTTCAAAGCAACAGCTTAAGATCGTTTCTTTGCAGGATCCGATCATTCGCTGGAGACATCCACTGAATCTGGGTTATCACTTGATCTCTGCTCAGGTGCTTCCTACGGGTGAGTTTCCTTCTGCTTCTCCTCTCAGCACGTTGCTCTGTTCCAATGCGTGCCTGCGAAAATTTTTACTTCTGGAGTGGATGTCTAGAGCAAATTTTGGCTTTCGAGTATCGTTAGCAGAGAAAATTTTCAATCTCTTTTATCTCTTTTTGGCCCCTTGAATCTTGATGCTGCAGATGGCGGGAATTGCTGTTGCTGTTACTCGGCTATTTCATGGATATGCTAGCAGTAAGTACCTTGGTCTACTTCATGCAGATGCTTCTGTTATGTGTTGGTCCATCTATGTTTAGTATGTTGCGATTCAGTCTGTTTGCCTAGAAACACGATGCATAAGCAGAGCACTTTTCCAGGTTAAATCTCTCATTTTTGCGGTTAAGGACATCTTTTTGCCTATCTTTGTATTAAGTAGAAGCACAAGAGTTCGTTGGATACGGTGCACTTTAGAATGTTCTAGGCCGTACCTGGCAGAGCCCGTGTGACTGACACTCCTTTTAAATAGAGATGTTAATGTGATTGGGTCCAACTGATCAATGTAGGTTCGATAATTCCAGATCCTAGGGCTAGGTGAATCTCACAAGCAACCCATTAGATCTAAAGGTCGAAATGTATTGTCTTGCGTGAGTTGGATTTGTATTAAGAATTTTGGAGTGGGTAGCACATCCCCAAGTCAAATTGTAGTTCTTTTGTATTTGTAGTTGACTTAATAAGCTACCGTGTTTGATTTGAGTCCAGAACCAAAGCTTTCAGTCTCGATTACTGCCCAATTGCATAAAGAATTCATGCCAGCTCTCCCAGCATTTATTTCCTTGAATCGGCGGCGACTCGGTTTGTCTCCTTTTGAATTTCATCAGAAGCAATGTTTAACGCCACTCTTTCTGTGTCATCCTCTGTCCCTTTTTTATTTTGCAACCTGCAGAAGTACTTCCCTCCAAGTCTCTTCAAACTAGTTTGATTAGGTGTTATGATACAAATAAGGCAGCTTCTGCTAAATCTGAAGAAAATGCAACACCAAATAAGGGATATTTTTCGCAGTATAAGCCGCTGCTGGGATCACTCCTGCAGTTGTTCATTTATATGCTCAACAAGGGCAAGGTATGCCATGTGACCGTTCTCTTATCGAGACTTTTTGGTTGAAAATCTTCTGTTCCTTGTTTTTTTGCGCTAATCTGAACAGTCTCTCTTTACCTCCAGGTGAGAAATTCGGTTCTGGAGCTGTAATTCATGAGGATGGCTACATTTTGACGTGCTCTCATCTTTTCTTCAACAAAACCAACATGATACGTTCATCTAATGGGGAGGTTGGTGCTTGAAGATGTCCCTTGCTGTCCAAATTTAGTGGCTTAAGTTCAAGTTTCTCACTTCTTTTTCTTCTCAACCACAATATCTTGGAACTAACGACTTTATCTTGAACTTGATGTAGACATGTAAACTTCACATGTAGCTAAGAATCGGAAAGAGCACCACTTTGTCAGATACTTAGCCTTCGACTTTGCTCGATATATTGTCTTTCTATTCTCTGCTTATAAGCATGTAACTAAAGGCATAAAAAACATTGCCTCTGCCAGTATCTGCATGATTGGTGGAGTTTTGCATGCCCAAATTGCTTCCTTCACCCGATGTTGATGAGAATGCCACTCTGAAGTGCCATAATTTTCATTTTCTTTTACCAGCATTGTTTCTCAGGCCCCTTCCGTGACTCGGGTTATATTCTCTTTGTTCTTGAACGTAACTCTGCTGACAAATTGAAAAAGAAAAAGAAAAAGAAAAAGAAAAAGAAAAAGAAAAAGAAAGAAACCTAGTTGTGTTGGAAAGTCCAAAACTAGAAGCTTAAACCATTACATGGATGGTGACTCCTTGTATTTAAGGGTCAGATAAAGATTGTGGATGCTCCTGTTGTTGACACCTAATTTTGGAAAAATAAAATTGCATTTTGAACAAAAGGAAAATAAGGGGAAGATCAGTCTGATTTGATTATGAATGGAATGTGGAAATTCTGATTAGCCATCTTTGCTCCGGTGAATATTCAAATCATAATAAATGTGGAAGCAAATTCTCGATCAGAGAAATCAGGTGAATAAAAAGGCAAGGAGTTTGATAAAATGGAAGGAATCAAAACATTCGAGGAAAAATCAAACCGATTGCAAGATTTTGCTCCAATTTGCAGACCATAAATTGAGGCAATGAAAAAAAGAAAGCTAAAAAATTGCCATGGAAGATGGTGCTCGGAACCACTATAAAAAGGGGACCAAATTTTGTGAAAAGGGAGGAGAGGCACACACCCTCAGGGATCTCGGACGATGGTGTAGTCTTCTTGATGACGTCCCACGTTCATCATGCTTCATGGATATTGACGACAAGCATAAAGCTAAGTCGAGCTTCCTTTTTTTTTTTTTTTTTTTTTTTTTTTTTTTTTTTTTTTAAGTTTGATTGTGTGCAATTCCAATTGGCTATTCGAACTAAGGTGATTTTATTTTTGTTTCTTGCCTAGATTAAACTCCTACATCTCCGACGATAATTCCAAAGAGCGAGACATCGAAGTGGCCAACGTACCTAAGCGCCGATTGCCATCCAAATGATTTCATTGTGATAAAACCGGGTTGTTTCTCTCCCTATTAAAGTTGTCCACTCCATATTTTTGGTATTTACTTTGTTTTGTTCTGATGTTGTGGTCACAGGCAATTCAATGCCGAACAAAAGACCACACAATTCCATATTCCACCATAATTGACAAGAGAGAGACGACAAGAGAAGGGGGACGTCCACTCAAAAAGTTCTCGGAGGAGACTAGCAAATGATCAAATCAAGAACTAGCCATATGCCCACCAATGCTGCTGCAATTCCCCTCCTTTAGTTTTATTTTTATTTCTTTCTTTTGCTTATTTTATGTTATTTTATTGTGTTTTAAATTTTGTTATTATTGTTTAAGTTAGAATATGGTTTGTCAATGTTAATATTTGTGCATTTTGTATGCATTATCCGTAGGGATTTTGTCCGAAATTAATGTAATTATTAATTTGATCCGAGAGACATCGGATCATTTTTTTAATTATATTAATTTTTGGGCTTTTTGGTGAAATTTCAATTGTTAAATCACAATAATTATTTAATTTGGTCCATAAGACTTCGGATCGATTTGTAATTGTTTTGATCTCCTTGTTGTGACAATTAAGGTTAGAATAACCGTTAATTTGACCCGTGAGACAATAGGTTATTTTTTTCGATTATTTTAATCCTTTCTTGCTTTATTTTGTTGATAGTTTAGATTTAATATTTATTTAATAATTAATAATTTAAAAAAAAAATCAAAATTCTGCCTGAGCATATAGGTTTAGTAAATCGACATGTAGGATTAGGTTTATGAAATTTTCGTCATCTAGTGATTGCTGCTAAGTTCATTGCTCGTCATTAGAACTAGGTCATTTGATTAAATTGCATATTTAATTGTTGCATTTCTTTAATTTCGAATTTCATGGAAAATACAAAAAATTAGAATAAATTCATTTCATGCTTTAGGATGGATTGCATGCTTATTCATGTTATATAGTTTAGGTCATATTGCCACGTCATATCATTTCATGTTAAATTAGTAGCATGCATTGCACGACTTTCATTAAATAAAGTGAAAACAAAAATTGAGTGATTGTTTATTAATTAGAAATCATATCTAGGATTATTGATATGAATTCTCGACCTAACAACGCAGCTTGCTTTCGTTGCTTTGAGGTAAGTCCCGTATTATTTTATTCGCTTTCTCGGGTGTTAAATTGGTGGTTTGTACACTCGCATGATCGCCTCACACGTTGGGAAAATGAATTGAAATCAAATCAAGCTGCCTGCAAAACAATTTTGAAAATTAAAAAGAAATGGTACCGAAAGGGCACTAGGATAGTCTAGTGTAACCAAGTCCCCGTACCCTTAGTCTCTGGTTCGTAGGAGTAAAATAATTCTCCCATTATTTTACTTAGGTGTCTAATCGACCTACCAAAAACAGATTAGTGGCGACTCCTAAATAGTATTTTGCATGTTTAAAAAGTTTAGACTTAAGTCGCGATTTGGTATGGGCTTGGGAGAGCACGAGCTAAGTTTAAAAACTTAGCAGTCTATTAACCTAGTTTTAGGCGGTGAACCTGAAAAAATTAAGTCGCGACACCTGTTTTCTAGACAAAACTCACAGGTTTAATCATGGATGGTCCTGGGCTCTTGGCTTACAGAAAGAATGTCGCAGGTTCTCGTACGTTTGCAAAAACCCAAGGAAGATGTTGTAGGCCAAGAATCCAAGAAAGATATTGTAGGCCAAGTTGTTGATGCTTACGTTGATCTTGACATTGCCATCATAAAGATCGATCCCCCAAGTTCTTCTCTTTCAACAGCAAAAGTTGGTTCATCTAGTAAGCTTCGTCCTGGAGACTGGGCAATAGCCATGGGCAGTCCACTTTGCCTTCCAAACACTGTTACACTCGGGATTTTCAGGTCATTCATCTCGTACTACCAATTGATCAAGCCATTAACTTTTGTCCTAGTCATTGCTTTCCTTAGTTGATTGTATTAGCACAAAGTGTGGATGTATAATTATTACATAAAGCGACACTTCCTTCCCTCTTCTTTTGCACAATATAGCCATGTTTGTCGGACGAGCAAAGACATGAATGATGGAGGAATGCACATAGAGTATCTACGGACAGATTGTGCAATCAATTCAGTAAGATGCAACAATTCCTGCATTTGTCTGCCTGCCTGTGATTGGTTTTTGATTCCTTTTGCTTTTGCATTCACATATTCGATGATAGTAATATTAGATGAGTCTCTGTGCATTAGCTGCTATATCAGGATACAAGTTCCACTCAAGCTCCTAGATATGTGTATTAATGTGGGAAGAATAGGGATTATAATGCCAATTAGTTTTATAGGGAAAGTAAGTCTAGCTAACAGAGAGGTGCGATGCTACTTGAGACGCTAGAAGCGTGAGAAAAGGAAATAGAGGGATTGTGTATCTCGTCATTAGTGTGCCACCTATCTGTGAAATGTTGTCTGCGACCTATTATCCCATAGATGTTTATGATGCAGAATTGTAGATTGTACCTAATATGGTCTAAGGGTATAGATGTCACGGACTGCATTGGTGGTAAATTCACGTGCATGCACTTCTCTGTCCAACTTGAGCTAGCTCTTTTGGCATAACTGTGGTGTGCTCCTTAACTTGACAATTAGTTGCTGTCTTTTCTTTGTTTGTGAAGGGAACTGGGGGTCCTCTTTGCAATGTTGACGGAGAAGTAGTTGGTGTCAGTCTAGAGACAATGGATCTTCAAAAAGCATCTGGAGTGAGCTTTGCTGTACCGGTTGATTTTATTTCAGCAATCATAAAGCCCTTCCAGAATTTTCAGTAAGTTCTATTTTGGTGCCTCAAACCTGCTTGATATGTAAACTATTGCTATATCGGTATGACAATAAGTTGTTTCCTATCCTGTTTTATGTAATATAACAGGTGATTGATTTTAAAGCAGTTGTTTCATTGATATTCTGATGTGCACGTTGTTCTTCAGCAATCGGCTCCTTTCTCTTGCATTTCTCTGTGATAACTCCAGATGTTGGGTGGAAAAGGAATAGTTCGATGACGTTTGTAGTTTAAACTTGTAACAATTTGTCTTGTCATTGATCAGTAACTAAAATGGTCTTGTCAAAGTCTTTTCAAATATTGATTTTCCGAACTGATGTCCTAATATGAATCATTTGAGTAACGTCTTTCTGAGAGAGTTCAGGATTTTTCGAGCATATGATCTTTACCTATGTAACAGATAGTAACTTGTGGCAGGAGTCCTTTACGACCCGATTTCGGATGGGTTGTCCGGAACTTCAGTAAGAACTCTGAAGCACTTGAAAAATATTACAGCAAATTTCGCTATGCAAATGAAGGTGTCTTTGTACAAAGGGTGCGTCTTTTTTTCATCTTGCTTCTCTTCCATCCTCTCTATTTCCTCATGAAACATATTATTTTAAATTAAGGATAAGTGTACTGAAAATTCTAAAACTTGTTATGAAAGTAAAATTGAATTTTAAAACTTTCAAAAAGTGCAATCAAGTTATAAAACTTGTCAAGCTGATGCAATCAAGTTCTCCGATTAACTTTGTCCAACTTGACAAATAGAAAATTAACTAGTTTTAGTACTTGATTACCCTAACTTGACAAGTGTTAGGACTTAGTTACACTAATTTAATAAATTTTAGGATTTGACTGTACTTTTTGAAAATTTTGGGACTCAATTGCACTTTTGTGAAACGCACCCCATTGGTGGTCGCGTGGTTTGCGCTCAATCCCTTTATCGGAAGGGAACTCGCTTGTGCGACTCACCTGCAGCCAGGTCAGGTGGGTGGGCTCAATTCGCCCCAGGTTTACGCCGCCGGCTGCCGGTTGTACGGCGGTTCCCAGGTCATCAAAATAAAAAAAAGTTGCACTTTTGTGAAAAATTTTAGGACTTGATTGCACTTTTTGAAAGTTTTATGATTCAACTGTATTTTCATGATCAGTTTTAGGACTCCCAGTATACTTATCCCGTTAAATCTTTCAAGAAATTGTTTGGAGAAATTGTTCCACCTAATAAGCCAACATCACTCGTTGACTATGCTACGATCAGAATTATACCGAATAAACAACAGTAAGGCCATTCTGGTGCTGCCATTTTTTTGTAGAAGCACCCTAAAGAAAGCTCTCTTTAGGAGACAACTTATGTTGCATGCTTTGAAGTAATCATTTAACTAGTAAAAGTCTCGATCCACGCTTCCATGACAATGAACTTGCATTATGTGTACCAAAGGAAATTTGCAATGTAATGTCATTTTATTCTCATAATGCTGTTCAAGCTTGTCTTTGAGACAATTGCATGATTCTTATTTGTTAATATTGCCGGTATTCTCTTCTTCATCAGGTAATAAAAGGATCCCCTGCTTTTCGTGCTGGTATTCAAGCCCGTGATGTCGTAATGGAGTTTAATGGAAAAAGAGTTCGAGACATAACAGAGGTAGAAGCTTTCTTGATCTAGCAAAGCATCAGTGTTGGTTCAGAAGTTGTTTACTTTGGTGCATTGAGCAAACAATAAATGGAACCCAGGAATCATTATCCAAGATATCATGGAAGTACATGACGCGTTCGTTGGAATGAATTGCACTTGCTTTACTTGACGTCGGCCTATTCTTGACGGGAAATGAGAAAGGCTTTAAAGGCTTGTCACTCTCTACATGAACTGTGCAGTGTGCTCAACAATAGTTTCAAGATGAGGAGTATTGGATGGTATATAAAATGGAAGAAAAGAAGATAAATTACAAATTAGGGATGGATGCAGAACAAACAAACGAAGTTGTTCACTTACAGTTTGCGATGGGAGCTCAAATTCAGCTCTCTGACTTATAATTATTGAAAACAAGTACTAAAGTGCTTGACTCGCCAACTTGATGCAGATGATGGATGCTATGGGGGAAAGATCTGGAAAACCTGTTAAGGTACTTGTGAAGAGAGCCAGGGATGGCAGAGATGCTTCGGTTCGTCTGACCATAACTTTCCAGGAGAAAGCTGTCGCGAGATTGTAGGAAATCGGAGGCCTCGACTTTGATGTCGACTTTGCTAGATGCATTGTTATTTGCAGTACAATAAAAGTCCGAGCGATCTGTTACCTTTAATCCTTGATTTCATGAGAGGACAATAACGTGGCATGTATCATGTCATGAAAGAACATTGACCTGGTGAGGAGAATAAAATGGGTGACTATTTTGGTTGCAAGTGATTCGGTACCATGTCAATGTGTCGGAAATCAAAAATTCAATCTGGCTACCATGTACCAAAAATAGAACCAAAATTCGCTGGACGAGAACCTCGTACAGCTACTTCGAACATGTTTGGCTGGTGTAATGCGCGAAGCGCATTATGATAACGTTAGATCGAAACCCGAGGTGATTCAAATACTCGTTTTATACATTGGCCTTGCCAAATGAGCCTGAAATTACTCGAGATAGCACTGAGGAAATGAAAATCCCAACTCAACCGCAAGATTGGCATTCCGAGTTATTTCCTAAATCTTAAATTCTCAGTTCGTGGGGAAGGCGAGTTTGCATTTCCAGCCATTTCTATCTTGAGTGTTTTAAGGAGGTTTTAGCATGTCACTATTAACAATATTAGGATATTTACTTAATTATGCATATGGGCTTTGCTAATATAACGGTCATTGGGTACCATAGGAATAACAATCTATTGTGAGTCACAAATTCTTGAAGATTTGAGTCCCACAATAATTTATAATTATTTGTTATTTAATTTTTGTGTCCTTAATAAACTATTATTCTCACCAGTACATTAAAGAGTGTCATCCAATCATTTCTCTTATGCATATATCTCATTTGATGGTACATCTTCTTGATTGATTATGTTTGATATTATGTTTATATTATTTCCCTAAATAGTTATTAAATAAGCCTATAAATAGTTTCATATACTATTTATCAATGTATATTGATATATACAAAAATTCTTTAATTCTTATATTCTGCATCATTATCTTTTTTGACTTGGTATCATTATCTTCCGCATCATTATTTTTCACAAATATGGCTTTCTTTTGATGCCTGTTGCACAAGCTACATCATTTAGTAACTATTTCCCAAGCATGCTATATAGGCCGCTCGATACTTCAACGCAAGCCATAGAGGTCATGTCGTTCAATTACTATTTTGCAAGCCAGTCGCATCAACTGCTAGCTCCTTCATATGACTTGGTTATGATTATGCTCCTTACATATTATAATATGATTATCATATTTAAAATCGACATCTTTGAAATGCTGATGTAAGATTATAGAGATTGTAGTTTGTGAAAACCTGAGCTGGCATATCAACTCTTGCTTCCAACTTGACTTGAAACCGAATCTTTTGTTCAACATTTCACTCACTTTATAACCATTATCCAGTCCATGAAAAAAAGAAAGAATTTCTTTCATGTTCATTAATCGACTTTGAAAGTCACATAAAAGGCAAGCTGGCATTGCGATTGAAGCTTCAACAGCACGGTTTTAGCCTTTTGGAGAGTCGTTTGAGTCTTTCGCCCTTTGCTAATGAATCCTGTCGGATCTTGAGTCTTTCTTCAAGCACGTGACAAAGAAAGAACTATAATATTTTGAGGAATAGATGACGACTTGGTAACAACTAATATATTTAAAAGCCAACTAATCATCCTTTTTTTTTGTTGTTTAGTGGTGGCTAATCCAATGTGATTGTCATAGAGGCTTGTGATATGTGATTTTCTGGTTTAAACCAGAAAAAAATAAAAATAAAAAAATAGACAAGAACTGTTGAAGAGCACCGCCTTTCTCTCCTCTTTCCCACACATTTTCTAGATTTTTCTAGCAATTGCTGCAAGACTTTAGGCAGTTTGTGATAGCTAGAACTTTGTGGCCATAGATTTCTCCCAACATGAAAAATAGAAGCAAAAATCCCACTTGTGCCGGAGATCATTTGTTAGATAGTCAGTGGATAAAGGTTAGAACCAGCCTAGCCGCCTCCACTTGTGTATACGCCCAAAAAACAAAAGCATAGAGTGTTGCAGTGGGTGGCTTGCGAGCGTAGTAAGTGCCAGTGAGTGTCTAGAGTGTGAGTGGGGAGAAGAGTTAGAAATAAAATATCGCGAAGTAGGTGTGGAGAGTTTACTTGCTTCTATAATATTATTAATAAAGAAGTGTCTATTTCACTTGGGCAATCATTTGCTTCTCTACACGTGCTATCAGAATGGTATTATGAAATTCCAAGAAAAATAAGTGTAATTACACTAAAAGAAATTATTGAACGACAGTTTTTAATTTATTATGAGAATGACAGTCTATTTTACATAACAAAAATCAAATAATAAATAATTATGAATTATTATGGGATATACTTTTCTAAGGATTTGTGATTTGCAATAAGATGTTATCCTTATAGTAGCTTAAAAACTACTATGTTAGTAAAATCTCTACATTTAAATATATATTTAAAAGATTAGTATCCCGGAGGAAACACCAAAAAGTGAAACATACTCTCAAAGGGACCCATTAACCTAGTATTCTTAAATTCCGAGAAGGGACGGTCACGTGTGCTTCTTATCATAGGGAAAGAATATAATGCGCAATTTGATTCGGGAAAGCGAAATTCATTTGCAAACGAAACCTGGGAGTCATTTTCTTTATTTACACACGAAAACCCCCACAAATAACTAGCATTTAATCAAGGACTTGGAATTAATAGTCAATTAAGGTTTTTCTTTTTCCTTTTTTTTTTGGTTTTTTTGGTAGGATCAGAAGCTGTATTTAGGTGTGAAATCATTCGATGGAGACGCCAACAGAATCTGGGTATCACTTGATCTCTGCTCTGGAGCTTCCTACAGGTAATTTTGCTGGATGAGAACCTCGTACAGCTACTTTCAACATGTTTGGCTGGTGTAATGCTCTAATCACATTCTGATAACGTTAGATTGAAACCCGAGGTGATTCAAATACTTGTTTTATACATTGGCCTTGCCAAATGAGCCTGAAATTACTCAAGATAGCACCGAGGAAATGAAAATCCCAACTCAACCCCAAGATTGGCTTACCGAGTTATTTCCTAAATCTTTAATTCTCAGTTTGTAGGGAAGGCGAGTTTGCATTTCCAGCCATTTATATCTTGAGGCTAGATTTTGGCAGTCGGGATAAAATTCGGAATAAGATATGATTTATCCTATCCTACATTTGATGTTCACTCAAGATAAGATAAAATCTTATATAAGGGAGATATAGGTAGAATAAAATTATCCCATGGGGGAAGTGAGATAAATGTGGATTGGATTTCTAATATCCATAATAGAAAATTTATTTTTCTCAAATAACAAACTTATTAAGTTAACAAAATTGAAATTATATTTCAATATAAATAATATTCGAATTCTAATTTAAGAATTAAAAATAAAAAAAAAAATAGAAATTTATTTTTAATTAATCTTATTTTAATTTATATATTCAACTTAAATTCTATATTACAATAAACATTGAATCTATAAATTAAATATTTATTTATTATATATTTTAGGTATGTTAGTATAGTTTACTATTTGATAAAATTTTATTAAAGAATGATGAAAGGGGAAAAAAGAAATAAGAAATAAAATAATATAAAAAAGAGGAAAAATAAAAATAAAAATAAATTAAGGAATAGTATTACAAGATATTTTTACCATTTCTGTTTATGAACATTTAGGTTCATTTATACCACCGGCTCAGGTGGCTCCGCCCGGGTAGGCTCTACAACGTCCTCCTGGGAGGGCGGGAGTTGAAGTCCCGCAACGCAAGTTGCGGGGAGGCTATGATCATTAGGCGATTTAAGCGTGGCGTTGGGGTGGTGGTTTCCCGCTAGCGTCACTAGGGGGTTTACGGCACACTGTCGGTGCAAGCTGGTTCCTCCTGCATCAAAAAAAAAAAAACATTTAGGTTCATTTATAATGACATGCCATTTATATTAAAAAAATGTATATGGTATGATGTGAATATATCCGGTTTTAATACTGCGACTCACCAAACAATGGACATGATATAAAAAAATCCCAGGATTTCATATCCTGTCCTATCCAATCCTATCTCAATTAGAAATCTAGACGACCAAATGTTATCCTTATAGTAGCTTAAAAACTGCTATGTTAGTAAAATTTCTACATTTAAATATATATTTAAAAGATTAGTATCCCGTAGGAAACACCAAAAAGTGAAACATACTCTCAAAGGGACCCATTAACCTAGTATTCTTAAATTCCGAGAAGGGACGGTCACGTGTGCTTCTTATCATAGGGAAAGAATATAACACGCAATTTGATTCGGGAACGCGAAATTCATTTGCAAACGAAACCTGGGAGTCATTTTCTTTATTTACACACGAAAACCCCCACAAATAGCTAGCATTTAATCAAGGACTTGGACTTAGTAGTCAATTAAGGTTTTTTTTTTTTTTTTGGTATGATCAGAAGCTGTATTTAGGTGTGAAATCATTCGATGGAGACGCCAACAGAATCTGGGTATCACTTCATCTCTGCTCTGGAGCTTCCTACAGGTAATTTTGCTTCTGCTTCTCCTGTCAGCAACATAGCTCTCTTCCCAAGCGTGCCAGCAAAATTTTTTACTGCTGAGGGGAAGCTTAGAGCAATTTTGGATTTCAAGTATCAATAGCAGAGACAATTTTCCGTTCTTTCTTCTTTTTGACTGCGTAAATTTTGATGCTACAGATGGCGGGAATCGCTGTTGCTCGCTCTGGTCTGTTCCATGCAAATGCTAGCAGTAAGTACCTTGGTCTATTTCACGCCAGTGCTTCTGTTATATGTTGGTGAATCTATGCTTAATATGATGCAATTCGGCCTGTTTGCCTAGAAACAGGAAGTATATGTAGTGCACCTTTTAGGGTTGAAGTTCTAATTTTTGCGGTTTAGAGCGTCTTTTGCGTATAGTTGCATTAAGGACAAGCTCAAGAGTTCGTCGGATATGGTGTGCCCTTTAGAGTGCTTGTAGGCCCTAGCCGACGAACCCTGAGGTGACTGCTCTAGAGATGTTAGTGTTACTACATGCATCCGGTGAACATAGGTTGAATAGTTCCACACCTAAGGCTAGGTGAATCTCACGAGACACCCGTTATATCTAATGGCCGAAACGTATTTTCTATCCTGAACTTTTTTCTTTATCTAAAATAATATCACAAACTTTCACTCTATTTCCAAATCTGCTCCACGTACAAAAATCGCCACGGATATTATCGAGATTATCAATATCAGGAGACTACTGTTGTTCCATACAAAAATAAGGTTGTTGGTGAAAACATATATTATGATAATGAGTCTGGAACTAGCCTTGATGCTGATAATTTTAAAGAAACTTGTGGAATTTTTGGACATGGGGTAGATTTGAGACTAGAGTGAAATTTTGTAATTTTTTTCAGACAAAAAAAATTTTGGGAGAAAATTGGGGTTCGACCTAAAGTTGGGTTAAGGAATCAAGCCCCAGTAAATTTAAAGTTTTAATATAGTTGTAGTTGAGACCCTTTCTAATTGAACTACCCTGTTTGATTTGAATGACAGAATCAAACCCATTAGCCGCAAATACTGCCCAATTGCGTAAAGAATTCACGCCACCTCCCCCGGCATTTATTTCCTTGAATCAGCGGCGACACGGTTTGTCTCCTTTCTAATTTTATCAAAACCAATGTGTAACACCACTATTTTCCTCTGTCATCATATGTACTTTTATTATTTTTGCAACCTGCAGAAGTACTTCCGTCCCAGTCTCTTCAAACTAGTTGGATTAGGTGTTGTGATACAAGTAAGGCAGCTTCTGCTAAATCTGAAGAAAATGCAAAACTGGCGTATTTTGGCAGAGATACAATTGCCCATGCTGCTGCTAAGACCGCTCCTGCAGTCGCTGCAGTCGCTAGGCTATGTGCTCAAAATCGAGGACAAAGTATGCCATGTGATCCTTCTCTTATTGAATTGTCCTGGCTGAAAATCTTTTGTTACGTTTTTTTTTTTTGAGACTAGTCTGAGAAGTCTTTCGTTATCTTGCTGATCAGATGTTGACGGGGAGATAGGTTCTGGAACTGCAATTCATAAGGATGGCTACATTTTAACATGTGCTCATGTTGTCTTGGACAAAACGAACGTGGTATATTCAGCCGATGGGCAGGTTGGTGTTTGAGGGTGTACTTTGCTGTCCAAACT
Source organism: Eucalyptus marginata (assembly GCA_014182565.1). Taxonomy (NCBI): domain Eukaryota; kingdom Viridiplantae; phylum Streptophyta; class Magnoliopsida; order Myrtales; family Myrtaceae; genus Eucalyptus; species Eucalyptus marginata. Next base: position 49,689,174 of record CM024592.1, on the reverse strand, counting down.
CAGTGGCCTAAGTTCAAGCTTTTCACTTTGTTTTTATTTCTACCACATGATCTTAATATAATGATATCATCTTGAACTTGATGTAGACGTCTAACCTGCACATATGGTTAAGGATCGGAAAGAATTTTGTCAGATTAGTTAGCCCTCGATTGTGCTCACTATATTGTCATTCTATTTCTCTGCACACAAGCACGTAACTGAAGGCATGGAACATATTGCTCTGCCAGTATCTGCATCATCGGTGGAGATTTGCGTGCCCATATTGCTTCCTCGAATGTAACTCTGAAGTGCCATAATTTTCATTTTCTTTTACCAGTATTATTTCTCAGACCCCTTTCTGTGACTTGGGTTATATTCTGTTTTTTCTCGAATATAACTATGCTGAAAAATAAAAAATTAGTTGTGCTAGAAAGTCCAAAACCAGAGGCTTAAACTATTAAATGGACAGTGACTATTTGTATATAAGGCTCGGACAAAGATTGTGAATGCTTCTGTTTTCTAGACAAAACTCATGGATTTAATCATGGATAGTCATGGGCTCTCGGCTTACAGAAAGAATGTCGCAGGTTTTCGTACGTTTGCAAGAAGCCACGGAAGATGTTGTAGGCCAAGTTGTTGATGCTTACGTGGATCTTGACATTGCCATTGTAAAGACTGAAAACCCAACTTCTCCACTTTCAACAGCAAAAGTTGGCTCATCTAGTAAGCTTCGTCCTGGAGACTGGGCAATAGCCATGGGCTGTCCACTTACCCTTCAACACACTGTAACGCTTGGGATTATCAGGTCATTCAACTTGTACTTATGATGTGACCAAGCAATTAGTTTTTGTCGAAATCTTTGTTTTCCTTAGTTGATTGTATTGGCACAACAGCGTGGATGTATAAGTACAAAGTGACAGTTCCTTCCCTCTTCTTTTGCTTGATATAGCTGTGTTCATCGCGCGGGCAAAGAGATACGACTTGATGAAATGATGGAGTATCTACAAACAGATTGTGCAATCAATCCAGTAAGATGGAACAATGCCTGTGTTTTCCTGCCTGTCTGAGATTGGTTTTTGTTTCCTTTTGCTGTTGCATTCACATATGCAGCGTTAATAATACTAGACCAGACTCTGTGCATTAACTGCTATACTGAGATAGAGCTGCGTTACATCAATGTGGGAAGAGCAGGAACTATAAAGGTAATTAGTTATATGGGTAAAGTCTGGCTAACCGAGAGGTGTGATGCTACAGGAGACTTTCTAGAAGCTTGAGAAATAAAAAAGGGGGATTGGATATCTCGTCATTAGTGGGCCACCCATATTTATGATACAGAATTGTAGACCGTACATAGCACAGTCTAATCAAATAGAGGTCTATGACGGCATTGATGGTAAACTAACGTGCATGCATTTCTTTGTCCAACTTAAGCTAGCTCTTTTGGCATAACTATGGTATGCTCCTTGACTTGACACTAGTTGCCATCGTTTCTTCATTCGTGAAGGGAAACTCTGGGGGTCCTCTTTGCAATGTTGATGGAGAAGTAATTGGTGTCAATGTTGAGAATGTGAAGCCGGACAAAGGATCTGGAGTGAGCTTTGCTGTACCGGTTGATTTTATTTCAGCTATCATAAAGCCCTTCCAGAATTTTCAGTAAGTTCTACTTTGCTGCCTCGAACCTGCTTGATATGTAAACTATTGTAATGAACTTTTCTATCGGTATAAGAATCAATTGTCTCCTATCCTCTTTTTTTTTAATAAAACAGGAGTGTTTCATTATATTCTGATGTGCCCGCTGTTCTTGAGCAATCAGATTATTCTGTTGCATTCTTGGCTATAACTCCAGGTGTTGGGTGGAAAAGAAATAGTCCGACATAGTTTAAGCTTAAACAGTTACTTTCTTATCGTTGATCAGTAACTAAAATGGTCATGTCAAAGTCTTCTACGGTATTGTTTCTCCAATCTTATTTCCCTATATGAATTATTTGAGTACGTGTGCAAAGAATTTGTGATATTCCAAGCATATAATCTCTACCCGGGTAACAGATAGTAACTCGTGGCAGGAGGCTTGTGCGGCCTGATTTCGGATGGATTGTGCGGAACATCAGTAAGGAGAACTTCGAATTACTTAAACAAAGTTACCCCACATTTCCTAATGCTAAAGATGGCGTCCTTGTACAAAAGGTGCATTTTGTTTATTCCTTCGGCAAATCTGGAAATGTTCTCCTTCTCTTCCCTTTTATACATAGCTAAGGTCACTCTTTTGTTTGTTTAGCTCGTCATCCTTACTCTTTTGTCCTCTCTATTTTCTCATGAAACGTGCTATTTGAACTTATGCATGGAAAAACCTTGTGTGGAGATAAAGTTCCATCTGATAAACCAACATCACTTGTCGACTGTGCCATGATAAGTATCATACTGTATATGCGACATTAATGCCACGCCGGTGCCACCAGTTCCTTGTGAAAGTACCCCAAAGAAAGCTTTCTGTACTTATGTTGCATGCTTTCAAGTATCATTGCACTAGTAAAGTGTCGATCCAAAATTATTGATCCGCACCTTTTGTGACAATGAACTTGTATTTTGTGTACACCTGGAATTCCGTAATCTAATGTCACTGTATTCTCGTAATGCAGTTCAAGCTAGCCTTTTTAGACGATGCATTCTCCTTATTTGTCAAAATTGCCGGTTCCTTACATATTCTTATTTTCGTCAGGTATTTAAAGGATCCCCTGCTGACCATGCGGGCATTCAAACCGGTGATGTTATTGTGGGATTTAATGGAAAACAAGTGCGGAACATCAAAGAGGTAAAAGTTTTCTTGATCTAACAAGCATCAATTTTGATTTCGAAGTTGTTTACTAAGCGAAAATCAGCAAATAATAAACGTAACTCTGGAATTTTTATCAAAGATCTTAAGAAGTGCATAGCACATTCGTTGGAATGAATTGCTTTGAAGGCCTGTCACTTTCTGCATGAACTGGGATCAACAATAGTTCCAAGATGAGGAATTTTGGATGGTATATAATGAAAGAAAAGAAGATAAATTACAGATTATCTACAAATGCAGAACAAACAAACAAAGCTGTTCACTATAAACTCAAGCTTTTACAGTTTGCGATGGCAGTTCGACTTCAGCTCTCTGACTTATGCAGTTAGTTATCCTCATTGAAAACGAGAACTAAAGTGCTTGATTCACTAATTTGTTGCAGATGATTGATGCTAGAGGGGAGAGATATGGGGAACCTGTCATAGTAAATGTGAAGAGAGCCAGGGATGCTCCGGTTCCTCTGGCCATAACTTTCAAGGAGAAAGATGTCGCTTAGATGTGTGGGAAATCCGAGGCCTCCACTTTGATCAAAGCACAGTTGTTTGCAGTACAATAAAAGTCCAAGTGATCTGTTACCTTGGATCCTTTATTTCATGAGAGGACAGTAATGTGTATATATCATGTCATGAGCAACCTCGATCTCCTGGTAGAGTAAAATGTGAATATTTTGTTTGCAAGTGATCCAGCACTATGTCAATGTGTTGTAGCTTTAGAATTCAAGCCTCAGCTACAATGTGCTGAATATGGAACCAACATTCACTCGACAAGAATCTGGTGCAGCTACTTCAAACATGTTCGAACCGCATTCGAAACACATCAACATGAAACCCAAGATGATTCGAAAACTCATTTTATGCATCGGTCTTGCCAAATGAGCCTGAAATCACTCGAGGTAGCACCGAGGAAAAGGAAATCCTGACTTAACCGCAACATTCACAAAACGAGTCACTTCCAAAATCTTAGATCCTGTATGTTTGCATCTCCCGCCAATTCTACTTGTGTGTTTTAAGGAGGTTTTAGCATGCCACTAATAATTAATTTTCCTTCATATGACCTGTTCATGATTTCGTTCCTTACATATTATCATGTGATTATTATAACTAAAATCGGCATCAATGAAATGTTGACTTGGAACTTCGATATTAAACAGAGATTATAGTTCGTGAATCACCTGAGCTGGCATGTCAACTATTACTTCGAACTTGACCTGAAACTGAATGTTTTGCTCAACATTTCACTCATTTAAAAAAAAAAAGAAAAGAATCACTCATTTTTTATGTTTTCTTTCACCCAATTTCAGTTTTGTCATATGCCTTGTCCAACACTCCAAAAGTCCAAATACCAACTCCATTGCAGCTCACACCTGGAAGTGAGGACACTAGCTTAAGAGGCGAGGAGGACGGTTCCATGAGATCAAGGAAGAAGATAAGTGAATCTGCAGTTCTTTCAACAATTTACTTAATCATAGGGAGAAGGATACTGGAAGTGCCAAAAATTGTGTACAACGCTCATTTTAGTACCATTTTTTTTTCAGATCACTTAAATGCTACTTTAAAAAAAAAAAAAAAAAAGATTGCCAACTCCGATCTAGGTGGCCAAAAATCCGATATAGCCATATTTTATTGATTTCTTAGTCCGACATGGCTTGCCGACATGCGCAATCAAGATATAACCCCAAAACAACGTCGTCTAAAAGTTGTAACTAGTGATATGAGTGCCAAATTTTGTTTAAAATGATCACTTCAATACCAATCGTTATTAAAATGTGATTACTTTAGTACCAAGCACGCCACATGGATAGGATTTTTTAGATAATATGCCAAGTCATAATTTTTTTTCATGATAAAAGCCACGTATTATGTTTTGCCCCCGAATCATTCCTACAAAAGGCCTTAAGTATAAAGACTAGTTCTATGAATTTGTTAATATTTAAAGGCTCTTCTCTATCCAAATGAGTTTACTAGATTCAATCATATAAAAGTTGTTAGAATTCTGCTTGGAATCTCATTCTAAATTCTCTAAAAAATGTCCTCATTCTTTGTAGAAAAATCTAGAGTTTTTTGTTTGTCTTCCTTTTAAGAAAAAATGAGGACATAAACCCCACCAAGGCGAGTCACATGAGAATGAACTCAAAACATATTGATGTTGCTCAAAAGAAGTGCTTAGAGTTGCTATAGCAAAGCCTTATTGGAATTTTAGATTGGACAAGGTCAGCCGCATCAGGTGTGCTATCCCATAACAGATGAACCTCTCTGTTCAAGCCTTCAAGTAATTGCCTTTTAGCTATGAACTACCCAGAAATTTGGATTAGAGCATAGAGACACTCAAAGATGCCAGTATAGTAACATCTCTAACTTAGTAGAACTGCATTTCTTAGAGGATCTTGCTAGACTGAAGAAGGATAAGTGTTTAGAGAGACATGAAGAGAATTTGTATAAGCACACACTTCACTTTAAGGAACTCTGCCCAAAACATTACATCTTCTTTGTTGGCATTTAAGTGTGTTTTTTCTTTGATTTGGCGCTTAAGTGATCTAGCGAAAACTTTTAGCATTAAAATGAGAACCTTACACAACTTTTGGTACTTCTAATGTTCTTCTACCCTCAAACATATTTTTTTAAAAATTAGTACTTAGTACGAACTCTAAAAAGCCAAACAAACTCTCAAAGGGACCGCATTGACTTTGTCTCCCTAAAATAGTATGAGAAAAAATATCAATAGCCTTCTTCCTCAGAATTAGCTATTCGCTTCTTGACTGCTGCATGATTGTCTTGTAGTTGCAAGGGAAGGAATATAACATGCATGTACTCGTTCTGTCACTATATAGTCAGTGCGAGTCATTTCATTGCTACATAAACATTACAAGATATTGAAAATGAAAGATGGAAACTATACAAGTTTTTGTACAAAAATTTCTCGCCGCTGGCACTTAAGTGATTATTTTTTCTTCGATTTACCATTTAAGGAATCCGGCGAAAACTTTTGGTACTAAAATAAACATCTTACACAACTTTTGGCATTTATAGTGTTCTTCTGCCCTTAAACATATATTTAAAAGATTAGCACTTTGTAGGATACTAAAAAGCCAAACAAACTCTCAATGGGACCGCATTGACTTTGTCTCCCTAAAATAATATGAGAAAAAGATCAATCGGCTTTCTTCCTCAAAATTCGCTATCCACTTCCTAACTGCCGCATGTTTGTCTTGTAGTTGCAAGGGAAGGACGCATGCCTAGTAGTATTTAACTCCAAAATGACACGGTCTAAAAGTTGTAAACAGTCATTTGAGTGCTAAATTTTATTTCAAGTGGTCACTTCGACACCAGTTGTTGTTAAAAAGCAATCACTTTAGTACCAAGCACACCACGTGGAAATGCCACGTGGATAAGATTTTATAAATAAAATGCTATCCACTTCCTAATTGCCGCATGTTTATCTTGTAGTTGCAAGGGAAGGACGTGTGCCCAATCAGTATATAACCCCGAAACGATGCAGTCTAAAAGTTGTAAATAGTGATCCTTGGAGTGTTAAATTTTGTTTAAGGGGATTAATTTAGTGCCATAGTTGTTAAAAAGCGATCACTTCATGGCAGGCACGTCACATGGACTTGATCTTTTAAATAATATTCCAAGTCATATACAATTTTTTATTGTAAAAGCCATGTATTATTTTTTGTCGGAATTTGTCGCCGTTGGCATTGAGTGATTTTTTTTCTTTGATTTAGCACTTAAGTGATACTGCAAAAACTTTTGGTACTAAAATGAGTGCCTTACACAATTTTTGACACTTTTAGTGTTTTTCTGCTATTAAACATATATTTAAAAGATTAGCACTTAGTAGGAACACTGAAAAACCAAACAAACTCTCAAGGGGACCGCATTGACTCTGTCTCCCTAAAATAATATGAGAAAAAGGATCAATCGCTTTCTACCTCAGAATTAGCTATCCCCTTCCTAACTGCCACATGGTTGTCTTGTAGTTGCAAGGGAAGCAATATAACATGCACATGCCCGTTCTGTCACTATATAACCAGTGCGAGTCATTTCATTGCTAAATAGATGCTGCAAGATATTGAAAACGAAATATAGAAGCTGTATAAACTTTTGTATAAAAATTTCTTACTATTGGCACTTAAGTGATAGTGTTTTCTCCAATTTGACATTTAAGTGATCTGGCAAAAAATTTTTGCACTAAAATAAGCACTTTATGCAATTTTTAGTACTTGTAGTGTTCTTCTACCTTTAAACATGTATTTAAAAGATTAGCACTTTGTAGGAACGCTAAAAAGCCGAACAAACTCTCAAAGGGACTAACATTGACTTTATCTCCCTAAAATAATATGAGAAAAAGATCAATCGGCTTTCTTTCTTAGAATTAGCTATCCACTTCCTAACTGCCGCATGTTTGTCTTGTAGTTGCAACTTGCAAGGGAAGGAACATAACATGCATGTGCTCGTTCTGTCACTATATAACCGGTGCGAGTCATTTCATTGCTAAATAGATGCTTCAAGATATTGAAAACGAAAGACAAAAGCTGTACAAGCTTTTATATAAAAATGATCACTGTTAGCACTTAAGTGATATCCCGATTTGGCACTTAAATGATTCAGCAAAAGATTTTGGCACTAAAATAAGCGACTTACGCAAATTTTAGTACTTGTAGTGTTCTTCTACCCTTAAACATGAATTTAAAAGATTAGCACTTTGTAGGAACGCTAAAAAGCCCAACAAACTCTCAAAGGGACTAACATTGACTTTGTCTCCCTAAAATAATATGAGAAAAAGATCAATCGGCTTTCTTTCTCAGAATTAGCTATCCACTTCCTAACTGCCGCATGTCTGTCCTGTAGTTGCAAGGGAAGGAATATAACATGCACGGTCTCGTTCTGTCACTATATAACCAATACGAGTCATTTCATTGCTACATAATCGTTGCAAGAGATTGAAAACGAAATACGGAAGCTATACCAGCTGTTGTACAAGATGTCGAACCCCACCAAAATAAAGGCGGTATTAATCAAGGATATTGACTTCAGAGTAAACGACTTAAGGTCGTCTCTTTGCAGGATCCGAAGTTGTATTTAGGCGTGGATTCATTCGCTGGAGACATCAACTGAATCTGTGGTATTACTCGATCTCTTCTCAGGAGCTTCCTACAGGTAATTTTTCCTTCTACTTCTCCTTTCAGCCCATTGCCCTGTTCCGGTGCGGGCCTGCAAAAATATATATTGCTGGAGGGAAGTTTAGAGCAATTTTGGCTTTGGAGTACCATCAGCAGAGAAACTTTCGGTTCTTTTTTTATGGCCTGTGTAAACTTTGATGCTACAGATGGCGGGAATTGCTGTTGCTGGCCCTGGTCTACTTCATGCAAATGCTAGCAGTAAGAACCTTGGTCTTTTCCATGTAAATGCTTATGTTATATGCTGGTGCATCTATATTTAATATGTCGCAATTTGATCTGTTTGCCCAGAAAAAAGGAATTATATGTAGTGCACCTTTGCGGGTTAAGGACGCGTTTGGTAACGTTTACGTTCAAAAATTGTTCTTTAGAGAAATAGAAAAAACTATTTTTGTTCCGGGAACAATTTTTGAACAAAGAACGTGTTTGGTAAACTTGTTCTGGAATAAAAAAGAACAAAAACACGTTTGGTAAATTTATGTTCTTTTTTTTTTTTATTTCTTTTAATTTTTTAATATTTTTCTTTTTTTTTTCCTTTTGGCCGGTCGCCGGCCTCGGCCATGGTCGGTGACCGGCCGACGAGGGCCGGCAGAGCCAAGGCGAGGCCAAGCGTCGCCCGGTTGGCGCGAGGTCGGCCTCGCCCTGGCCGGGTGAGCTCGGGCTCGCCCGATCTGCGAGGGTGAGCTCGCCCAGCCCACTGGCGACGCTCGGCCTCGCCGGATCTGGGCGAGCCCGAGCTCACCCAGCCAAGGCGAGGCGAGCGTCATTGGCTAGCGCGAGGTCGGCCTCGCCGAGGGCCGGCGACTCTCCGGCGAGGTTGCCGGCCCTCAACGACTGGTTGCCGGCCACCGGCCAATGAAAAAAGAAGGAAAAAAAAAAGAAGAAAAGAAAGAAGAAAAAAACGAGAAGAGAAAAATTGTTTTCGAAGTGTTAGGAAACAAAGAAACAGTTTTTCTTTTTTTTATTTACATTGTTCCAAATTTGTTCCCGAAAACAAAAGATAGATTTTGAACAAAAATCCAAAAAAACACGTTTTTGTTCTTTTTTAGTTAGAACAAAAAAACAAAAATTATGTTCATAAAAAAAATAAAAAATAAAAAGAACTCAAACATGCGCGCGTAAACTTCTCATTCTTACTGTTCAAGGCGTCTTTTCCGTATAGTTGCGTCATGTAAAAGCTCAAGAGTTCGTCAGATATGGTGCGCTTTAGAGTGCTTGCAGGCCGTACCCGACCTTTTGAGCAGAGACGTTGATGTTACTGCGTGCATCCAATGGACATTGGTTCAATAATTCTAGATCCTAAGGCTAGGAGAATCTAACAGGAGACCCATCAGATCTACAGGCCGAAATGTATTTCTTGCATACATAGCATTCGTATTAAATATTTTTTATTAGGTAGCAAATTTCGAGTCAATTGGCCTGATTTCCTAGTAAAACCCCCAAATTTTTAGTCTTATCTCAATTTTGTTCTGAACTTTTTTTTTTTATCTAAAAAATTCATAAACTTTCACTCTAATTGCAAATTTGCCCCACATCTAAAATCACCTCTGGTTTCTTCAACATTATGAACAACAGGAGCCTACTATTGTTCCATGTGAAGATAAGGATGTTCTTGAATACACATATTCTAATAATGAATCTCAAATGGCATAATGCTGATTATTTTGAAGAAACTAGTGGCAATTTTTGGACGCGGGGTAGATTTGGGACTAAAGCGAAAGTTTATGATTTCTTTTCCGACGAAAAAAGAAGTTCAAGACAGAATTAGAATTCAACATAAAGTCCAGTTTAGGAATTAAGCCCTAGTAAATTTAAAGTTCTTGTGTAGTTGTAGTTGACAGCCTTTTTAATGAACTGCCATTTTTTATTTGAATGACAGAATCAAGGCTATTAGTGAATCCGCTCCAATTGCATAAAGAATTCATGCCACCTCTCCTGGCATTTATTTCCTTGAATCAGTGCCGACACGGTCTGTCTCCTTTCTAATTTTATCAAAGCAATGTTTAACGCCACTCTTGTCCTCCGTCATCATATCATTTTTTATTTTTGCAACCTGCAGAAGTACGTCCGCCCCAATCTCTTCGAACTAGTAGGATTAGGTGTTATGATACGAATAAGGCAGCTTCTGCTAAATATGAAGAACATGCAAAACCAAATAAGGGATATTTTGGCAGAGATACAATTGCCGATGCTGCTGCTAAGATTGCTCCCACAGTCGTTTGTGTGTATGCTTCAAAACAAGGAAAAGGTATGCCATGTGATCCTTCTCTTAGTGAGTCATCCTGGCCAGAAATCTACTGTTACTTTGTCTTCTCTTCTGTGCGCTAATCTGAAAAGTCTCTTTTTATCTTGCTGATCAGAGGAAGAAGGGGTGATGGGTTCTGGAACTGTTATTCATGAGGATGGCTACATTTTAACATGTTCTCATCTTTTCTTCAACAAAACTGACGTGACATACGCAGCTGATGAAAAGGTTGGTGTTTGAGGATGTACTTTGCTGTCCTAATTTAGTGGCTTAACTTCAAGTTTCTCACTTTGTTTTCTTCTCTACCACGTGATATTTGAACTAATTATAATATCTTGAACTTGACATAGACATGTAAGCTGCATGTATAGGAAAGGATGAATAAGAATACCACTTTGTCATATTAGTTAGCCTTCGACTCTGCTCAGTATAATGTCATTCCATTACTCTGCACATAAGCATGTAAGGGTGGAGGGCATAAAAAACATTGCTCTGCCAGTATCCACACGATCCATGGAGTTTTATGTGCACATATTGCTCCCTCAACCCAATATTGATGAGAATGTAACTTTGAAATGCCATTTTTTTGATTTTCTTTTACCAGCAGTAATTTTCAAGGCCCTTTCTGGGACCTGGGTCATATTGTGTTTTGTTCTTGAATGTAACTGAGCAGAGAAAAACAAATAGTTGTGTTAGGAAGTCCAAAACCCAGAAGTTTAAGTTAATAAATGGAGGGTGACTGCTGGTATAAGAGGCTCAGACAAAGCAATATTACACTTGATTCAGTACTAAAGATTGTGGATGCTTCCGATTTCTCGACAAAACTCATCGATTTAAGCATGGATGGTCCTGGGCTCTTGGCTTACAGAAAGAAAGTTGCAGGTTTCTGTACATACACAACACGTGGAGAAAGGCTATGAAGGCCGTGTTGTTGATGCTTATGTTGATCTTGACATTGCCATTGTAAAGATTGATACCCAAAGTTCTGCCCTTTCAACAGCAAAAGTTGGCTCAAGTAGTAAGCTTCGTCCGGGAGAGTGGGCAATAGCCATGGGCTCTCCACTTTCCCTTCAACACACAGTTACGCTCGGGATTATCAGGTCATTCAGCTCGTACTTACAATTTGACCAAGCACTTAATTTTTGTCTGAGTCTTTGTTTTCCTTAGTTGATTGTATCAGCACAAAAGCGTGGATCTATAATTATTAGTTGAAGTGACAGTTCCTTCCCTCCTCTTGCTTAATATAGCTGTGCTCATCGCAAGAGCAATGAGTTGAAACTTGGAGGAATGGCCATGGAGTATCTACAGACAGACTGTGCAATCAATCCAGTAAGATGTAACGATGCTTGTGTTTGCCTGCCCGGCTGCCTGTGATTGGTTTGTGTTTCCTTTTTCTGTTGGATTCATATATTCAACATTAGAAATACTAGACGAGCCTCTGTGCATTGGGTGCTGCATCAGGATACCAGTTTTGGTGAAAGTACGTCTAAAGAATAGAGAGGTGCGATGCTACTTGAGACTCTCAAGAAGCGTGAGAAATGAAAAAGGGGGAATCTGTATCCCGTCATTATGTGGGCCATCTATTTGTGAATTGTTGGCCACCACCTTTCATCTCCTAGATGTTTTAAATCAGAATTGTAGACCGTAAATAACACAGGCTAATCCATAGAAGTCAGTGATAACATTCGTGATAAATTCACATGCCTGCACTTTCTGTCCAACTTAATCTAGGTCTTCTGACATAACTGTGGTATGCTCCTTGACAATAAGTTTCCGGCTTTTTTGTTGTTTTGAAGGGAAATTCTGGTGGTCCTCTTTGCAATGTTGATGGAGAATTAGTTGGTGTCAATGTTGAGACTATGAAGTCGGATAAAGCATCTGGAGTGAGCTTTGCTGTACCGGTTGACTTTATTTCAGCAATCATAAAGCCCTTCCAGAGTTGTCAGTACGTTCTATTTTGGTGCCTCATACCTGCTTGATATGTAGACTATTGTCGGGAACTTTTCTATTGGTATAATGATCAATCGTCTCCTATCCTCCTTTATATAATCAAAGAGGTGATTGATCTTAAAGCAAGTGTTTCATTTATGTTCCAATGTGCCTGTTATTCTTGAGCAGTCAGGTCGTTTCTATTCCATTTCTCTGCCAGAAATCCAGGTGTTGAGTGGAAAGAAATAAGTTCGATGACCTCTGTAGTTTAAACTGAAACAATTCCTTTCATCATTGATCAGTTACTATAATGGCCTTGCCAAAGTCTTCTCCAGCATTCATTCTCCAATTTCTCCAGTAAAAATTATGATATTTCAAGCATATCATCTTCACCTAGGTAACAGATAGTTACTTGTCACAGGATGCCTGTACAACCATATTTCGGGTGGGTTATGCGGAACGCCAGTAAGGAGAACTTCAAAACACTGAAACAACATTACCCCACATTTCCTAATGCTGTAGGTGTCTTTGTACAGAAGGTATGTCTTTCTTAACGCCTTCTTTGGCAAATCTGGAAATGTTCTCATTCTCTTCCCTTTTCAGAAATGTCATCAGTTTGCAAGAAAAGTGCCCCCAATTCTATGCATGAATTTGTGGTTTTGGGAGGGGGGCGCTGTATGGTGCATGGCCAAAATTTGCTACTACTGGATACTATATTTCTAAGGTCCCTCTTAAGTTTGTTTAGCTCGTCTTTTTGCTTTTTCTTTTGTCCTCTCTATTTTCTTGTGAAACATGCTATTTGAAATAATTCATGGAAAAACCTCGTCTGGAGAAAATGTTCCATCAGATAAACCAACATAACTTGTTGACTGTGCTATGATAAGAATCATACTGTATATGCGACGATGAAACCACACTGGTGCTGCCATTTCCCTGTGAAAGTACCCTAAAGAAAGCTCTCTCTTCAGGGGACGACTTATGCTGCATGCTTTTTAAGTATAATTGGACTAGTAAAGTGTCGATCCACACTTCTTTCGACAATGAACTTAAAATCTTGTGTATTCATGGAAATCCGTAATCTAATGTCATTATATTCTCGTAATGGTGCTCAAGCTAGCCTTTATAGATGATGCATTCTTCTTTTTTGTCAACACTGCCGGTTCCTTATCTATTCATATCTTCGTCAGGTAATAGAAGGATCCCCTGCTGATCATGCTGGCGTTCAAGCTGGTGATGTCGTCGTGAATTTTAATGAAAAACACGTCCGAAACATGAATGAGGTAAGAGTTTTCTTGATCTAACAGGCATCAATTTTGATTCAGAAGTTGTTTGCTTGGCGCATTGAGCAAATAATAAATGGAACACTGGAATTGTTACCAAAGATCTCAAGAAGTGTATGACACAATTCATTTATCGGAAATTCGGAATGAATTGCTCTTGACGTTGGTCTTTCCTTGATGGGAAATAAGAAGGGCTTCAAAGGCCGGTGACTCTCTACATGAACTGTGATCAACAGTAGTTTCAAGATGAGGAATCTTGGATGGAATGTAAAATGAAAGAGGAGATAAAGTACAGATTATCGATGGATGCAGAACGAACGTAGAAAGTTGTTCGCTACAAACTTAAGTGTCTACACTTTGTGATGGCAGCTCAACTTCAGCTCTCTGACTTATTCAGTTCGTTATGGCCATTGAAAACGAGAACTAAAACGCTTGATTTACCAATTTGTTGCAGATGATGAAGGTTATGGGAAAGAAATCCGGGGCAGCTGTTGATGTAATTGTGAAGAGATTCTGGCTTGACGAGGATCGTTTATTTCGTCTGACCATAAGTTTCGAGCAGAAAGATGTTGCCGCTCCGAGGTCTCGACTTTGATCTCAACTTTGATCGAAAGGTAGTTATTTGCAGTACAATAAAAGTCCAGGCGATCCGTTACCTTGGATCCTTTATTTCATACGATAACGTTACATGTATCATGTCATGAAAGAACATCGATCTCGCGAGTGGAATAAAATGTGTTTCTTTTTTATGCTGCAAATGTTTTGGTACCATGTCATTGTGTTGGAAGTTTGACAATCCAAGGCTCAGCTACTATCTCCACCGAAAACGGAATCAATATTTGATGTGCGAAAATCTTGTGCTGCTACTCGTTACCCACTATGGAAGCAAACATATTAGCAATAAAACCTTCTTGAAATTTTTTTTAAAGGGTAAGCTACATCATATATATATTGATTTTCTTCTCCAACCGACGTAATGAGCGAAGCACGTTCTAATAATTATAAACTTGAAACCCAAGGTGATTTGCAAACTCATTTTACTCCTTATATAGGCCTTGCCAAATGAGTGCGAAATCACTTGTGATAGTGCTGAAAATGAAAATCCTGACTCAACTCAATCGCAAAATCTGCATACAGGGGTCATTTCTATGTGTATTTATTTGAATGAAAAAAAAATTCGAGAATTAATTTTGCGGACCTTCACACATTTGGTTTACTTAAAATGATCGGTCAATGAATAACCATTTATGGACAAAAAATATGTATGCTTAGAGTTAGGAAAATGAATTTCCTAATCTGAAAAAGGGGAAAACTTATCCTGAAAAATGACTTCCCATAAAACATTTTCCTTTTTCATTAAATTTTCCCCGAGACAAACACACATAAATCTTAAAATCCTAAGCTTGTAGGGAAGAACAGCATTTCTTGCCATTTTCTAGTGGGGAGAATTACCAAAAAAATCATAAACCTATTGCAATTGTGTCAATTCAGTCCTAAACTTTTTTTTTTTGGCCAATTTAGTTCTAAACCTTTTACAATTGTGCCAATTCAGTCCATCCGGCCAAAATTGGCCAGCCCGGGCGCGACGTGGACGCCGGCCGGGACAGCGGGCCGGCGAACAATTTTTTAATTTTTTTAAATTTTTTTCAAATTTTTTAATTTTTTTTTTGAATTTTTTTTTTTTTTTTTTTCCCTAACTTCTTCTTCCTCGGCGGCCCTCGCCCACGCCGGCCACCGGCGGCGGCGAGCCTCGCCCGGCGATGGCGAGGTCGGCTGTTGCCCGGCCAAGGCGAGGCTTGGCCTCGCCCAACCATGGCGAGGTCGAGCCTCGCCCCCGCCGGCCACTGCGAAGGCGAGCCTCGCCTTGGGCGGGCGACGGCGGCCTCGCGGCCGCCGGGCGAGCTCGCCTTTGCCAGTGGTCGGCGGGGGCGAGCCTCGCCGGCCCTCGCCTCCCCTAGCTAGCCGGCAAGACGGCCGAGGAAGAAGAAGGTGGAAAAAAATTCGAAAAAAATAAAAAATAAAAAATAAAAAAAAATATTAAAAAATTGTTCGCCGGCCACTGTCTCCCGCCCAGCGTCCATGTCGGCCCGGCCGGCCAATTTTGGCCGGATGGACTGAATTGGCACAATTATATATATATATATTATGACTGAATTGGCACAATTGCAATAGGTTTAGGATTTTTTGATAATTCTCCCAAAGACGGGAGGCATGTGGCATTGGCTTGATCATTGGTGTCATTGCAGTTTCCATTTAAGAGAAGTCCTTTTGTTTCGGACTGCTTGATTGTCCCACTTAATTTGACTTTCCTCTTGATTTGTTGGATCAGAAAAATCCCCCGTCATGTTCCTTGCAGATTGGATCATCCTTATAGTGCGGTGATGAGGAAAATATAAAAATAACAGTAAGGCGAAAAGGTTGACTTTAGCTCCTTGTCTTCACCCGACCATTCCTGTATAAGTGGCAGGCAGGTCTCTTGAAGAATTTCAGTGTCACATAACTTGTGCAGTTCAGTAGTCTATCTAAATTTTTCCTTTCATCGTACATTTTGGCGACTCCAATGGCAGAAATTACAGGACCAATCTCAAATCTTCTGCGAGTGCATATGCAACATACACTGTCCTTTCCAGCAGTGCTTTCCTCAGACAATCAGAAATGTGGTTTGGTCCTTGTTCTGATTAGACATTTTTTGTTGAAGGCTTCCAGGGGTTTTGACTTTTCACGAATTATGTGTTCACTTTGAGGTTAACAAATAGCAGGGAAGCTTCATCTGCCTACTCTCTCGGCTAATCCATGTTATGAAACTCAAGAAAGCTCAAAAATTTATCACAAGGGTCTTGGCAGAGATACCATTGCCGATGTTGCTAAAGAGGCTGCTTCTGCAGTTGTTACAATACATGTTTCTGACCAGGTATAGCATTCTTTGTAGCTGCTTTTTTTACTGTGAAAAAACTTCACTTGGTTGTTCGCTGACTATGTTTCCCTACTTACAGAATCAGAGGGAATGTGTTCTGGTATCATTATTTGCGAGGATGGCCTCGTTTTAACGTGTGCTCATGAAATCTCTCAAGGTGGCCGGGTATGTTTACCTGATCTTAAGTTTTAGGATTTGCTTTCTTGTCCAGTTTATTTATTTAGGCAGACAGCCTTTAACTATCTATGAACTTAAAAATGCTGCTGGATGTATGCACATATACAATTATACAGTGTGGATGGTAAGCAAATGTTGGCATATGTGAGATCGCCCTTTTATCATGGTTATGCTGCATCTTGATAAACGCATTTTCTTACTGCTCAGAGCATTTACTTAAGACATGTTCAGAATATCTCTCCATTCGTCCGTCTATTTTAGCTATTTATATTTGGAGTTGCCATGCAGAATATAAACAACACTTCAATGAACAAATAAAATGTAAAAATGCCGTGTTTATATAGTATGCACTATGCCAATGTTATGGCAAAAAGCATGTAGTTGGAATATGTAAAACAGAAATTCAATGTTGACGAGATGAATTGAGTTGAGCAATTTAGATACTTTCTGGACTTGCAGCTATTAGTTACGCAATGTGAAATGTCACAGATTGATGTATATTTACGGGACGGCAAACAATGCAAGAGCAGATTGGTCGTTGCTTATTTGGATCTTGACATTGCCCTTTTGAAGATTAGTTCTCCAACTAAGAACGAATTTTTTAAGGCAAAAATTGGCTCTGCGAGCAAGCTTCGCCCTGGGCACTTGGTGATTGCCATTGGCTGCCCGCTTTCCCTAACAAATACTGTTACTTTGGGTATCATAAGGTACGTAAGAACTGGTATGGATTTAGGATCTGTCAAGGCCGTACACTTGTCTGTCAGTGAATACCAAAGAAGAAAAGATTCATCTTGATTACTTACTGCACCGGTATTGGAATGAAATATCTTCCGTCTCGTTTTTCCCCATCTACCACTGTTTTGCTAATTACTAATTGTGAGTGACACTCATGCCTTTGTTTGTGCTTGATCCAGCTCTGAGTGCCGCCCAAGCAGCAAGTTGCACGAAAAAGGAGTGGAAAGAGATTTTATGCAGATGGATTGTTCAATCGCTCGAGTAAGATGGGCCTCCACCTGTGGAAACAGTGCCCAAATATGCGTTTGCTTTCATATTTTCAATTCTACGTTGGCAGTTGTATATGCATATAGGATAAGCAATATCACCTCTAGCTAAGTTTGAAAACCAGCCATATGTAGCTCAAGCCTCGCTTACTTCGGAAACTCTCCATGGAACAAATTCAACTTTCTTTTGATAGGGCTAAATTTGACCTATCTATTCATCGTGGAAATGAGGTAGGACCCACTCCAAAAATTACTACCAGGCCCTGAAAAAGGAGACGTCATTGTCTGCACCGGTAGCAGTAGGTCCAATGCATGTGATTCTTCAGGATCCACATGATCCAGTGGATCATGTGCCTTGGGTCTTTATGTATTGGCTGCAACCAAAGATTTTCCTGGAAGTAGAGCTGGCCAAATTTGTTCTAAAATCAGAAGAACCAAGAATGTCTCGTGTGAAAGATAGAGAAGAACTTATCTGACAGACAGGAAAGTGAACCTCAGATCTTGTCCTAGTAAAGTAGGCAGGCTCACTGACCCAAAAAAAAAAAAAAAAAGTAGGCAGGCTCAAAAGGATACTTAGGGATGCGCCACTGCGCGTGAAAGGGGGACGAAGGTTCCTATCTTTCCTGGGCCTATCTTGGGGAAGGTGACCCGCTAGTGAGGCAAAGGCTAACATTGACTTGGCATGCTTTGTGAACAGAATTTTCTTCCTTGATTAAGGCTGCAATGTGAATTTAAAGAAAGGGAGCTTGGCTTCTGATTTAGTTGTTTTCATTTATATGCACAACTTTCTGCAATATCAGTTTGCTCTTTGACCTGATGATAGCACTTCTTTAGTACGAAAGTATTTCCAACAATAACTTCTTGTTTCTATTTTCTGGTGAAGGGAAATTCAGGGGGTCCTCTTTTCAACATTGACAGAGAACTTGTTGGAATTAATGTTTTCGGTTCAAAAACTGCACCTGGGATGAGCTTCGCTATACCAACAGATAATTCACTTCAAAGCCATGGAATCATATCCAGTGGCAAAATAAGAATGTGATGTCGTCGTTTCGTAATAACATTGCTGAATGCTTGTTCTTTTCCATAATCCTAAACCCTGTATTTCCAGTCTTCTGCTTCAGAGTTCTGTGAATGAGCATGCACTGTTTGGCCCGAGAATGTTGAGGTCCTTGTATTCAATGATCCTCTAAGCTCAGTGAAGATGGCCGAATAGGATTCCCAAAACAATCTGATAGATCTCTTTCAAAGCAGGAAATGGGTCTGCAACTTCATGCAATTGCATAGATATTAGATGCGGGTGGAATTTCTTGTCTAGAGCCAGACCACGGATTAATCAGAATCATAGTCGTTGGCGCTATTCAGAGCGGCATTGGTTGTACAGGATCGAATCTAGTGTGATTTGTCTCATTGTTATAAAGGATTCTGGGAACATTTGACTGTGGATTAATGCACAACAAAATCATATAATTTTCATGAGGACACTTAGGAATTACATGAAACCTTTTGATTTTGAATATGACAATCTTCAAGTTAAAACACTCTGGTTTCGGTTCGGAGCATCACATTCTCGAAACGATTAGAGGCCCAATTCAAATTTTCTCAAATGGTACGAAAAGGCTTTTCTAAAATTTTTAAGTTAACCAGATGTCATTTACTATTTTATCACGGTATATAAAGTCATAGGCTAGTGGCTGTTCCTTCTTGAGGGGGTATTTTTTATGATTTATGATTTTTTAGATAATTTTTATTTTTATAGCAATATGTTCAATATAATAAATATTGATGGGGTAGACCAAATAAAAATTATATACGTATTTTTATCATCAACATGAATAAAAGGAGCTATAATTTAGGGTTGGATTAGTGAAAAAGAATTTTACATACCTAATTGAATATTTATAATTTGAGGGATAATGACACAAATGATCCATAATATTGTCCATAAAATTTTCATTTGTTCAATGTAATTCATGAAATTCTAGTACATGTTTAATTCAATCTCCAAATTATATGAAAGTGTTTTATGTTGTCCCCAAAACCTGAATTGATGAAAGGATAACATTTGATATTTTATATAAGATTATATCAAACAAATTAACATTTCAAAGATGGCAAATTGAGTCAAAATTCGAGAATTATTAATGTCATTTATGTCGTGGGCTATTGATGGCTTTATGGTTTTCCTTTTCGGCTTTCCCGTCGGATAATGCTTAAAATTAAGAGTTAATAACTTGAAAAATCTCAAATTAGTACATTTATGATAAATTTACCCATAATTTTTTTTTTACCACCAAAAATCACAAACTAGTAAAGATTTGATAAATTTACCACAAACTGGTATATTTGTGACAAATTTACCCTCTGTTAGTTTTCATTAAATTTTATTGTCAAATTACTAAGTTGAATGACACATGACCGGTTCACTAATGTGTATTTCCGTTTGAGATTTTACTATATATTTGTTACAGTTGTATTATTTTTATGATTTTTTATGTTATTAATCCAATTTAACAGAGAAGATATTTGTCACAAATGTACTAATTTAAAGTTTGTGACTATTAAATAAATTAGTTTGGGGTAGAATTTATATAATTTTGAATTTTTGGGATAAATTAGTGATACGCTTGAGATTTTTCGTGAATTAAAAATTAATTTGAAATAAATTTATCATATGTATATGAATTTGGGGTTTTGATTAACTCTAAAATTAATGGCAAACCGATTAAATTCCCCGGGCAATCTCGGATGATCGCGTCTCCCGGATCGCCAGCGTGGCGCATTTTCTAACCCTTCGATCAACACGCCGATTCCGAAAACCAAAACACCCGCACAGCAAATCCCCAGCGGGTCACCGCCATCCACCGAAGCGTCACCATCCCATCCGCCACTCCTATAAATACTCCGGTCGCCGTCGTCGTCTTCGTCGCTTTCGCACGGTATTCAAACTCGAGACCCGGGAAAGCAGCTTCGCCGTCGGATTGCACTTGCACCGCCCGTCGTCGGAACCCGGAAATGGAAGCCAGAGGCGCCGGAGGGAGGAGGGAGAGAGGAAGAAGTCGGTGTCCAAGTCCGTCAAGGCCGGCCTCCAGTTCCCTCGTCGGTCGCGTCGCCCGTTTCCTCAGAAGGGCCGCTACGCCCAGCGCACCGGCACCGGAGCCCTGTATACCTCGCCGCCGTCCTCGAGTACTTGGCCGCCGAGGTAGATTTCCGGTTTTCAGTGTTCTTTCGGCATTGAGTGACGACGGTGGCGAGAAGTGACGCGATTGTGTTCGTTACCCGCAGGTGCTGGAGCTGGCGGGGAATGCGGCGCGGGACAACAAGAAGAACAGGATCAACCCGCGCCACGTGCTGCTGGCGGTGAGGAACGACGAGGAGCTGGGGAAGCTGCTGCAGGGGGTGACCATCGCCAGCGGCGGCGTGCTGCCCAACATCAACCCCGTCTTGCTGCCCAAGAAGGCCTCCTCCGACGCCCCCAAGGTGTCCCAGCCCAAGTCGCCGACCAAGGCCTGAGACAAAAGTCTTTGCTAGGGGGGTTCCGGCGAGGGGGGCTCTTTTTGTAAATGGCCAGTTTTTTGGGTGGGCATTTTGGGTATCAGATCGTTCATGCGCATATGGATTAGGCCTTTTTTGGGGTGTTTGGTTGGTCTTTTCTGGGTGATGTAATGCCCCATCATCTGATGAATTCAATGCATATATTTTGGTGGGTCTACAACTAGAATCCGTTCTCTTTCTCCTTCTTTTCCTTTTGTGGGGTTCTCTCTTCAAACCTGGAGAAAATTAGTGGTCTGTATATATACTTGCGCCAAATTAAGCATTCCATCGCTAATGAAATGATGTCGGGCTGAAATGGGCTTTTTTGTCTTGAATAAATTTCGGTTTTCTGTCGAATTTAGATGCCCACATGTCGCAGTACACTGTTCCCGAACGTGAGGTTTTAAGGGCGATGAAATTATGGGTCGATGGTATTTTCCTTCTGAAATATCTAGAACATCGAAAAACTAAGAAAAGCTACAATTTTTAAGGTTAATCAATTCGCACCGCCTTTTATATATACGCCCGCTTGCTGCGTTGCCCTGTGCATATAGAGAGAGAGAGAGAGAGAGAGAGGGAGAGAGAGGTGTTAAGGAGGGCTTTTCAAAATACCAGCGAGCTCCGCAACTCTACCATCGCGAGCTGCACAGCTGCAGGTGACCCGGGCTCGTGTGATTTATCCGAATCGCGAACTGGGACGAGATCGTGAGCTCATGAGACTCGCGCTGGTAATTCATTTCGCAGATCCCAATTCACCCCTTTCGCCTAATCGTCGCGCGTTGCTTGCATTTATGCGAACTGCGGCTTCGTGTTGTGGTCTTCTCTTGCCGCTTCGATTCGTCTGACCTGCTGGCTTCGTCTGTTTTCAGAGGAACGTCGTGCGCGATTCCAAGAGAATTTCTCTGCTCCGGATCGCTGCCGTCGCCGTCGCCGGTTCTGGGGTTGCATTCGCGAACGCCAATGCCGACACCAGTGAGTCTGCCGTTCGTTATCCGCTTGTTGTCTTTCTGGCCCATTTTTCTTTTCTATAAGTCCCTTGTCGTGCTCTATTGTTGTGGAATTGAGGTGAAGCATGTGGTAGGTTCTGTTTTCAGCTGAAAACTGTCGTTTAGGAAAGTGTCGATCGCGCGGCTTCACAATGTCGGGCTCACTTAGCTTCGTCTTATTATTGTATTGCCATGCCAATTTTCTTTGCTTGTGCTACGTCCCTGCGAAATCTCTGTATCTCGTCATTTTCCTGGTCTGGTCCATATTAGTGAATGTCAAAAGGCTTATGATTGGAATTTACATCTAGAGCCGGAGTTATCGATCGGGATTTCGCACCTTTGCGTAAACAATTGGAGCGACCGTGGCACATTGGCCAGATAACAGACTCTCGACCGGCTTTTCTGTCCTGGGATCAATTTCAATCTGGTCGGTTCCTGGTCTGTTGTTCAATCGAATTTACTGATTGGTTTTCTTCTTGACGATGTTTTGTATTGAATGTATTATTTCGCTCTCTCTCGTCGTCTTCATTTTGAAAATTGTAGGTATTCTTCCGACATTCTCATTTAGAGCCATTCCTGCCTCGCCTGATGATGTAAAGAAAGAAGTGCCTGCTGATGCCAGTGAAAGTCCGAAACCGTGTCCTCATTGTTTGGGGAGGGACACCATTGCAAATGCAGCTGCTAGGGTTGGTCCTGCAGTTGTAAATCTATCTGTTCCACAGGGTATGCTCTAAACTGTGAATTTTTCGATTACTTTGCCTCGTCTTTCACCATCATGATGTATACTCTATTACTTTCTGCCTTTCCCTATTTGTAAGGTTTCCATGGCATTACCACTGGAAAGAGTATAGGATCTGGAACTATTATCAACAAGGATGGCATGATTTTAACATGTGCTCATGTTGTGGTTGATTTCCAAGGTCTTTACTCTTCATCTAAAGGCAAGGTTCGTTTCTTTTCATTTAGCTTGTCTTTCCATAATATATTAGTTTCCAGCAGCAAAATACTATTCATCTCATTTATGGCTCTGTTGATACTCATTACATGTTGTTTTTGTACTACATTGGAAGTTTGATCAAATGTCTTCCATTACTCATAACTTCTCTGTTGAATTGCCATTGCTTTGCTGACTGTGTAAATGTACTTTATTACCGGTGCTTCTGAAGTTGGAATTTGATATTGTAATTTCTGCAGCTAGTTGATCTCAAATGCTTAATTATATTAGTAAAACCTCTCATGGAACTTGCTAAACCATATTAAGTGAAGAGAAAAGTGCTCTGCAAGAGGTGGTTTTCTTACATGTCACTTAAAAGTAGTGTTACTATGACTGCTAGCATGTCTTGA
This sequence comes from Eucalyptus marginata, assembly GCA_014182565.1. Taxonomy (NCBI): domain Eukaryota; kingdom Viridiplantae; phylum Streptophyta; class Magnoliopsida; order Myrtales; family Myrtaceae; genus Eucalyptus; species Eucalyptus marginata. The sequence goes on along the minus strand of CM024592.1, from coordinate 49,665,779 downwards.
CTCCTATTTTTAATCTTTTTCCCCATTATTCTCCAAGGCTATATGCTGTAGTACCAATGTGTGAGTTATCACAACCTTTAGCTATATAAGAGGTTGATTTTCATGATCAATTATTTAGCCTCTGAATAATTTGGAGTATGTCAGATACTATGTTTTGATATGAGAGCTTATAGAAATTGTGATATAGTCGTTCCCTTAGGTTGATGTTTGTGATAATTCACAGGTTGCGGTAACTTTGCAAGATGGTCGAACATTTGAGGGTACTGTTGTCAATGCGGATATGCATTCTGACATTGCCATCGTAAAAATCAATTCGAAGGTTCCTCTTCCAACAGCAAAACTTGGCTCTTCGGGCAAACTTCGACCTGGAGACTGGGTGGTAGCAATGGGCTGTCCTCTTTCCCTTCAAAAATACTGTTACTGCTGGCATTGTCAGGTACTTCTATCTTTTTTTTCCCTCGCTCTCTTTTTTTTTTTTTTGGTTGTGAAATTTAAGTATAGAATTCTTGTTTACCTGATAATCCTGAAACCGTGAGATCTTATATTTTCCTTTCTTCTTTTGTATATGTGAATAAATGATTTATAGCATACTTACTGCTATTTGTTTTTGCATTTTTTTCACCTGCATCTAGTTGCGTAGACCGCAAAAGCAGTGATCTGGGTCTTGGAGGAATGCGAAGAGAGTATTTACAGACTGATTGCGCAATCAATGCTGTAAGATGGTCCATTTACTTTTCCTGCATAGCATGCATGAGTGGGAGAGAGCTTGTGGGACGTTTTGTAAACAAGGGCCTGCAAATGGTGCTGGTTATGCACTTTGTTTGAGGACTTCATATATAACAGTAATATCTATCATCACATATTTTTGTGTTTCTCCATAATAGACACCAGAAATAGTGAAATTAGTCTAATAAAGTTTTGTGGTTAGCTTGTTAGTGTCCATATTGTGGGAAATGGTTTTTATCAAATGTACCCTAAAATAGCGCATCTGCGTTTAGAATTTTCAGCTAGTAGTCCATCAATGTAAATGGTTGAAAAAATGTGCAAAATCTGTTTATTTATATGACCTGTCTTCCTGTTTTTGGCTTTTCAGACTTATGCTTGCTATTACGGTTCTGATGCTTGTGTTGATTTCATGTGCATAACTCACTAATATCATAATTTTCTATGACATGAGACAGTGATGTGCTTTGTAATGAAAAATTCAATTAATGTACAGGGAAATTCTGGAGGTCCTCTTGTTAATATTGATGGAGAAGTTGTTGGCATTAATATAATGAAAGTATTAGGTGCGGATGGATTGAGCTTTGCTGTACCAATCAATTCAGTTTCGAAAATAATAGAACACTTCAAGAAAAGTGGGTATGTTCTTGTACATCTTAAATATGCCTTGATCTCTCCCATTTCTCATATGGCTATTTCACCAATATCTGAAGTTTTGAGATGCAATATTCTTCCGGTTGCAGTATTCTCTCTTCTAAGCCATCTAGGCTGCATATGAGTAGTGGATTTGCTTCTATTATTTATCCTATATTTTCACCTCTCCCATGAGGGAATCTATATTTGAAGTGCCCCAAATGTTTAGAACCTGCTATATGGATTCCTAGCCAAGGCTGCATTTTTGCTTTGTTTTCATCAGTTGATAACATATAGGATTTGTAGAACTGATTTTTTGGTGTCATATTAACTGTCATGATAGTAATCTGATCTTACTATTCTAGATCAAAGTATGTCGATTTACAATAGATGTAGTTATTGACTTTATAGGTTCCTTATTTAAGTTCTCTGTGAGAGAGTTGTCAGAGACTTAACTTTTTTGGGTCTTGTTAGTAATTAGCACTCTTACCTCTAGTTTTGCAATTTGCAGGATTGAACTCCTGCCCTCCCACTCAATGCCCCCACCCCTCCCCTTCCCATGGCCACTGGGCCGAGTGCCCAATGGTGTCAGAAACCCTGTAAATTTTGTTTTTGATTATATTCTTGGTCAGTGAAAACCTGTCTATTTTGATGATATTGAATACATATTTTAAATGCTTTTTGTGTATAGAAGCATTCTAACCTCTTGGTATTCTTTACTAGGATATAGTGGCTTTCTTCTACTTTCATAGAGCTGTTCCTACTTCTGTTTCCCTTGAATTGATGGGTTGATATGGCAGTGTTGTTTTTGTGGCTAATAGAAGCATTCATTGTGGAAGTCCCTTTGATTGATTTTATATCTTCAGGAGAGTTATTCGACCTTGGTTGGGATTGAAAATGGTTGATCTCAATGAGATGATCATCGCTCAGCTCAAGGAAAGAGATCCTGCATTCCCCGATGTCAAGAGAGGTGTTCTTGTACCGGCGGTATGTTCTTCTAAGTAAATAATGTCCATTAGTTATTGAGTGATACAAGTGATGTTGGTTTCACCTTGTTCTTAATACTTCATTGTATTAGCTTTGTTAATGTGCCAGTGCAACTGATTTGGTGAAACGTGACGATACTTGCACCATATGAAGAGTGAAAAACTTTGTAGAACTTGTTTTGGTCAAGCTTTTACCTTGAATATTTCTGTGCTTAAAACTTTAGGAGGAAACTGAAACTGTTTTGATGTACTGATGACAATGCATCTCAATAGGACTTCCTGTTTGTTGACTGTAATATATTTGAGCTTGATGGGATTAATATTCACAATACTTCATTTACACCT